>CM056948.1:11827201-12365325 GCA_029856935.1 Cyclocarya paliurus
ACTAGGACTAGGGCTAGGACAAGGAGAAGGACCCAGGTATAGAAGGATGCAAGGAGGAGTAGCAAGAGGAGGATGATGATGATGACGACAACGATGATGGTGGAGAATGGGAGAATATGAGAAGAATGAAGGAAAAAATTAAATGTTTTAGTTTTAAGAACATAAATAGAAATATTCCCTATTAACATGAATAATTTATGAAGCAAAAAGTATGTTAAACTAAAAACAAACATTATAACAAATATAAATAATTATACCTTATCGAAGCCATCAAAATGGGATGAGACTATTGTAGCAAAATTCATGCACCTTCTTATATAATGGAACAAATGCCAAATAACAAGGTTTCTAGGGACAAAAAATATGTTCTTTGTCATAGATATTTTTTTAATGCACAAAACAGCAATAAAAAACTAATTGCATGACAAAATAGTACATGTACTTAAAAAATCACTTATGTAGCATGAATACAATAAATTGGAATTCATGTTAAATGAACTTCCAACCAAATAAATAACACACATAAAGAAAAATAGAGAGAGAAAATGTGAATGCACTGCGAAAAAGAAAGAAACAATTACCTTCGCATGCTTGTTGAACTTGTACATATCCAAGTCGATTTCCTCCTAGATATAGTTTCAATCAAATACCACACACATGCACACAATCACGGGCACAGGTAAATCGCATACACACTCACCCACCCACCCAAACGCACACCCATAACCACATGCACCCACAACCAAATGTACACACTCACCCCCAGCAGAAGGAGCAAAGGGAGAAAGGAGTAGGAGATGGAGTACAAGATGGAAGACGAGAAAGAGTTAGAGTAGGACGAGGAAGAGGACAAGTAGGACAAGGATGAGAAGAAGCAGAAGGAGAGGAAAGATGAGAAGAAGCAGAAGGAGAGGAAAGATGAGAAAAAGAAGAAGACGAAGATGAAGACGATGATGATGGTGGAGAATGTTTGAAGATGAGAAAAATAAAGGAAAGAATTTGAACTTTTAGTTTAGGAGTATAAATATAAGCCTTCCCTAGTAAATGCAATAATTATTTAAATGAAGAGTACGTTATACTAAAAAAGACCATTATCACAAAAATAAGCATTGACAAAAACAAATATACCTAATTGTAGCCATTGGAATATTGGATGCAACTGCTCTTGCTAAATCCATGCACCTTCTTATATGATAGAATAAAAGGGTAAAATACATACTGGGATAAAAAAATATGTTCCTTCTCAGAGTTATTGTCTTAAATGCACAAAACAAACAAAAATAATGATTCAAAGTTGTGTATGTATTGAAAAAACATCTCTAGAGCCCCAATAAACCAAATCGGAGTCCCTCCAAGATACAGTTTCTACCCAATAAATAATACACATAAAGACACGTAGAGAAAGAGATTAAGAAAACATTGCGAAAAAGTCAAAACAATACCTTTGCACGCTTGTTGAACTTGTACATGTCCAAGTTGAGTTTCTTCTACATACAGTTTCAATCAAATACAACAAATATGCACACAACCATGTGCACTGCACGCGCACACTCACCTATCCTCCCACCCACATGCACAAGAAAACACACCCACAACAAATGCACCACACACATGCTGCAAAGGGATAAGAGGTAGATGGGAGTAGGAGTTGGACTAGGAGTACGAGTAGTACTATGAGGAGGACGAGGTATAGAAGGACGACGACGAGGAGTTGTAGGAGAGGTCGAGAAGAAGACGATGATAATGATGATAACGACAATGATGGTGCAAAATGGGAGAATATGAGAAAATGAAGGAAAAAATTAAATGTTTTAGTTTTAAGAACATAAATATAAATTTTCTCTAGTAACATAAACAATTTATGAAGCAGAAAGTATGTTATACTAAAAAGGAACATTATAAAAAAATAAAAATTAATAAAAATAATTATATCTTATCGAAGCAATCAAAATGTTAGATGAGATTACTCTTGCAAAATTCATGCACCTTCCTATATAATGGAACAAATGCCAAAAAAACATGGTTTCTAGGGCCAAAAAATATGTGCTGTCATAGATATTGTTTTAATGCACAAAACAACAACAAAAAAGTAACAATGTAGTACAGATACTGAAAAAAGTACTTTTGTAGCAAAATACAACAAAGTGGAGTTCATCTTAGTTGAACTCTCCAACCAAATAAATAACACATAAAGAAAAATAGAGAGAGAAATGTGAATGCATTGCTAAAAAGTGAGAAACAATTACCTTTACATACTTGTTCAACTTGTACATGTTCAAGTTGATTTCCTTCTACATACAGTTTCAATCAAATACCACACACACGCACACAACCACGTGCACAAGCAAACATGCATGCTCACTCACCAACCCATCCAAACACACACCCTTGCACATGCACCCACACCAATAACCACATGCACCCATAGCCAAATGTACGCACTCGCCCCAAGCAAAAGGAGCAAAGGGAGTAGGAGGTGGAGTAGAAGGAGGAGGAAGAGGAGAAGTAGAAGGAGGAGAAGTAGGAGTAAGAGTACGAGTACGAGTACAAGTAGGAGGAGGAAGCGGACAAGGAGGACGAGGATGAGAAGAAGCAGAAATAAAGGAAAGAGGAGAAGAAGATGAAGATGAAGACGATGACAATGGTAGAGAATGTGTGAAGATGAGAAAAATAAAGGAAAGAATTTTAAGTTTTAGTATAAATATAAGCATTCTCTAGTAAATGCAATAATTACTTAAATGAAGAGTATGTTATTCTAAAAATGACCATTTTCACATAAATAAACATTGACAAAAAAAAATATACCTTATTGAAGCCATCGGAATATTGGACCAACTACTCTTCAAAATCCATGCACCTTCATATAAGATGGAACAAAGGGCAAAATATATACTAGGACCAAAAAATATGTTTCTTCTCAGTGTTATTGTCTTATTAAATGCACAAAATAGACAAAAATAATCATTCAAAGTTGTGCATGTATTGAAAAAAGCATCTCAAGAGCCCTAATAAACCTAATTGGAGTCCTTCCAAGATACAACTTCAACACAATAAATAACACACATAAAAACACGTAAGGAAAGAAAGTAAGAAAACACTTTTAAAAAAGCCAGAATCAATACCTTTGCAAGCTTGATAAACTAGTACACGTCCAGTTTGAGTTCCTCCAACATACATTTTCAATTGAATACCACAAGCACGCGCACATGCACTCACACTCACCTACCCACCCACCCACCCACATGCATAAGAACACACACACCTACACCAGCACGCACCCACAACCAAATGCACACACACCTGTGCCGCAAAAGGAGAAGAGGTAGATGGGAGAAGGAGTTGGACTAGGAGTAGGAGTATGAGTAGGACTAGGAGGACGAGGTATAGAAAGACGACGACGAGGAGTAGGAGAAAGAGGACAATGACGTGGTCGAGAAGAAGTAGAAGGAGAAGAAGAAGAAGTGGATGATGATGATGATGATAATGACGATGATGATGGTGGAGAATGGGAGAATAAGAGAAAAATTAGGGAAAAAACTACATATTTTAGTTTTAAGAACAGAAATATAAATATTCCCTAGTCACATGAATAATTTATGAACCAGAAAGTATGTTATACAGAAAAAGAACATTATAACAAAAATAAACATTAATAAAAAGAATTATACTTTATCGAAGCTATTAAAATGTTGGATGAGACTACTCTAGCAAAATTCATATATCTTCTTATATAATGGAACAAATGCCAAAATAACAAGGTTTCTAGCGCCAAAAAATATGTTCACTGTCATAGATATTGTTTTAATGCACAAAACAATAACAAAAAAATAATTGCATGACAAACTAGTACATGTACTGAAAAAAGTACTTTTGTAGCGTGAATACAACAAATTGGAGTTCATCTTAATGAACTTCCAACCAAATAAATAACTCACGTAAAGAAAAATAGAGAGAGAAAATGTGAATGCACTATGACAAAGAAAGAAACAATTACCTTTGCATGCTTGTTCAACTTGTACATATCCAAGCTGATTTCCTCCTAGATACATTTTCAATCGAATACCACATAGACGCATACAGGCAGCCGCATGCTCAATCACCCACCCACCCAAACGCACACAAACACACACTCTTGCACATGCACGAACACCCACACCTATAACCACATGCACCCACAACCAAATGTACACACTCACCCCCAACAGAAGGAGCAAAGGGAGAAGAGAGTAAGAAGTGGAGTAGGAGTAAGAGTAAGAGTAGGAGGAGAAGAAGGAGGAGTATGAGTATAAGTATAAGTAGGAGTAGGACGAGGAAGAGGACAAGGATGAGAATAAGCAGAAGAAGAGAAAAAGGAGATGAAGATGAAGATGAAGACAATGACAATGGTAGAGAATGTGTGAAGATGAAAAAAATAAAGGAAAGAATTTTAAGTTTTAGGTTAAGAGTATAAATATAAGTATTCCCCAGTAAATGCAACAATTACTTAAAAGAAGAGTATGTTATAGTAAAAAGGACCATCATCACAAAATAAGCATTGACCAAAAAAAAAAAATACCTTATTGAAGCCATCAGAATATTGGATGCAACTTCTCTTGAAAAATCTATACAACTCCTTATACGATGGGAACAAAGGGCAAAATATATTCTGGGACCAAAAAATATGTTCCTTCTCAAAGATATTGTCTTAAATGCGCAAAACAATCAAAATTAATGATTCAAAGTTTTTCATTTATTGAAAAAAGTATCTCTAGAGCCCCAATAAACCTAATCGAAGTCCTTCTAAGATACAGTTTCAACCCAATATATAACACACACAAAGACAAGTAGAAAAAGAAAGTAAGAAAACACTTTTAAAAGTAAGAAACAATACATGTGCATGCTTGTTGAACTTGTACATGTCCAAGCTAAGTTCCTCCAACATACAATTTCAATCGAATACCACAAACACACACACAACCACGTGCACACTCACCACCCACATGCACAAGAAAACACACCACAACAACCCACAACCAAATGCACACACACGTGCAAAAGGAGAAGAGGTAGATGGGAGTAGGACTTGGACTTGGAGTAGGAGTACAAGTAGGACTAGGAGGAGGACAAGGTATAGAAGGCCGACGATGGGGAGTAGTAGGAGGAGGAAAATGACGAGGACGAGAAGAAGAAGAAGAAGATGATGATGATGATGATAATGATGATAACGACAACGACAACGATGGCGGAGAATGTGAGAATATGAGAAAAATGAAGGAAAAAATCAAATGTTTTAGTTTTAAAGAACATAAATATAAATATTCCTTAGTAACATGAATAATTTATGAAGCAGAAAGTATGTTATACTAAAAAGAACATTATAACGAAAATAAACGCTAAGAAAAATAATTATACCTTATCGAAGCAATCAAAATGTTGGGGGAGACTGCTCTAGCAAAATTCATGCACCTTCTTATGTAATGGAACAAATGTCAAAATAACAAGGTTTCTTGGGCCAAAAAATATGTTCTCTATCATAGATATTTTTTTAATGTACAAAACAACAACAACAAAATAATTGTATGACAAAGTACATGTACTAAGAAAACACTTATGTAGCATAAATACAACAAATTAGAGTTCATCTTAATTGAACTTCCAACCAAATAAATAACACATAAAGAAAAATAGAGAGAGCAAATGTGAATGCACTACTAAAAAGTGAGAAACAATTACCTTTACATACTTGTTGAACTTCTACATGTCCAAGTTGATTTCCTCTCACGTACAATTTCAATCAAATACCACACACACACACACACAACCACGAGCACAAGCAAACACGCATGTACACTCACCCACCCACCCAAACGCATATGAACACACACCCTTGCGCATCACATACACCCACACCTACAACCACATGCACCCACAACCAAATGTTCGCACTCACCCCAAGCAGAAAGGGCTTAGGGAGAAAGGAATAGGAGGTGGAGTAGGAAGAGGAGCAGTAGCAACAAAGGGAGGAGTAAAAGTAAGAGTAGGAGTAGGACAAGGAGTAGTAGTAGGAGTAGAACGAGGAAGAGGACGAGGAAGAGAAGAAGTAGAAAGAGAAGAAAGAGAAGAAGATGATGATGATGAAGATAAAGACGATGGCGATGGCGATGGTAGAGATGTGTGAAGATTAGAGAAATAAATGAAAGAATTTGAAGTTTTAGGTTAACAATATAAATATAAAAGCATTCCCTAGTAAATGCAAATATTACTTAAACGAATAGTACGTTATACTAAAAAAGACTATTATCACAAAAATAAGCATTGACAAAAAAGAATATACTTTATTAAATCCATCGAAATATTGGATGCGACTCCTCTTGCGAAATCCATGAACCACCTTATATCATGGAACAAAGGGCAAAATATACTAGGACCAAAAAATATGTTCCATCTCAGAGTTACTATCTTAAATGCACAAAGCAAACAAAAATAATGATTCAAAGTTGGGCATGTATTGAAAAAAGCATCTCTAGAGCCCCAATAAACATAATCGGAGTCCCTCCAAGATACAACTTCAACCCAATAAATAACACACATAAAGACACGTAGAGAAAGAAAGTAAGAAAATATTGTTAAAAAGTCAGCAACAATACATTTTCATGCTTGTTAAACTTGTACATGTCCAAGTTGAGTTCCTCCAACATATAGTTTCAATCGTATACCACAAACACGCACACAACCACGTGCACATTCACACAAACTCACCTACCCACCCAGCCACATGCACTAGAACGCGCACCCAAACCAACACACACCCACAACCAAATGCACACACACCTGTGCTGCAAAAGGAGAAGAGGTAGATAGAAGTAGGAGTTTGACTAGGAGTACGAGTACGAGTAGGACTAGGAGGGGGACGAGGTATGGAAGGACGACATGGAGGAGTACTAGGAGGGGGACGAGGTATGGAAGGACGACATGGAGGAGTACTAGGAGGACAACGATGACGAGGTCGAGAAGAAGTAGAAAGAGAAGTAGATGATGATCGTGACGATGATGGTGATGACGACAACGATGGTGGAGAATGGAGGAAAATGAGAAAAATGAAGGAAAAAAATAAATATTTTATTTTTAAGAACATAAATATAAATATTCCCCAATAACATGAATAATTTATAAAGCAGAAAGTATGTTTATACTAAAAAAGAACATTATACCAAAAATAAACATTAATAAAAAGTATTATACCTTATCGAAGCTATCAGAATGTTGGGATGACATTGCTCTAGCGAAATTCATATACCTTCTTATATAATGGAACAGATGCAAAAATAACAAGGTTTCTAGGGCCAAAACATATGTTCTCTAGAATAGATATTGATTGTTTTACTGCACAAAAAAACAACTAAAGAACAATTGAATAACAAAGTTGTACATGTACTAAAAAAAAGCACTTCTGCAGCGTGAATACAAGAAATTGGTGTTCATCTTAAATGAACTACCTACCAAATAAATAAGGCATGTAAAGAAAAATAGAGAGAGAAAATGTGAATGCACTGCGAAAAAGAAAGAAACAATTACCTTTGCTTGCTTGTTGAACTTGTACATATCCAAGTTAATTTCCTCCTAGATACAATTTTAATCAAATACCACACACACACACACACACAACCACGCGCACAAGCAAACACGCATACACACTCACTCACCCACCCAAACGCACACAAACACGCACAGTTGCACATGCACATAAACCTACACCCATAACCACATGCACCCACAACCAAATGTATACACTAGCCCTCAACAGAATGAGTAAAGGGAGAAGGGAGTAGGAGGTGAAGTAGGAGTCGGAGTAGGAGGAAGAAGAGGAGGAGGAGGAGCAAGAGTAAGAGTAAAAGTAGAAGTAGGAGTAGGACAAGGAGCAAGAGTAGTAGGAGTAGGACGAGGAAGAGGACAAGAAGGACGAGGATGAGAAGAAGGACGATTTGCTGATTTTTGCAAATGGTGGGAAGCATCGATTTGGACCTTGAGAAGGGTGATAAAAAAAATATGAAGAAACGTTGGGGTAGCTAGTAAATCCTCAAAAGTTTTCAATTTATTTCTCTTTTAATATTTCAGGCGCTCAGAGTGGCGTTGAAGAATATTTTAGGTTTGCCTTTACATGTGGGGCATTTGATGTCGAATTTGTTTGAGCCATTATTGGCAAATGTGCAAAAAAAATTTAGCAAAATGGAAGAGTAGATGTTATCGTTTGGTGGAAAAATAATTCTCACCAAACATGTCCTGAATAGTATGCCCATTCATCTTTTATCGGTAATGAATCTGCCAAAAGGTATTTTTGGGAAGCTGAAATCGATTTTCTCGCAGTTTCTTTGGGGTTCTAGTGACGAAGCTAAGAAGTGTTCGTGGGTTTCTTGGAGAAATATATGTTTGCCAGTAGAGGAGGGGGGTCTCGGCATTCGAGATCTGTCAGAGGTACAACTATCATTGTTCATGAGATTTGCTTGGAAGCTGCTGAAAGGTGATTCTCTTTGGGCTGAATTTTTCTCTTCAAAATAAGTGAGACAGGTTTCCATATATGCTATTTGTGAAGTGTTAGAGGCTCTCGGTATTGGAAAGGGGTGGTGCAGGCTATTCCATTGGTCTTAAACAATTCAAGATGGCTGGTTCATGAGGGGTCGGTGAGCTTCTGGTATGACAATTGGATGGGGGATGGCCCGATTGTTGATCTGCAACCAGTGGTAGGTGATACACATGTACAGATCCGACATTTGCTTGAAGGAGCGGAATGGGACGTGAATCATTTATTATAGCTAGTGGATGAGGAATTGATGAATACCATTTTAATGTCACAGGTTCGTATTCGAGAAGGTCTAGATGTTCTGGTTTGGAAGCACACTATGGATGGAGAGTTTACAACCAAGTCGGCGTGGAATATTGTAAGAAAGCAAGGAATTTCCTGTCCATGGAAGAAGTGGCTTTGGCAAAAATATGTACCGAAGAAAATATCTTTTTTATGTTGGCGTGGCCGTCGTTTGGCTATCCCAATAGATGAGGTGATAAAAAAAAAATTGGGAATTCCTATAGTGTCAAAATGTCTATGTCTCCCCCAAGTTGAGTCGGTGGATCATATACTTTGTGATGGGGAAGGGCCGAGGAAGGTTTGGGATTTTTTGCAGTGATTTTTGGCATCCATTTGCTGGATACTCAGGTTTGGGCAGATGTCATGAACATTTGGTGGTGTAAAGCTTCGAATTCTTCCCATATGCGTTGTTTTACATGGTGTTATTCCTATTTTTGTTTCTTGGGGACTTTGGAAAGCATGTTGTGGTGCTCGAATGGAGGGATTGGAGTTTAACTGGAAGAATGTGGTCCTCATGGTGAAGGGATTTATTGTAGAAGCTACGGTTTTGATGAATAAATTCAAGAAATTGGAACCTCATGATTCTACGATCCTGAGTGATTTGAATTGTCCAATGGTGGAGGTTGTGGGTTGACTACCGAAGTTGATTTCTTGGGAGTTACCGGGGTAGGGTAGGTGAAACTCAATGTTGATGGGGGATCATGTGGTAATCCCAGGTTGTCCGGTGGAGGGGGATTGTTCGAGATGATTGGGGGAATGTGTTGGGTGGTTTTGCTCATTGCTATGGGCAAGCTACCAATACTATTGCAGAATGTTGTGAGGTCCTTGATGGGCTTTGGATGTGCAACCTTCTTGGGTTAAGGAATTTGGTAGTAGAGTCGGATTCAAGTGTTGTAGTGGGATGGTTTGTGTTAGGAGTTTGCAATTATTGGTATCTTTGGGATTTTTGGGAAGAAGCTCAAAGTCTTGTTAGTACTCTCAATGTTTAGTTTAAGCATGTTTTTAGAAAGGCTAATATGGCAGCGGGTTTCTTGGCTTAGCTTAGGGCGAGCGTGATAATTGGGATTTTTTGGGTGACGACATTTGCCCGAGAAGGCTTAGGGGACTTTTACGTACAGATAAATTAGGCATTCCTGACATTTCCTCCGCCGTAAGTGAGGGATTTAATAAATGGAGGTGTTCACCTCCTTTTTATTAAAAAGAAAGAAAGAAAGAAGAAGAAGCAGAAAGGGGGGAAAGAGTAGAAGAATAAAAAGATGAAGATGAAGATGATGACGATGACGATGACGATGATGAAGGTGGAGATGTGTGAAGGTGAGAAAAATAAAATATAGAATTTGAAGTTTTAGGTTAAAAGTATAAATATAAGCATTCCCTAGTAAATGCAAGAATTACTTTAAGGAAGAGTACGTTATACTAAAAAGGATCATTATCATAAAAATAAGCATTGACAAAAAAAAATAACGCACGTAATGAAAAATAGAGAGAGAAAATGTGAATGCACTACGGAAAATAAAGAAACAATTACCTTTGCATGCTTGTTGAACTTGTACATATCCAAGCTGATTTCCACCTAGATACAGTTTCAATCAAATACCACACACATGGACATAGCCACGCGTACAAGCAAACACGCAAACACACTCACCCACCCACCCAACGCACACGAACACACACGGTTGCACATGCACATAAACCTACACCCATAACCACATGCACCCATTATCAAATGTACACACTCGCCCTCAATAGAATTAGCAAAGGGAGAAGGGAGTAGGAGTTGAAGTAGGAGTCAGAGTAGGAGGAAGAAGAGTAGGAGAAGGAGGAGCAAGAGTAAAAGTAATAGTAGGAGTAGAAGTAGGACAAGGAGTAGGAGTAAGAGAAGGAGTAGGAGTAGGAGTAGAACGAGGAAGAGGAAAAGGAAGAGGACATGGAGGACGAGGATGAGAAGAAGCAGAAAGGCAGGAAAGAGTAGAAGAATAAAAAGACGAAGACGATGACGAAGGTGGAGAATGTGTGAAGGTGAGAAAAATAAAAGATAGAATTTGAAGTTTTAGGCTAAGAGTATAAATATAAGCATTTCCTAGTAAATGCAATAATTACTTCAAGGAAGAGTACGCTATACTAAAAAGGACCATTATCATAAAAATAAGCGTTGAGAAAAAAAAATACACTTTATTGTAGCCATCAGAATATTGGATGTGGCTCCTCTTGCGAAATCTATGCACCTTCTTATATGATGGAACCAAGGGTAAAATATATACTAGGACCAAAAAATATGTTCCATCTTAGAGTTATTGTCTTAAATGCACAAAGCAAACAAAAATAATGATTCAAAGTTTTGCATGTATTGAAAAAACCATCTCTAGAGCCCCAATAAACCTAATCGGAGTCCCACCAAGATACAGTTTCAACCCAATAAATAACACACATAAGGACTCGTAGAGAAAGAAAGTAAGAAAGCATTGCTAAAAAGTCAGAAACAATACCTTTGCCCATGGTTGTTGAACTTGTACATGTCCAAGTTGAGTTCCTACAACATACGGTTTCAATCGTATATTACAAACACGCACACAACGACGTGCACATTCACGCAAACTCACCTACCCACCCAGCCACATGCACAAGAACACGCACACATACCAACACACCCTCAACCAAATGCACACACGCTTATGCAGCAAAAGGAGAAGAGGTAGATAGGAGTAGGAGTTTAACTAGGAGTAAGAGTATGAGTAGGACTAGTAGGGGGACAAGGTACAGAAGGATGACGTGGAGGAATAACAGGAGGAGGACGATGACGAGGTCGAGAAGAAGCAGAAAGAGAAGTAGATGATGATCATGACGATGACGATGGTGCAGAATGGAGGAAAATGAGAAAAATAAAGGAAAAATAAATAAATATTTTACTTTTAAGAACATAAATATAAATATTCCCTACTAACATGAATAACTTATGAAGCAGAAAGTATATTATACTAAAAAAGAACATTATACCAAGAATAAACATTAATAAAAAGAATTATATCTTATCGAAGCTATCAGAATGTTGGGATGACACTACTCTAGCAAAATTCATATACCTTCTTATATAATGGAATAGATGCAAAAATAACAAGGTTTCTAGGGCCAAAACATATGTTCTCTAGCATAGATATTGATTGTTTTACTGCACAAAACAACAACTAAAGAACAATTGAATAACAAAGTTGTACATGTACTGAAAAAAGCACTTCTGCAACATGAATACAACAAATTGGAGTTCATCTTAAATGAACTACCAACCAAATAAATAACGCACGTAAAGAAAAATAGAGAGAGAAAATGTATACCTTTGCTTGCTTGTTGAACTTGTACATATCCAAGCTGATTTCTTCCTAGATACTGTTTTAATCAAATACCACACACACACACACACACACACACACAACCATGCACACAAGCAAACATGCATACACACTCACCCACCCACCCAAACCACATGATCACACACAATTGCACATGCACATAAACCTACAGCCATAGCCACATACACCCACAACCAAATGTATACACTCGCCCTCAACAGAATGAGCAAAAGGAGAAAGGAGTAGGAGGTGAAGTAGGAGTCAGAGTAGGAAGAAGAAGAGGAGGAGGAGGTGGAGAAAGAGTAGGAGTAGGAGTAGGACAAGGAGCAGGAGTAGGAGTAGGACGAGGAAGAGGACAAGAGGGATGAGGATAAGAAGATGCAGAAATAAGGGAAAGAGGAGAAGAATAAAAACATGAAGATGAAGACGATGACGAAGGTGGAGAATGTGTGAAGGTGAGAAAAATAAAATTTAGAATTTGAAGTTTTACGTTAAGAGTATAAATATAAGCATTCCCTAATAAATGTAAGAATTACTTCAAGGAAGAATACGTTATACTAAAAAGGACCATTATCATAAAAATAAGCATTGAAAAAAAATTTTATATACCTTATTGAAGCCATCGGAATATTGGACGTGACTTCTCTTGCAAAATCCATGCTCCTTCTTATATGATGGAACAAAGGGCAAAATATATACTAGGACTAAAAAATATGTTCCATCTTAGAGTTACTGTCTTAAATGCACAAAGCAAACAAAAATAATGATTCAAAGTTGTGCATGTATTGAAAAAAGCATCTCTAGAGCTCCAATAAACCCAATCGGAGTCCCTCCAAGATACAGCTTCAACCCAATAAAAAACACACATAAGGACTCGTAGAGAAAGAAAGTAAGAAAACATTGCTAAAAAGTCAAAAACAATACCTTTGCATGCTTGTTGAACTTGTACATGTCCAAGTTGAGTTCCTGCAACATACAGTTTCAATCGTATACCACAAACATGCACACAACCACATGGACATTCACGCAAACTCACCTACCCACCCAACCACAAGAACACGAACCCATACCAACATGCACCCACAACCAAATGCACACACACTTGTGCCACAAAAGGAGAGGAGGTAGATAGGAGTAGGAGTTTGACTAGGAGTAGGAGTACAAGTAGTACTAGGAGGGGGACGAGGTACAGAAGGACGACGTGGAGTAGTAGGAGGAGGACAATGACGAGGTCGAGAAGAAGCAAAAAAAGAAGTAGATGATGATCGTGACGATGATCATGATGTTGACAACGATGTTGGAGAATGGGAGAATATGAGAAAAATAAAGGAAAAAAATAAATATTTTACTTTTAAGAACATAAATATAAATATTCCCTACTAACATGAATAATTTATGAAGTAGAAAGTATGTTATACTAAAAAAGAACATTATACCAAAAATAAACATTAATAAAAAGTATTATACCTTATCAAAGCTATCAGAATGTTGGGATGACACTGCTCTAGCGAAATTTATATACCTTCTTATATAATGGAACAGATGCAAAAATAACAAGGTTTCTAGGGCCAAAACATATGTTCTCTAGAATAGATATTGATCGTTTTACTGCACAAAACAACAACTAAAGAACAATTGAATAACAAAGTTGTACATGTACTAAAAAAAAGCACTTCTGCAGCGTGAATACAACAAATTGGTGTTCATCTTAAATGAACTACCTACCAAATAAATAAGGCATGTAAAGAAAAATAGAGAGAGAAAATGTGAATGCACTGCGAAAAAGAAAGAAACAATTACCTTTGCTTGCTTGTTGAACTTGTACATATCCAATCTAATTTCCTCCTAGATACAATTTTAATCAAATACCACACACACACACACACAACCATGCGCACAAGCAAACACGCATACACCCTTTCCCACCCATCCAATGCACACAAACACATACGGTTGCACATGCTCATAAACCTACACCCATAACCACATGCACCCACAACCAAATGTACACACTCGCCCTCAACAGAATGAGCAAAAGGAGAAAGGAGTAGGAGGTGAATTAGGTGTCGAAGTAGATGGAAGAAAAGGAGGAGAAGGAGGAGCAAGAGTAAGAGAAAGAGTAGGACTAGGACTGGGAGCAGGAGTAGGACGAGTAGGAGAAAGAGGACAAGAAGGACGAGGATGAGAAAAAGCAGAAAGGGAGGAAAGAGTAGAAGAACAAAAAGATGAAGATGAAGACGATGACAAAGGTGGAGAATGTGTGAAGGTGAGAAAAATAAAAGAAAGAATTTGAAGTTTTAGGTTAAAAGTATAAATATAAGCATTCCCTATTAAATGTAATAATTACTTCAAGGAAGAGTACATTATACTAAAATGGACCATTATCATAAAAATAAGCATTGACAAAAAAAAATATATCTTATTGAAGCCAACGAAATATTGGACGCAACTCCTCTTGCGAAATCCATGCACCTTCTTATATGATGGAACAAAGGATAAAATATATACTAGGACCGAAAAATATGTTCCATCTCAAAGTTAATGTCTTAAATGCACAAAGCAAACAAAAATAATGATTCAAAGTTGTGCATGTATTGAAAAAAGCATCTCTAGAGCTCCAATAAACCTAATCGGAGTCCCTCTAATCGAAGTTCCTCCAAGATACAGCTTCAACCCAATAAATAACACATAAAGACACGTTGAGAAAGAAAGTAAGAAAACATTGCTAAAAAGTCAAAAACAATACCTTTGCATGCTTGTTGAACTTGTACATGTCCAAGTTGAGTTCCGTTCCTCCAACATACATTTTCAATCGGATACCACAAACACACACAACCACGTGCACATTCATGCAAACTCACCTACCTACCCAGCCACATACACAAGAACACACACTCACAATCAAATGCACACACACCTTTGCCGCAAAAGGAGAAAAGGTAGATAGGAGTAGGACTAGGAATACGAGTAGGACTAGGAGGGGTACGAGGTATAGAAGGACGATGTGGAGGAGTTGTAGGAGGAGGACAATGACGAAGTCGAGAAGAAGCAGAAAGAGAAGTAGATGATGATCATAACGATGACGATGACGACGACGAAAATGATGACGACAACGATGATGATGATGGTGGAGAATGGAGGAAAATGAGAAAAATGAAGGAAAAAAATAAATATTTTAGTTTTAAGAACATATATATAAATATTAGCTAGAATCATGAATAATTTATGAGCAGAAAGTATGTTATACTAAAAATGAACATTATACCAAAAATAAACATTAATAAAAAGAATTATACCTTATCGAAGCTATCAGAATGTTGGGATGACACTACTCTAGCAAAATTCATATACCTTCTTATATAATGGAACATATGCGAAAATAACAAGGTTTCTAGGGCCAAAAAATATGTTCTCTTGCATAGATATTGATTGTTTTAATGCACAAAACAACAACTATATTAGAATTGAATAACAAAGTTGTACCTGTACTGAAAAAAGCACTTCTGCAGCGTGAATACAACAAATAGTTCATCTTAAATGAACTACTAACCAAATAAATAACCCACGTAAAGAAAAATAAAGAGAGAAAATGTGAATGTACTGTGAAAAAGAAAGAAACAATTACCTTTGCTTGCTTGTTGAACTTTTACAATATCCAAGCTGATTTTCTCCTAGATACAGTTTCAATCAAATACCACACATACGCACACAACCAAGCGCACAAGCAAACACGCATACACACTCACCCACCCACCCAAACGCATATGAACACATATAGTTGCACATGCACATAAACCTACACCCATAACCACATGCACCCACAACCAAATATATACACTCGCCCTCAACAGAATGAGCAAAGGGAGAAGGGAGTAGGAGGTGAAGTAGGAGGAAGAAAAGGAGAAGGAGGAGGAGGAGCAAGAGTAAGGAGTAGGAGTAGGAGTAGGAGTAGGAGTAGGACAAGGAGCAGGAGTAGGAGTAGGACGAGAAAGAGGACAAGGAGGAGGACGAGGATGAGAAGAAGCAGAAAGGGAGGAAAGAGGAGAAGAATAAAAAGATGAAGATGAGACGATGACGATGGTGGAGAATGTGTGAAGGTGAGAAAAGTAAAGGAAAGAATTTGACGTTTTAGGTTAAAAGAGTATAAATATAACTATTCCCTAGTAAATGCAATAATTACTTCAAGGAAGAGTACGTAATACTAAAAAGGACCATTATCATAAAAATAAGTATTGACAAAATATATATATATATATATATATACCTTATTGAAGCCATCAGAATATTGGACGCAACTCCTCTTGCAAAATCCATGCACCTTCTTATATGATGGACAAAGGGCAAAATATATACTAGGACCAAAAACATATGTTCTTTCTTAGAGTTATTGTCCTAAATGGACAAAAGAAACAAAAATAATGATTCAAATTTGTGCATGTATTGAAAAAAGCATGTCTAGAGCCTCAATACAATAATCAGAGTCCCTCCAAGTTACAACTTCAACCCAATAATTAACACACATAAAGACAAATAGAGAAACAAAATGAGATACATAGATTAAAAAAAAAAAAGTAAATAAATAAAAAACATTGTAAAAAAAAAAACATTGAGATAAAAAATTTTACGAAGCCATCAGAATGTTGGACAAGATTGCTCCAGCAAAATCCATACAACTTCTTACATAATGGAACAAGGGCTAAAATATTTGTAAACAAGGTTTCTATGGCCAAAAATTATGTTCTCTGTCATTGATACTGTCTGTTATACAAAAAATAATAATTGAGTACACATATTGAAAAAAGCATCTCTAGAGCCGGAATACAACTAATTGGAGTTCCTCCTAGGTACACCTACAACCAAACAAATAATACACATAAAGACAATTAGAGAGAGAAAATGTGAATGTATTGTTAAAATGTTTGAAACAATACATTTACATGCTTGTTGAACTTGTTTATGTCCAAGTTGAGTTCCTCCTACATACAGTTTCAATCGAATACCACACACATGCACAATCACCCACCCAAATGCACCCGAACACACACTCTTGAACATGCACGCACACCCACCCATAACCAAATGTACACACGCCTGCCCACCCACCCACCCACCCACCCACCCACCCAAAAAACTATGAAACAATACCTTTGCATCCTTGTAGAACTTGTACATGGAGGTAGTAAGAGTTGAAGAAGTAGAAGGTGGAGGAGGATGAGGAGAAGAAGTTAAAGGAGGAGGAGGAGAAAGAGAATAAGCGCAAGGAGATGGAGCTATAGGAGAAGGAGAAGAAGAAATGAGGGTACAGTCTCAATTCATATTTATTTTGTCGAAAATGTTTAAATTTACGTGCATCCTTTGGTTCGAACAAAAACAAGGTTGTGAAAGAATTGTATCGGCAAAATGTATTCTGTGTGCTATATCAATCACACCAAAGTGATACTACACTATTGAAGTAATCAATAAATGCATTCGGATCCTTTTTCCCACAGTAAGGCATATACTTCAACACTTTGTCAATTATCTACACAAAAATTGCAATGCAAAAAAAAAAACCACTAAAGAATAACAACACAAACATAAGAACACCAAGATTTGGTTGAAAAAAAAGAGAGCAAATAATGTCACAAAATAGACAAGCAATTAATCCACAAAATAGGATGGAACAATTAACTGAAAAACTCGTACCATTTTTTGTTCAGCATTCATGACTGCAGCAAATGCTCCAACACACAGAAAAATTAGTCGATTTCCCTGTAAGAACTTCGGGGTTTGTGGAACATTTGAAAGAATTCAAAAAGAAAGTTGAATTTACTACATATCATACATTTCCACTTTTACTCAGAGATTTATTTTAGCTTCATGCTTCTCACTGATTCAAAATACAAAAAACACCTGATGACCGTGTGTCCATATCCTTTTTTTTCTTTCGGTGCAAAAATAAAAGTCAAAAAACAAACAAAAACAGTCCATGTTAAAATGCCACTACATTACTGGTACAGTACAATCCTATTGAACTAACCAAAACAATTAGAAAAAACATTATCACAAAGGGAGGGAGGGAGGCAGGAAACACACCTGTTGGCGTATTTGAATCTGGTAGAATAGTAATTAATTACAAAAGACTTTTATGGAAAACGTTGCGATGAAATAAGAGAGTTGTGAAGAAGGAAGAATTAGATCGACCTGTTGGTGTGTGAAGTAGCAGAAGAATAAGCTCTCTCTCTCTCTCTCTGAGCAAAACTCTTTTTGGCAATCCCTCACACAGAAAATCAAATGAGCAAATTAAGAGTTATGTTTGACTAAAAAAGAATAAAGAAACTAGATCTATATGGTTCTATCAAAATTGATTAAAAAAAACTTACGAATCGATAATCTAGATTGGCTCCAAAAGAAAACTCTGCTTTAGATTCAATCAGATCTCTCCAATGGAAATCAAAATCCAAATGTCTCAGGTCCAGCTAATGACAACGTTATCTCACCATTGGATATCGTGACTCTAGCAATAGCAAAACAGAGGATCATATCACTCTGCAATCCATGCATCGTGACAATTGCAAGACAAAGGAAGACTATGTTTGGAAGTCCAGCTAAGTATACTCTGTTTTATGCGTAAATTTAGCTTGCTGTACAGAGCCTTACAATAGGCTTCATATATCATGTAATTGCATGTATATAAGGAATGGAAACATTTTCTCTATCTCACCTGTGAAATAGAATTTCTCAAGAGTTCTTTAGCTAATAGATTAAAAAACTAAATCATACCATAAAATTAAAATCCGAATGCAGATTCAATCCATTGATGCAAAAGAAATCAAAACCAATGTAAATTTCACATAAAACTAATAGATCAAAAAGTAAACAAAAATGATGAATTGAGAACTAAAAAAGGAATCTAAAGTACCTCTTGCAGTTGCGGGGGGACAACAACTCTTGTGGCCATCTATTGTTGTTTTCAATTAGAGTTCTAGCAAACAACGCATCTATAGCTCGACAACATAGACGAGTCGACGATGAAAACACTTGGACACAACTGTTGCGCATTTCTCCTCCTTCAGCATCTGCAGTGAGTCATCGCCAGCCAGTCGAACCTAAATACCTCTCTCTCTCTCTCTCTATCTCTCTCTCTACTTGATTTGTTGTGTTTCTTTCTCTCTACAGGCACAGTGTTTTGCAATTATGGAATACGGAGGAACATGTAAAAAAAAATGAAATGAAGAAGATAGGAGAATTCTTCCTTCGTTTTGATTATTTCGAATCTTGTAGACGTTAATTTATTTCTCAACGGACTTTTAAGTTTTGAAATTCCTAGCCGTTAGTAGTTTTAAGTGAAAACATGAAATAGAATGGCCAAAATATATCCTACTCTGCGGTGCGGTTACTAATTTTATGTTCCGGAAATTTCCAGTCGTTACTTGTTTAGTCATTTTATTTTGTGAAGAATATGATTTAGAAACTTTTGTTTGTGGGAGAATTTCTGACCGTTGGATGGATATCAAATCGAAAGGACTGGGCTATATATATATATATATATATATATATATATATATATTTATCCTTCCATGGTTTTTCCATTCGTTTTTGCACAAAACCCTTTTTATCTCTTCCACTATGACTATAATAAAAACATTGAATTTGGTCCAACTACAGAACCAATATGGCCTAGGTGGCCCTAGAGCTCTGTATTTCTTTTTGCTGATCTTGGTCTCTCTGTCTTGTAATCTTCTAATCTTGGCAAGTTTTGTTAATTTTCCCATCTTCTATATTTTGTAAACTAAATTTGCAGAATCTGGTGGAAAATTTTGATACAACTATTGTTAAAATCATTTTGCTATTGAGGTTTGGCCTACTCCATGAGGTTAAGATGAGTGTCAATGATATTTCATTATTTCTGGTTTTGCAATCTTAAAAAGAAATATAATTTGTATCGACAAGTTAAACCGATCTTAAAGAGAAAAAATTGATTTTGCATTTAATTTATGATTTTAAGATAAAGTAATCCTAACCTACTGTTGAAAATCCTCGAAGTGCAGTGCTACAACCATTCTTTGGGAGGTTTTGAGTATCAACTTGCTCTCCGGCCATAGGATTAAAAATGTGAGTTCTACTTATAAATTTGGTTTTTCGTCATACGAAATCATGTCAGTTTATGAATTTTTTTTTATATAATTTTTTTTTTGTGTATAACACTTATCTTCTTTCTAATATGTTCCATATTATGTATGGCTACTGTACGGGGTGTATGTCATGTGTGTATTCATGCATGTGCGCAAGCAAGTATTTGTGTATGCAGAAAAATTTTAAAGGAGCTAGAGCACCTGTTTTGTTTTTTATAATGACTCCGATTCCTAAACATGAAATTTTAATCAATATATTTTATTTTATTACAATAAAAGATAACCTTTTTAATTGGTGTAAAAAAAATAAAAATAAAAACAAATCATCTTTCGGTACAGCTGGTATCTTATTGATTTCAAGTAATGAAATATTCTCTGACAGGCTGACAATGTAATACATGTATTAGCTGATATTATTTATTTTTTAGCCATAATTTAATTGATATATTTTAATGGACACAAGCATGAAATAGATAATATATATTCAATTCTATTATCTTTCATTCAAGAAAAAATTGTAATCTTAAAAAGAAATATAATTTTGTACCGTTAGACCAATCTTAAAAAAAACCTGTAAGAAAGGGGCACCCATAGTGGGCACCCCTTGGCCTTTTCTTGAAGGTTATGAAGTGGTTTAAGAACCACTTCATGAGGCTTGATGGCTGGCCATTAAGGGCCAGCCGGGGGTTACAATTAGAAGGGCTATTTACATAGCTCTTCACCTCTTTGAATTATGGACTTGCACAAAGAACGATCTCTCTCTCAAATGGTTCTCTCTAGTCATGGCATCTAGGCTGTGGAATGTGTGAGTGTTGCTCTGGTATTACCATGTAGCACACTCCACCATCGATGTGAAAATCGTGGACGAACGACCCTGAAGAATCCGTGGAACAACTGCACTAGATCCGAGATATTTCCAATAAGGTAATATCGCTTCCGCTGTATACTTTGATCTAGTATTTCTAACATTGGTATCAGAGCACGCTGATCGGTTGTTCTCGATTTATGCTTTGTTGTGCTGATTTCTTTTAATGGAATATTTTTTCTATGATATGAATTTTTATTCCAATGTTTTGTAATCCTGAGCTGCCGAGGTTGGTCATTGCGGGGGTAGCGCTGCTGCACATGCAATGGCTGTAACCACCCACGCAAAGCAGCACGGATCCCTGCACGTGGAGATTCTTCAGATCTCTACACTGCACCATATGAGGCAGTAATGTGCATCGCTTGGGTGGTGCCACACGGGTACCGTGCTTACTGCCTCGGCGTGGCGACCACCATTTATGTAGGGATCTATCTTGGCTACACACGCTGCCAAAGTGGTGCTGCGCAACCAGCAGTGCTGCGCGACAAGTAGCGCCGCAGCAGGTGCCTGGGCACAAACCACCTGCACTGGTGGTGCAGTGCTCACCCATGCTGAACGCTGCACCATGTTAAAGCATAGGGTTGCGCGGACCATGGAGGCGCACGCTTCTCCACCGAGGCGATGTCCTCTGCTGAGCGCAGAGTAGCACGCACCATGGTGGTGCTGCAGACTCTGCTGCGCGCAGAGGATCTGGGCTCTCCAAAATGCAGCAGTAAAGCTGCCTGCTATGGAGTCGGCAGCAGATGTTGGCTGAGAAGGTGGCGATAGCTGGGTGTATGGCCTGGTGCATCGCGCTCAACTGTTGGAAGCATAGCCTATGCAGCACCGTGGTGGTGCTGCCTACCTGCACTGTGTGCAGCGCGCACCAGGTGCAGCGAGCTGATGCTGCATACCAAGAGGAGCGGCGCGATGGTGCACTGCATACCAAGAGCAGCTGCACCACAATGAGAAGCAGCGACAAGGCTGGTCTTGCTGTGCACAAAGCTGCCCACTTGGGAGCGGTGAGCTCTGCTCCACACAGAGCCGCGCACAAGGGGACTGAAGCAGTCCAGCGCCTCAAGAATGCTGCCAGGAATGCGTGGGGGTGGCGCTGCCTTGGATGGGCGCCTCTGCCAGGAGCTTCGTAGTCTCGGCTGGGCGCCTCTGCCACGGCTACGAAGTGCATCGAGCACTGCAGCGTGGGCGCACCAGCTGGGTGTTGCACCGCCTATGGTGCTGCACGCAGAGTAGCACGGCAAGCCCTGCTACGGGAAGAGCTGCGCACGGATGGTGCGACAGTTTCTGCCTCCCGCAGTGCTGCGTGCTGCGAACGTGTGCAGCGCAGCCCACGGTGCTTCTCTGCCCACGGTGCTGCGGCCGTTGAGAACCAGTGGCCGAACGAGTATCTTCGTGCCAACATGAAGCAGCAATAGTCGGTTACAAGTTGTGGCGTCGGTTACAAATTTTTTTTGTTTGGATGAACTGTAACCGTCGGCTGAAGGAGGAAGATGAACAGTAGTGTTCATTTCTTTTGTGATTAAATGGCCTTTGGGCTTTAAATTTTGTTTGGGTTGATATATACATGTGGCTGGAAAATGGATTTGGGCCATTGTGTTTTTTTTTTTTTTTAAATCAAGCTTTGGGCCTAGCCTTGTAAATTTGTTTTCTGCTAAATCCATCTGTTTTAATTTAAAAAATAAAAAAAATAAAAAAAATAAGAGGCCATTGAGAGAACTGGGCCGAGAAGCCCAGTAGGCTCAGGCTTGCACAGCAACTGGGCTACCATGTGGGTGCGGCCCATTGGCTGTCCAAAGTTAAGTGGCATATGTTTTTTTTGTGCAAAATGCTTGGATGGTGATTTGCCAAGACCTCACACAAGGACATTTAAGCTCAACCATTTGGGCTAGAGCTTATTATTGGCCATGAGATAATGAGATAAATCTTGTCACATTTGTTAGGCTTTTTATTTTTATATTATAAATTGCCTAGATTATTATTTTTTGGTGAATAATAATTATTTGGATGAAATGTGATGTGATTATTTTTCGTACATGTGTTGTGATTGCATGTAATTGTGAGTTTTATCACTTGTATTGTTAGGCTAATTTTTAAGAATTAGTCTTCAAATTTTTTAAAAATGTGATAAAATAAAGGATTTAAGTAGCCTGAGTTTGATTAGTCCATGATTATGATTGGCTGAAATTGATTTCTTCGATCTAGGAAGAAATTATTTTACATGTGACTGACTCGGTAGATTACTTATCCTAGTGGGAGTATGGTTGAGATTGATTTGGAATTAATCTCCTATACAATATAAATTTGCGCGAAAATTAAGTTAGAAATTAATAATTACGCATTGAGGCGCAAGAGATGATTAGGAAGCTTAGCGAATTTTCGATCTTGCGACGTGTATTAATTATTTTTGTTCTAATTTAGATTAACGCGGCAAATTTCTTAGATGTGTGTGCAATTATATGCGCATAGTTTAGTAACTTTGAGATTACCAAGAAGAAAGCCTAGAGATTATTTATGCGATTTAATCGTCGCATTAATCTCCTCCATGAGCAATAGTTGGAAACAAATAAAGATTATTATCAGTGTCAGATAGTCTTAGACCATCATTATTGTGAAACCTCTGAAAGGTCTAGAATAAAATTGGAAGTGTGCGTGAGACGCATGCACTACAATTTTTATAGAAGTTGATGGGATCAACTGTCAAATAAGAGCTAAACCACTATTTTGCCTTTGAGAATCTTGTGAGTAATAACAAAAGTTGTGCGTTATTTTTGGTGATGCAAAGATTAAATTGCTCCTATATTTGAGGTTGAGCATTATAATCTTGAAGCCACTTGGATTAACTCACAGATAAAACATATATCCTCTCTACTTGCTAGTATGTCTGACAAGTAAGGATATTAAAATTTGAGTGTGCAAGATTGTTGAGGACATTCTTGATTGGCACATTCATTTTTTAAAGGTTTTATCAGTGCACCTTTATGTGGTATTAGCACTGGTAATCTTGCTCAAATTTTATTTCTTTCTAGTGAGAACAAATAGGTTCTTGCAGATATATAAACTTTGGAGCAACCCCTAAGAGTAATGTAATACCAAGCACCTTGGAGGTTTGCATGGTAACTATGGCAAAAAAGTCTAAATAAGTAGGTATGACTCATCTAAAGCCTAACCTAAAAATTTTGATCGTGGTTGCACTGATGCAAGATAGGTTTAAGGTTAAGATAATTTCTCGTAAAGTTTTTTTTTTTCTCTCCTATAGTGGATTGGAGAATATGAAAAATATTGAGTATGCGAGAAATAAGAATATATCGCTAGTTAGCAGCTAAAACATCACATACTGCATTTGTTGCACAAAACGATGTTTTTTTATTAGCGCTTTTAATGCGATATTAGTGAAGTCTACCTAATTTGATTTAAGACTCATTGAAAACACTGGTGTTAGTGAGAATTTCAAGAGGTTTTAAGTGTTTGATGGTCACTCATTGACTCAGTGATATTATTTCTCAAGTGGAGAGATGATATGCTACAATATGCCGTGGAGGCATAGGATGATGGGTGTGAAGCTTGAGAAATTGAAGTTTTTCTCGCTAATGAGATCCCTCTCCTTAGTTTAGAAGAGTCAAAAAGAAAAGGCAATATGAACTTTTTCTATGTGAAAGTTCCTATACATGCACACTAAGGACTTGGATAATAAAAAATTGTTTCATAATATAAATACGATTCCAAATATTTTTAAGGAAACTATATTTTTTCAGTTAAAATATATATATATTTTTTAATCGAAATCGTATGAGTTATATGATGAGAATAATTATCTCGCAGTTTAATGACGACTTGCTGAGAATGGAGTTATAAATAAATTATGGTGCAAAACAATTTTTATATCACACTTGGGTTGATGTAATATGGTGTTGCGGCCTTAATTTTGATTTTTCCGTCCTTAGATTGAGTTTATTCGCCTTTGAGAAAGGCTGAATGACTATTTTGTGCAAACGTGAATTCGAGAGGATTTAAGCTTGATCATTTTTTGGTTGAGTCAAGAAAATTACTCGTATTTTCGGCGAGGGTGGGGAATTGTGGATTTTTGTAAACACTTATCTTTGGAAAGAATGTTTTTAATCACGTTGTAAAAATGTTGCATTCCACATTACCTTAACCTTAATTTTTTCAAAAATTTCTTTATACAAGATCGTCGAAAATAGTGGGAGTAATTCAACAACTAGTTGGAGTATACATTTGAGTGATGGTGTACTACTAGTGATAGTGACTCCCAAAAGTTATAGAATATAAGGATCCTCATAAAAAGCGTGGTAGTTTTATATCAATATTCTCTCGTCGTTTAGAGACTAGAAGAGAATATTTGTAATATAGCTCCGCTAAAGGTATTGAATTCACATAGTAGGAATCCTAACATATAATCTTAGATTCGCTTCACTTATATGATCCAGCCTGGGGTTGTTGATCTAATTGATAAAGGAAAAGTGGAGTTGATAGAGGTATAGATCTATCTCTTGGCACTAATTGAGTTGCATTTAGATAGCTGTTGATCGCATATTTATTGAAACATTTTTCTTAAAGGTGTTAAATAATTGATTCTCATAGGAGAATTAGATGGTTAGCTTTTGTGATGTTTAGGCATGAAGTACTTGGAGCGCATGATTATTGCTACTATTATTTCGGTGCATAAAGCTAATGAATGCTGCTGGTGCTGTTTACATGCGGCCTAAACGAACCATCTATTCAAAGATACCCAATGTACCTAGTCGTTTTTTTTATTAAACGACCTATTGAATTAAATGGGGTTCTTTGAATGTTGTTGACAGTCTTAGAAAAGTGTCATCTTGAGAGATATTGCGAACTGGTTGTCTTAGATAATTAATTGTCGCCTAATAAGAGGTGTCCATACTACGAGGTAATGGACATGGATTTGTGAAAAGTAGCTCAGGCTTCATGTCTTGTGAGACTATTTATGAGAAAAACAGTTTCTACGAGCTCTTGTTCAAAATCCATAGACAATTAATGAGATGGAAAATACTAAAGAATCTAGTTTTGCCTATACTATTTGGTGTTTCCATTATGGTTTGCTCATGGGAGTTAGAGGTTAAAATTTTGTTAGAGGGTAAATATGACTTACTTGATTAAGTAAGTTTGTGATGCGATTGTCGTTAAAAGTAATGACTAGACTATTATAATTGTCTTTGGGACAAAGGGCCTAATCGTTTTACCCTTAATGAAAAATAAATTATGGTTATCTTACATGCTTTTGTTGAGTACAAAAGATTTATATAAAACCTTGAAGTCGCAAATTAAGTTTGTTGAATGACATTTGTGGTCACCTTGTAAATTCTTAAAAGTTGCAGTAAGACTTGCTGACTAGAATCTAAGGTTTATATTGTGAATTTGACCCAAATGAGATTCGCGATGAGTCGTCGCTGACTTCATAGTTGTGCAAATAACTTTTATATATAAAAGTAGAGTCTCTTGATAGGAGCATGTTTTGGAAAGTTACTACACATTAGAATGCGCATAGGGAGAAATGGTCATTAAACATCACTTGAGAGTTGTGATTTAATAATTGACCATGTAATTTCTCTCTATCTCATAGTATTGCTCGTCGTGCACATGATACTGATATGTTCTATGATCATGTGGCGTGATTAGAAGTATTTTTTGGTAAGCACACACATTCACCATAAATTTAGTAATTATGGTGAAAAAGGTATATTGACAGGTTTAGATCGACTCACTCACACGAGCGATCACCTTTGGCGCTACAAATGGGTAGCGAGCAAAGATGAGACAATGTGTCACTCGGTACTTGTCCAATGAGGAATAAGTTGTAAGACACAAAAGATATGTCGCCTTAGTGGGAGCTAAGATGAGGTCCATCATATTTAAAAGGACCGTGCATGATTACCCACAATCCATGCAGCCTATGGTTTAGCCAGATGCGAGATCCTCTTTGGCGCTTTGATAGCGAGCAAATGGAGGGACTCGGGTTAGGCGCTTAGATAGCGACTAGACTAAGATCTGTACGGTGCATTGAGATTAGATATACGCTCTTTCTTCTGAAAGAGAACTCCACCGTAACATGTATTTCATACTACATGTGCTTTTGCGACCAACAGTAGAGGTGAGTGAATAATTCCCTACTTCCTCACCGTGTGAGTCCTGTAGGTCATAATTGATGACCTTAATTTATTTATGCCCTTAGGAGACCTTTGACTATGTCACGAGGTTGATGTTTTAGTGTCTGCTACTTTGGCATGTTATCTATGGCCATGAATGATGCGGTCTAAAGAGGCATTGCTGGGAAAGCGACTGGACTGAAACTAAATGACATGAGTGCAAAGGGAAGACTATTTGGTAACACATCGATAATGATGTGTACTCATTGCCGGCAAGTTATATTGCTTCTTGGGAGTTGCAATATAGTTGTGAGTACATCATGTTTTTTGGAGATTGAGCATTGCTCTGAGTCATTTGGACTCGAGAGGGATTAGGGATGCTTAGTCTGATGTGATCAAATGAGTCGGGGTATAACGAGACACTTTTAGGGATGTTGCTACGCTGGTCTTCTCTTGGAGAGATTTGGTATAGTGCTCCCATTTTTCTTTTACAGCTGTGCTCGATGGTCGCACGGTCTATTTGCCAGTATGAACAAGATTGAGAACATATTGAGAGATGAGACCTGGGGTCTTGCCCACTATGTGTGAGTGGGAGATGTAAGAAAGGGGCACCCATAGTGGGCACCCCTTGGCCTTCTCTTGAAGGTTATGAAGTGGTTTAAGAACCACTTCATGAGGCTTGATGGCTGGCCATTAAGGGCCAGCCGGGGGTTACAATTAGAAGGGCTATTTACATAGCTCTTCACCTCTTTGAATTATGGACTTGCACAAAGAACGATCTCTCTCTCAAATGGTTCTCTCTAGTCATGGCATCTAGGCTGTGGAATGTGTGAGTGTTGCTCTGGTATTACCATGTAGCACACTCCACCATCGATGTGAAAATCGTGGACGAACGACCCTGAAGAATCCGTGGAACAACTGCACTAGATCCGAGATATTTCCAATAAGGTAATATCGCTTCCGCTGTATACTTTGATCTAGTATTTCTAACAAAACCAGTAGGGAGCAGTGAAATGGCAAGATTTAGCATGAAGATGGATTAAGTTGGGCTGGCCTGGTTTTGGAAAGTGGTCTTACAATATAGAATATCAGCCTTACTAATTACTGTAGAGACTATTCAGGCTTGGGGCTTAGAAGGGAGAAGAGTGAAGCTGGAAGCATAGCAAGAGTGAAACAAAGTCCAGGCATGCAGACTACCCCCACCCTAAACACAAAACCAAATGATCAGTCTGAAGGAAGGAAAATAAATTGAACATAAACCCTAATGCTTAGAAAGTGTTTTAAAAGTTTAAACAGATAGTCCATTTGCAATAAAAGTTTGGGATAGAGCTAGTTTTCTGATGTATTTTTTGTCACCCACTTTTAATGGAAAATAATTTATATAATTTTAAGGTGAACAAGTTCCACACTGTTCCTTTAAAAAAAAAAATGGAACACACCTAATAGGTACTTGCAAAAAAAAAAAATCATCTTCAAAGTAGGCTCTCATTTTCTTCTAAGAGATTATGCCAAATTTATCCACCCTAAAACTTTTATTTTATTAGTACCGAGTGTCTGTGATCAACGTTCCAACTAGGGCTGTGCATATAATCCAATAAACCGTCGAATCCGCTTACAATATTCCGACCCGACCCGACTTTATCGGGTTGTTATCTTTTCAGATCCTCAACCCGACTAGTAGCGGATTTATGTTATCGGTGTCAACCCGTCCGACTATAAAAACATACTTATCTTCAGTTCTCAAACCCTAGCCGCCTAAATCCGGATAAGAACCCTGCCTCCCATATTCAAGTTTCGGCTTGTTGCAAGCATTTTACAGCTTACTATTTGGACAACTGAAAGGGCGTGAACCGGTTTGTTTTCGATGCTCATGTAAGTCTCCACTTAGAATTCTCTTTGCTCATATTTAATTTAATTTGCAGGAACTAATGTTTTTGTTTGCCTTCTTTTATGATTTTTCTTTTGTTTGCTCATATGGCTTTCCTGCGTCTTTCTTGTATTGAATGACATGGGGTAAGTTTTTTTTGATTTCCATTACAAATTTGGAGTTCTTTGGGTATTTTTAGTTCCATTAGTCTTCAAGTTTCTGAATTTTGTGAGTTTTTTTCTCTGTATTTGAATAGAATCTATTGTGGTTTTAGTTGTTTGGCTCATGAGGAAATGAAGGAAAAAATGATATCTGACGTTGAGTAAAAATGAAATGGGTTCCTGTTGTGGAGCATGGTCTTTGTTTTGGAGTCTAGATAATAGGGTGCTGTAAACTATTATAAAAGCCAAAAAAAACAGCTATCTTTGTTTCCTTCCATCTTGAAAAATAACTCGAGGTTGAATAAGCATAGATGATAGATCAACTAATGTATGTAATCTTGAACAGGACCATTCTCCAATTCGAGTATATTTTAGCAAAATATGGAGGTGAGTCTCTATTGCTGAGTATGATCAATATTTAGTATTTACTATATCATCATGATCATGATTATAAACTCTTTTGTTGTGTATGATAGATACAATGATTTTGGATGATTTGGAGGCTAATCCTGAGAAATAATATTGTTTTGGAGAAGATATTGAGCGGTTTCGAGTCCGTCAATGGTTATCTAGTCCAATATTTAGTGGGTCTAGTATGGTTATTTCAGTCCAGTATTTAGTGAGTTTGTACTTGTTTGGTTTTCGAGAAAATGTAAAGGGGAAGGAAGCCGTAATGTCAGTATTTTTCTTATTCATAATATTTTTCTTTGTTTTCTTTTAATCTCAGCACTCTTGTAGAGATCAGCATGATAAAAATTGTAGATAAGATTGAAAGTTGAAGTTTGATTAGGGGGAAAAATTAGTATTCAATTAAAAAAATAAAATGGGTACAATGCTCCTCTGCCAGATGAAAAGCGTTCAATATTTTCAATTTTATGTTAAAAATAAAAAATAAAATTATAAAACATAAAAATCGGGTCATACGGGTTTAACCCTGCAAATATTTTGGGCGGGTCGGGTTGGACCAGTTTGGGGTCAGAAAATTTTCTCCTCGAGAGTGGATAAACTCTCGACAAGGAATTTTCCTCAATCAAATAGACTTTAGAGATTGTTTCAGATTTGAATCTTAGACTTGGGAAAACAAACTCCCAAGTCCAAGACTTTTATCACTTGAACCACCTCCTAAGAGTTGCTTATCTACCCTAAACCTATAACTAGAATTAATATATTTTATTTTATTTTTCTTTCTACTTGGGTCTTTGGATGGCCGCTTGACTAATTTTGCGAGTGGATTTTATTTTTCTTTCTACAGCCGCCTTGACTAATTTTGCGAGTGGATCGAATTGACAAGCTTGGGTCTTTGGATGGCCGCCTTGACTAATTTTGCGAGTGGATCGAATTGACAAGCTTGGGTCTTTGGATGCGAGTGGAGAGTGGATCGAATTGACAAGTTGACACTTGAATTACTTCAGGAAGATGCAAACTCGGCACTTAATTGTCTCACATCGTAAATAAGTTCACATGAAAACTCCAAGTCTCCAACGCCAGTAGTCGTGGATCAAATCGACGACTTGACTCTTCAATTACTTCCGGAACATGAAACCTTCGCACAGAGTGGTCTCCCATCGGATTTCAATTCGCATTAACTTGCAAGTCTGCATGAATAACGCGGCCAGTCAAACTCAAACATCCCAATCTTGCAGATTTTAGTAGACACGAAACCTACCTGTTCGATAAAAATCGTATATATGTTGTCAGCTTATCATTTTTTATACAATTTATTTAATGGCTGGTCACAGAAGGTGGCCGTTCGGAAAACAGAGAGAATAAACTTGTACCTGCAGTTGTGGACCAAAAAAGTGTGCCAGCAAGCGGCTAAGGATCCCTGTTTCGTATTTGTTTTGGGTTAAGTTCTTCTATTGGTTTCGTATACAGTTGAATATGCATGCAGGACCAGTCCTAGTACTGTTTTGGCCCATCTGAGAGTTTTTATTAAAAGCCGAAAAGTGGTAAAAGAGAGTCGTGAAATGAAGAGGTTGAATCATCATCTTAACTCTGCAAATATCTCATTCAACATCAAATTATCTTCACTTTTAATTTAGGGTTCACATTAATATGATATATATATATATATATATATATATATATGATTGTTAATCACAATTTCTCCATTACTAGATACATACATATACATGCATGTGTGTGTGGCTGTATGTGCTCGTGTGTATGTTTTTTTTTTTTTTAGTTTGTTGGGTAAAGAAGCAAACTTAATTGATGGCATGTATGTTGAGATTTTCTGGTCAACCCAAATTTCAGGTGACTGACACATTCAAACATAAGATTATTTTTTTTCCCCTTTCTCTTCTTTTACCCCAAGCTATGATCAATTTCCTTGTTCATGTCGTGGTCTTGGGATTCTCTCGAAATTCAGGGATATGAATAAGTTCTGGTCGGGCAATATGGGTCAATAAATATGTTGTATACTATTTTCAGCTTTGACTTTACACACACAAATATATATATATTAGTAAGGGCAGACACGTGTATTGCACGTGTGCCCGATTGAAGAAATGTAAAAATTTCAGTATTTTGCAATTCACATTGTATTAGAAAATGACAATTTAAATGGATATAATTTTTTAATTTTATTTTTAAATAAAGAATGGAAAGAACAAATTTATAAAATTAGAACCAAACCAATATGTACGCATTTTGTATTTTCTAAAATCAATTATGTATAGGTTAGGTTTGTAAACCAATATCTCTGGTTTTAATAAAAAATAAATCTTGTACAAAATATGATATATATTTTGAATTCAAAATTTGTTACTAATGGTTTTAAAATATGTTTTAATAAAAATTGATTTTTTGGAAATTTCTACGATCTTCTAAATATAAACAACAAAGAGGTTGGGAAAAGAAAAGATGTAATAAAAGAGAAATGTGCAAAAGTACAGGATATTATAAGTGAAAATTTGGAAAGCAGAAATTAAACTTCAATTGTACAACAATTTACAACTTTAAATATGAAAGCTCTAACAAAGCATAGGTTGAAATTATAAGTTCAAATTACAATAACATCAAATAAAAAACGATAGAACTAAAATAAATACGAAGCATCAAACGCATTTTCTTCAGGGTTGGGTGAAATTTCGTAATTTTCAAAAGAGATATGTAAAGCATTTTCCTCAAGGTTAAATAAGTTTTGATAATTCCCAAAATAGTCTTCCATCAACAAATTCTTATCGAATATAATTGTTGAGGCATTGTTGGAGATATTGTTTGTACTAAATTGTGGCATCGTGTAATTGCTAATTTCTGATTGAGACCAACTTTCAGCATCTATTGGCTGAGAAAGTCTTCCGTAACAGTTTTCAGTAGGGTTTGTATTGAGAGAACCATAAAAAAAGTTTTGGGCGGCCTGTGATTCCTTAAGAGATGCAAGTTGAGTTTGTAGATTTAGAACCTGTAAAAAATGAAGTAAAAAATAATTTATTAATTAGAATTTAATTGAAATTAATTTTGTAATCATTATAAATAAAATAGGAAGTGTAAGGGTGAAGACCTGATGCTAGAGAGCAAAAATATGCGAAAAAATACCATAAACAGGATTTTCAAGCCGAGCATGTGCTTCATACAAAATTGTGGCAACAGCTTCAGAACGATCACTCACTGCCAAATTAGAAAGGATTTTCGATACATTACTTGCACCGAAAACTTTATAAATGGTGGAGAAATTGGTTACTCCATGTTTATGGCTGAAATAAGGAGCATAAAGGCATTCATTAACACATTTTCTTCTCAGAAATTTGCAAGCTCCGCAAGCGAAATCTGAAGCAGCCATTTTCATCATTTGTTTAACTCTGGGGGGGATAAATAACTGCAATCGACAGACCCAGCCTGAGCAAATCATGGAAGATGTCGCCTGAATTTGCGGAATGTGTCGCCTAGGTTTGGGTGAAAGAATGAAGTAGTGATATTTGAAAAAATTTGTCGGCTGCGTGATTAATTAAAACAATCTTCTTCTTTAAATGCGTTCGCAAGTGTCAGACAAGTTTGGGAAAAAAAATGCCGTGGTTTTATATCTAAGATTGATGGTTCACTTAGCCTTCGAAGGTGGTCCTTGCTGATCCAGATGTAATTCCATGTGTCCCATGCTACTCAGGTCAGAGCATAAGTTAGTGATGCTTTCGGCTATTGGATTAGCACCATCTACGAGGCCTAATTTTTTTTCTCTCGTTTTGGCATTCAGACATAATTTTTTAAACTATAATAAAAAATATATTAAAAGTTGTCAGTAACAAATAGGAAGACAGAGAAGAGGAATAAATTGAGAAAAAGGACAAATATGATTAGAAAAGGGTAACTCCGTAAGTACAACGTAACAATTTTTATAAGTGCACATACATGAACTCTGGAAGGGAATTTTTAAAATATCTATTCAGTTCTTTGAGTAACGTCATTAACAGATACAACATTAAGTTTATTTTGGCGTAATTTCCCAAATTCATTCATAAATGCGGCCAAAACGATCATCCATTCTTTTTGTTGCATTGTATTTGCAAGATTTTCCATATACGAGAGGTTCTCCTGTAATGATAAAAACATATATAAAACAAGTAATTGGATTCTTTAAATTTGGTTAAAAGTATAAACGTTACCTCATCTACGTGTTGAGTTCTGTTGTTGTGCAATCAAATATCTGTTCTACTGTAGATCCAAATGCAACCACTGCAGTTGAGTCGCTATCATCAAAGGCCTTTAAATAGACTCGACATCTATGAATAATAAATAATTAATTAATTAACGAGATTAGCAAATAATATACTGTAATTAGAATGTAGAAATTATTTATTTGAAAGTATGAATAAAAATATTGACCTCGGTTGTGCAGTTATTAGTTCTTTGCAATTATAACATAAGAACTGTTCATCTTTCTCGTACCCAGTAGTTTTGCTGCAGTTTCCACATAATAAATAATAAAATGGTTGATGTAGATCAGACATCATAAATCTGCCTCTAACCGAGAATGTCGACCGCTGCATTAGAGTAAGGGAATTAAATATGTCAGTAAAAGCTAAATATTACCATATCAACGAAACGCGGTAAACAATAGACATTATACATTTAACCACCTGCAGTATTGCAAATCCATAACACAGAAATCACAAACTCTTGTATTTTATCTTAATTTTATCCTAAAAAAATTTTACTCTAACCAGGATTGATAATCAATGCATTAGAATTGGGAAATAAATGCACGAATAAAAGTTAGATCTTAGTATACTGACTGACCTTAACAAAGAACAAACATTTTCGATGAAACTGCACGCACTGTTCCAAATTCAGACGGCACAATTAACAAGCTATTATTTCTCATTTCCATTTCATCCCAACCAACCTCCAATTTCCATATTCGATAAGTAATATTAAAAAAATAGGAGTGGGAAATTTTTTTTTCAATTAAAAATATGCATCGCTGCAATGAAACTAAAGAATTAAAAGAATTGATAAAAGTTCAGTACGACCGCATTAGTTGAACCGTAACAAACAATGGGAAGTCAAAATTTAATCATATGCAATGTTTGAAAACCACAAGACACAATTATATATCATAAATTTTACTCCCAGCAGGATCGATAATCAATGCATTAGAATTGAGAATTAAATGTACCAATAAAACTTAGATCTTAGTACACCAATTGAATCTAACGAAAAACAAATGTTTTAGATGTAACTGCACGCCCTATTCCAAATCCAGAACGCATAATTAAGAAGTTCTCATTCTCCATTTCTATTTAATCTCAACCAACCTCCAATCTCCATATTCGAAACATAAATGACAAAAAGAGGAGCTTTAACAAACGAATTTCAATAAAAAATATGGATCATTGTACTAAAACTAAACAACTAAATGAATTAATAAAATATGCACTGTTCATAAACCACAAAGCACAATTAAGAAGTTCCCATGTGCCATCTCCATTTCATCCCAACCAACCTCCAATCTCCATATTTCAAAAGAACATAGGAAAGGAAAATTTTGATAACAAAAATTCTTTATAAGAAATAGGAAATATGATTTTAGGCAATAAAAATATACCGTCATTGATGGCATAGATTTCAAGGCTTCAGAAATTTTTGTTAATGGATCAGTAGAAATGGCTAAAGTTGACGCGCCTGACCTATTAAAATTGTTCGCAATTATTTCCTCAACCAGTGTGTTGTTTTCTGTCACCCTGAAATTTTGGATTAATAATTAAACCAACAGATTGGAAGAGGAGAAAATACATGTGATAATAAATCGATAGAAGAGAATATAAAATGTATATTGCATGTAAATAGTAAATGTAATAACTTATTTTGAGTATGCAATTTACCATGCACGTAATGGAACAGCAGATGCGAGAAAAGGGTCAACAGTAAAAATGATTGTTGGTCTTGACGATAACGATAAGCCTACATTCAAAATAAATATGAATAAATATAGGAATACATGATAAATAATAAATAAGAGTGTTAATATTAATTAAGAAGAAGTACCATTATAGGAAGAGACTCTGATTTTTGTTCCAAGGAGAATTGGCTTATTCATAAGAATGTTATATATTTGACGGCACTCATCATTGACAAAACGATTCCACTTCGACAAACATAAAACTTTTTGACTACCAAAATAAGCAATAATGTTAAATTTACAAGAATAAAATTATCATAGAATATTAAAGTGAAAGATTGATGAATGTCAGATTATATATATTAATACCTTGGATCAAGCACATATATATCTTGCACCAGTGATTTTCCATGACTCATGTTCACTTCTCTTGCCATGTTCATATGAATTACTATGGACAAAATATCTAATTTACAAAATTGTTAGTATTCTTCTGTAATAAGAAAGAAACACTTAAAGATAGAGACATATTTATATAATAGTTACCTATTTCTGCATCTGTGTCTTTGTACAAATGAAATTCGGGAAAAGGAATGATATTGTAATCTGGTGCTCTAAGTGGTGCATCGTCATCCTGAATGTCTTCAACAATAGTTCTGGAGTTAATTATCCACTGGAATTCATACGCTCCCTTTTTATGCCTTGGATCCAACGGCTTCACAAAGGCATTGTCAATGTAATAAGATTGGTATATTTGAAGCGTGTCGTCACGTAAATCAATATATCTCCCAAAAATAACTGTTTGCACGCGATTTCCCTGTAAAAAAATAAAGCTAATATCCATTTCTTCAATTATGAATGAGAAATCAAATAATGATATGTAGATAAAGAAATTTCTTTAATACGTCAACATCTATAAGCAGCAAATTTTGATATTTTGTAGGGGAATATTGCGCTTGACGCTTTGGTGATTTTTCGAAGACAATCATCTTTATTTTCCAGTTTTTTGTAGTTGGGCTGATGTCTTTAACGGATGTAAAGATGGTCCGCATGTTTACTGCAAATAAAACCCAGCAAATAGAGAAATGTTAATATATAACAACAAATCAACAATATTAATGAAACAACTGAACAACTTTATCAGTACTAATAATGTTAAAAGAATTCAAATACTTACATTACATCACAATGAATCTATTAATCTCAAGAAGTTTCTATATACAATATTTTTTATATAATTTCTTTCGGAAACAGAAGTTATTGTTGGTCTTATAAGCAATTTAACTAATTCAGTAGTTTTAGCTATTGACAGTGCGACATATAATTGCCCATGGGAGAAGACAGGTTCTGGTAAATATATTCCAACATAATTTAATGTTTGTCCTTACGATTTGTTGATTGTCATTGCAAAACTAAGTCTAATAGGAAATTGTATTATTTTAAATGGGAAGCCATTATTTTCATTTCTTTCAGGTAAAAACTGTATTCTAGGTATAAAAACCCTTTTACCACTGTAATGGCCAGATGAAATATGTGCGTCAATCATATTACGGCTAAAGTTACAACAAATCAGCCGTGTTCTGTTGCATAAACCCTCTGAAGGATTAATATTTCTGATCAACATTATAGGACAATTTTTTTTTCTGATCAACATTATAGGACAATTTTTTTTAAGTAATAATTCATGAGGTGGCAATCCATTTGGTGTTAATGTATTTAAAAAATCTTCCATAATGCCCTGTGCAGATACGTCAACAATTTCGTCAAAACTATAATAACGCACCATATCGCCGAGAAATTTATCAATGAGAATAGCATTTATTTCATCAACTGATTGATTTTTTGGAGTTAAAACAGCTCGATTTGCCATCTCAGTTAGGTTGTTGGAATAGTTGGAGATTTTCCCATAAACAACAGCTAACAAAGAATTTAGAGATTCAACATCATTGTTATAAGGAACAAGCATTTCTCCTGAGATCTTGATATTTTCATTCACAGTTATCGGAGGATTGTCATTGCCCACTTCAATAAGATAATGTGAGAAAGTTGGATCTAATCTGGCTCTCATGTTTTCTGTTAATTTAATTTTTTTTAGGAAATGCCATAAGTAAGAAGAAGCCAAGCTTTCATCGATCTGTTGTTCTTTTGTACTATTACGAATTACAGGTAATACCTGGCGAAAGTCTCCACTAAAAATAATAACTTTTGCACCAAAAGGGATATCTATATCGTTGATGTCTCGCAACATTTTATCTAATGCTTCTATAGAATATTTTGTAGACATAGGTGCTTCATCCCATATAATCAATTTTACAAAACGTAATAATTTTGCAAGACTTCCTTGTTTGGCGACGTTACAAGTGTTATTTTTATCTGCATTTAATGAAATCTTAAATCTTGAATGTGATGTTCGCCCTCCAGGTAAGATCGATACAGCAACACCAGATGATGCAGTAGCAAGTGCTGTTATATTTCTTGATCTAACTGTAGCTAGAAGTGCTTTATACAGAAAAATTTTACCAGTACCAGCAGGACCTTAGACGAAAAATGCATCATATTCATTTGATAGTAAGGTTTGTATTATTCAAGTTGTATGCATTTTTTTGTTCAGAATTTAAGGAATTTGATGCAAGTAAATCTTCTTCTGGAATTATGATAGTTCGTTCATCCTCAATTTCTGTATTAAAAAATTCATCATGCTCACAAAATATATCAGCAGGGACAAAATGATACATGTTTATATGTTTTCCCATAGATTCAAGTGTGGAAGCAATACTTTGCAGGACCATTCTCCTAACAGTTGATGGTGAGACGTTTGTTGTAAGGAAATTTATAGACATTTCTTTTTCAAATCGTTCCCAAAGTTCTTTCGGATTTGTAGGATTACAGTAGACTAAAATCGTTGAGAAAAGACGTCTTGAACTGCTTGGTATTTGATATAGACAAGCCTCTTCTAAACTACTATCTTTATCTAACAAGTCATGCAAAGTAGCTGCTTCACAATATGTTGGTAACACAACACCATTAACTGTCCTTAATTTTTCGAATGATGTTGGTCCTCTAATATGATTTAATAGTATTTGCAAGTAATATCTTTCCCCTTCAAATGGGTTAACTGTAACAATTCATCCTATAACAGTTTTTTTCTTCCTTGGAGTCCAAATTTTGTGTTCAGAATTCCAAATATATTTTTCAGGAAACTCTTTATACAACAAATTTCGTGCACTCTCATCAACTTGGTTCCTATGGAAAAACTCTGTTAACATTGATCTATCCGAGAAGCAAGAGTTTAAAACAGTGTTTAGATTTTGATGTGCACGGAAAGATACTAAATGTTGATTCTCAAGATGTAGATGCAAACTATAGACTGATGGATACATTTCATTAAGTGTAAAACCGTATATCCTCCATATTGCCTCAGGAGGAGTAATCCATCGGCCTAATTGAAATTGTTCAATTTCATCAATCTGTTCGTTATTTTCTTTATTGATAATATTGAAAGCAATCCGATCATGTCCTTTGTAAATATATTTATATAAGTATTTAACAGCTTTAATTGTAGAACAGATATTAACGTTAATATGACAGTTATATTTGGAAAGAAGGTATGGATTGTATGGAACAACTCAACGGTTGTCTAAATTGTAACTTCTAATTTTAGCAGTAATTCCATTGTCACGACGCTTATACAGCGGAAAAAAATCTGTTCCAACAGTTGTTGTAGGTGCAAATTCTTTGGAGTATTGGCTCTTACAAATGCCATTTTTTTCATACATACATTGGCTGGATTCAAAATTCCACAAAGACCATGCATCATATGCCTAACAACGGCGCCATACAAGTGTAAATTTTTTGTCTTATCAGGTATTTCTGCGGAAACGATTTCGTCAAAAGTCTCAGGGGCATAAATTCTACAATCTCTCTTAAATATAATTAAGAAATGAACATGTGGCAGACCTCTTTTTTGATGTTCAATGGTATAAACGTATGCTGCAACTTTGCCAAAAATATGTTGTTTGAATAAATCAACTTTTAGATCTTCTAATTTGGCTCTAAAAATTCTCGCGACTAAGTCAGGGCGATTTTGAACTTCTTCCTGTGGATGTAGATGTTCTAAGATTTCATTCCAGCTTGGGTTGCATGTCATAGTTAGGAAAATGTCAGGTTTGCCGAAACGTTGAACCAAAGCCATTGCTTCCATATATCTCTTGCGCATATCTCTTGGACCTCCAATAAAAGATGAAGGTAGGATAATGCGTTTTCCAATTTTGGAAGCGCTAGTTTCTCCAATCGAGATACTATTTAAAATACCTTGATATACATCTGATCTTATTTCATGTTGTTTTGAACGAAAATAATCTAGTCTTGATGTTTCAATTTTAATGTACATGTCAACAACAAATTGTTGTAATAAACGGCCAGATTGTAACAAAATCGATCTATGTGTATCTCTCATTTGTAATTTGAAACAGTAATATTCACGGCAAGAAACTGTTGGCGCTTTCTTCTTTTTCTCCAGAACTAAAAATAATGAAAGACGGAATTTACGAAAATTATATGATATCAGAATATAGGACTAAATATATAGGAACGTATCATTACCTTGTTGTTCATTCTGGAGAAATTCTTCTGCGCTATTTGAATATTGAATATGACGTGATTCTAACGTTTGGTTGGCTACTGATACCGTACCTTTTTAGATTTTTTTATTTCTTGATGCCAACCAGAATTACCCAAAGGAAACAATAGTGGATATTGTAGTGGATCGTAACAACCAAAATAGTATTGAACAATATGACTACCACCAGTTTTGTTGAAAATAATAATGTCACGGCCTTTTTGTTCAGCACCTGTGTCAGTTTCTATCCAAATAGCTGCAACTTGCGATACTGAAGGAGCATTGTAAACACGTTGATCTAAATCAACATCTGATCTTATACGAATTGTATGATGTTGAACATTTAGAATGTTGTTGAGAGTACGGAAAAAATGAGAGTATGGATTATCTTCAAGTATAATCATTAATTGAGCAATGATTGAAGCATCTAATCTATCTGCATCGTTTATACGATTTTGTAATTCATGTTCAGTATCGTAGAAATACAACTGTAAATATGAAGGGTGTCCATCTTCAGGTATTAAGTTGTTAATGTAATGATATATCTGTCCCTGAACTCTAAACGTATAAATCCCTCTGTTACTTCTACATAGATCCGTGTCAAATTTAACCCCAAACGATGTGAAAGCGAATTTTTTATTGTACGTACATGCGCAGGTACAAAAATTTGCAGACACAGTTGAATCAGAAGTAAACAGTTGGTAAAGGTCGTCTGAAAGTTTGTTACAACTCAACGATATTATGCCGTCGGCACAACAGAAGCCGTTGGGTTCATGATAAATTCTTTTTGCTCCATAATATCGACACGCAATAACTGATGGCAAGTGATCTGGCTCCGTAAATGTATTTTTCAATATTTGTCTTAAGGAAGTTGTCAATCTTGGAGTAGATATAATATTGCCCAAGTCAGAAGTGAACAGGTTAGGTAGAACAGGTGTGTTTCTATTGGCAGTATTGTCAAATGCATGAGAATTTGAAAAAGATCCAATTTCTCTTATAGAAATAATTCCATCATCCCTTCGAGTAAAAGGTAAACTATGCTGGAATCTTGTTTCTATCTGATTTTGCTTGTTTCCATATTTTTTTCGGTCTGCATATATTTTTCTTATCTTTTGACGTCTTTCTTCCTTTTTTTCCTCCGACTGACGGGCATACCAGCCTTTTTTCCCAGCGTTATTTCTAGATTTTTCAAAATTTATTTGTAAAGCGTGTTAGATGAACGTTAATGATGATAACATGTATGAAGTTTCAGAATTTTTTGTTAATAGAAAATAACCTACCGGTGGACATTGTAAAGAATGGCTACAAATTTCGCAGCAATTTCAATAACTAATAAAAATAAAGAAACGAATGTATCAAATATCCAAACGTAGAAGACACACAAATATATAGGAAATGAAGAATAGTACAATTATATATATTTAAAACAGATAGCTATAGTAGTTAAACATACCCGGATGTAGAGGACAAATAAAGGATCAGTGGAGATGGAGCAGAGCAACGACGATCAGAAAGAAGAACAGGAAGCTACTTACAGAAGCAGGAATTCTGGTGGAAAACAATGTGGAAGAAAGTAATATTACAATTTCAGTCATCTACCAACATTTGCTAAATAATTATGCATAATAATTTTAGAATTGGAGGGGCGATATTTTTTTTATTAAAATTTTGGTCACAGTTATAATATGATCGAAGGAAAAATAACTATATGTAAAATAAAATATTTCTTCCTAATTTTGCAACCAGCTTTTTTTTTTTTACCCTTTTTTTTGTTTTTTATATGGCATTGTTGAGTAATTATTTTTTTTATCTACCGGTGTTTGTTAAATAGTTATCAGTTATCATATTACAATTGAAGGGTTTTTTTTTATTATTAAAATTCTTCTAGTAGTTATAATAATATTCGAGCGAAAATAACTATATGCAAAATAAAATCTTTCTTTATAATTTTGCAACAGCAGGATTTTTTTTTTCACTTTTTTTTTGTTTTTGATATGGCATTGTTAATTTGTTTTTTTCATATTTAGAAATTATGAACAATTTTTTTTATTATTGTTATGGTCCATGAAAGAACTATATATAGAATAAAATCTTTCTTCCTATTCTTGTAGGAAATTTTTTTTTTCTCTTTACTTATCTTTCTTTTGTATATGGCATTGTTAAATAGTTATGTTTATTATCCACTAATGTTTGTTAAATATTTATGCATCACCATATTACAATTGAAGATGTTGGGACTCTTTTTTTTTTTTTTTCCATACGGAATTGGTAGTTTTTTTTTTTCTATTTGTAAAAATTCTCGAGATTTTTTTTTATTATTATCATGGTCTATGTACATGCCATTTTACTTATTTTTACATAGTATTTTAGCTTTGGTAGGATCTTTCTTCTATAATGGATTGCAGGGCTGTAGGATAAATCAGAAATCCGGCCGGGACCAACTCAGGCCGGCCGAACGATTACGGAACTGGGAAAAACCGGAATAGAACTGGTCGGAGAGAAGCCAAAGTCTACCAAAACCGGCGTCGGCCGGTTGGTTCTGGTCCGAGCCAGACGAAAGCCGCTGAACCAATGAACGGCTTAATCTTTTACCATTATTAAGATTAAATCGATTCTCATACGACGCTGTTTGCTTTAGATGCTTGAAACGGCGTCGTTTTCGGGGCTGAAGATGTTGCCACTCACCAATAACAGAACGGCGACGTTTGGGTTGTGCCAAACGGCGCCGTTTTAGCCTAGGGTTAAAACAACCCCCCCATCACAGACATCACATTTCGAACGGGCCGAAGCTCTCCTCTCGGTTCTCAGCACCTCCAGCTTCCGCATCACCGAACACCTCCCATCACTGTGCACTCTCCACCGGTAGTGACGACGACCAAGCTCTCCCTCTCTCCGATGCCGAGCCTCACCACCTCTTCCTAGTTTTTTTCCTCTCCCTTTTCCTCCGATTTTATACGTACCAATCGCATTTTTCATTTTGGTTTTTTTTTTTTTAACTTGTTGTATATGCCGATTTTTTTATCTCTATTCTGCTAATTTTTTTGTTTGGCCGTCAAATAGAACCGGGATCTATGAAATAGACGTTCTGTTCTTCCGTTGGGAATTCTTTTTTTCCTCTACAGATCTCTTATGATCTAGGCAGCATTTTTTTTTAAGCAGGTTTTTTTTTTTTTTCGTAGAGTGGTGGATATGTTGTTGACGTTTAGCAGTTTTCTTGGGGAAAAATTTGACTACACGCACTGTTCCAAATCCACATCTTTATCTCGGATTATTTTTTTTTTCTTTGGAGTTGATTTGTCTAACCTTTTTTTTTTCTATAAATCTGAACAGATCTTCATATATTTGAAGATATCCTGTTTAAATGTGAATGGTGTTATTTTTGTTTTTAATTTTTATTTTCCTATATATCTACAGATCTTCAGATCCGAGTCCATCTTTATTTTTTCCTCATATGTTTCTTGGCGTTATTTTTATTTTTGCTTCCTACTTTGTGAGATCTGAAATCTGAGATGTTTCAAGTCTGTGGTGCGAATCTTATTTCTTTCTGATATTTGGAGATATATTTGTTTGTGACATATTCGAATCCAAAATGTGGGATGTTTGAAGTCTGAGATGGTAATATTATTACTTTGTGAGTTGTGGTGATTTATTTGTCTGTGGCATATGTCTCTTGCCTTGAATCTGAAATGTTAAATGTTTGAAGTCTGAGATGCTAACATTTATGTATGTGTACAGTTTGTTTACAACATGTATGTATGTGTATGTGCAACTTCACATATTAGATTTTTTCTTACGTAAAAGCATCTTTCTTAGTCATATTTTTCTCTATTTATTTGTCTGCACAGCTTCAAATACTATGCATATCTGTTTATATATATTTCTATTATGCTAACAATTTACTTTGTATAATAGTGTTTGTTTGGGAGATGTACATATTTATTTCTATTTACTTCTCTAGACAACTTTAAATATTATGTGTATCTGTTTATTTATTATTATAATTTTTTCGCAGTCTAAGTTGTTTCTAACATTGATGCGTATGTATTATTTATTAAAAACGAAGAAATTATTGAAAGCAACAAATTCGGAAAGATGGGAACCATCAATGTTTAACAAATCTGTTGACAGGATCATATTTAACTAAGCACAAAAGCAAACAGAAGTATACCTAATTTATTCTGAACAGACCTAATTTATTCTTAACACATCTTATATGTTTTTGTTTTATCTTCAGCATACTAGATATTTGTAGATGATAGACATGCATCACATATCTTGAAATTTCTGTTTGTTACCTTCAAATTTATTTCTTATATATGCCTGCTGTTTTTTATTATATTTTACTATGTTTTATATTTGTTGAGAAACCTTCTGAATCCGTGTACTTAAAGCCTTAGCAAAAAATTCTCACATGCACGCACAGAGGAAAAGAACAAACAGGAACATACCCTCTTGATTCTGAGGTACTGAAATCTGGAAGGATGAACACAGCAATTTTTTGTCACTCACCTACACTGGAAAAGAACAACAACACTGACATGTATAAGGACAAAAGCAAGAAGTTTGTTTTTTTTTTTTTTGGTCTTATTCGTAGTAGGATTTCTTAACTAATTTGTTTTACTCAGGAAATAAATACCTGTAAAAGTCCAGAGCTGAGAGCCAAAGTCAGAACTAGATTTGGAAATGTTAGAAGAAGAAAATGCGATGGAAGGTGATACGATGCAAACTGATTGGAGAGGTGATCATACAGAAGGTGATGAGATGCAAGTGGTGGAGAGAAAGGCTCAGAAGTAAACAGTAAGGAGGAAGCTGCCATGTGGATTCCACCTACTTGCCACGTCTACACTGTAATAAAGTTTCTTTAAAACATAAAACCACATGTCAACTAAATCCTGAAGATGGCATGCAAACATATTAGATGTTGCATGCAATGACAATATCGAGTTATGACTAAAGAGAGGCAGTGAATGTCACCTGGCATTCGCTGTGATTAAATAACAATTGTTGTGATTAAGCCTGGAGTTTATTGCCATGTACACATGGCTGCAGGATTGGTGTGATCAAATAACAATAGCTGAACTTTTCATTAGGTACAGGCCTTGTGTATCACCTGCTTGCCACTTGTTTATTGGCATGCATGCAAGTATCAAAGTATGATTAAATAAAATCAGTGGATGTCACCTGTACATGTTGCATGCAATGACAATATAGACTTATGAGTAAACAGGAGCAGTGAATGCCACATACACATGGCATCTGCTTGACACCTGTTTATTGGCATGCATGCAAATATCGAACTATGATTAAATAAAAGCAGTGAATTTCACCTGTTATATGTTGGCTGTGATTAAATAACAAGACGAGGGTTAAAAGTGAGAAAAAAAAAGTGTACGACACCTGCCTACTTATTGGCGGCTGTGATTAAATAACAAGATGAGGATTAAAATTGAAAAACAAAAAAAAGTGTACGACACCTGTCTGCTTATTGGTGGATGTGATTAAATAACAAGATGAGGGTTAAAAGTGAAAAAAAAAAAAGGTACGACACCTGCCTACTTATTGTCACTTATTATATATAAGATATATATAATTGGCATAACTCTGCCATGCCATGGCCCATGTGGCAACATGTTTGCACGCGGATTTGATGGAATATTTTCATAATAGCATCATTACGATCGAATAGTATCTGTTGAAATTGATTAGTTTGCGTTAACAATATATACAATAATGGTGCAGGAAACTAACCACGTGAGCTAGGAGCGCAGGCAGTAGCCACCGGCGATGGCCTATGGCCTTCCTTCCTAGCTCTTTCCCCCTTGAAACGGAAGTCTGACAGACTGACATTGACTGAGACTTTTCAACCCTTTAAGCATGAGCCTAGAATGGGGACGTCATTTAAGATCATTTGTTTCTCTCACCTAAATTATAGGTCCAGATAAGGAAAAGATAATATAAATAATCCAAGTCAATTATATGTTCTTATCAACTGCCCTATTTTTTACGTCAATTTCATATTGCAGGCATCACATGCCATCTGATGCCAGCTATGTTCCATATGACAAAATCTTTGTATAGAAAAACTGAATATTTTGATTGAATTTAATTTGCTTCTCTTTTTTAACAAAAAAGGTAGGGAAAGATCAAGATTTCAATAAAGAAAACAGTGAGTAGGGAGGGATTCATGAATGGAGATCGAAGGGAGCAACAGCCTGCAGGATGAGAATATATTGCTTTGATCTTGTGACAAAATTATACGGAGAGCGTGATCTGCAGCTAATTCGTTGGCATTTCTGTATATTTTGGCCCTACTATGTGTATATTATTGGCAACTTTGGATACAATACGACAAATAGATTAAAGGGTTTATAGGAAAAAAAAAAAGTCACACTGATGATGCGTTTGTGTTCCTCTCTCTGTAAAGGTGTCATAGAAAGACTCGTTGATATCTTGATCTTGATGGAGTATTTTTATTAGGAGGATAAATTACTAAAAAGCAGCGAGGTCCAAATGTCATACTGGATCGGTCCGTTATGTAATTTTTAAAAGTTAAAATTGATCTTAAATTTTTATAATATTAATTTTTATATTTTAAAAATTAGTTTAAATCGAACTAAAACGACATATATATATATATATATAATTTTTTATATTATATTATATATATTATATGTTAAATTACTAATTAATATAATATGAAATTCTAATTTTATTATTTAAGTCTATTAGTCTTATAAGATAAAACCAATATAACATAAAATTAATCTTATAATTTTTAATATAACATATAAATTTAATCTTACAATATAAAATTAATATAACATAAAATTTTAATCTTAAACCTAAATATTCATATTAAATTATTAATATAAACTTACTTTTGATATATATTATATCAATAATAAATATATATTGTTAGCATAATAAATTATAATATCTTTTTTCTTTTTTCTTTTTGTAAATACACATTTATACATTTGATCATATATACTCATATAAAAAATTTAGAACTTATATAGATTATAATTAAATTTAATAATATATTAGTATGTGTTAATTCTTATAAAATAATATATTTATAATATAATATAACTAGATTAATAATTTAATATATGTAAATATCATATTATTACTAATATAAATAATTCATAAAATCAGATCAGACCGGATTGAAAAAATCAGAAATTTGAGTTTCAATAATGAATCGATCTATGATTTCTTAAACTTTTAAAATAGATGTATAGCGATTCAATTATAAAAAAATATACAAAACCTGACGGTTTACACGGTATAGAAGCACAAGTACAACTGGCGTCGTCGTGATCTTTTGTGTTCATTTATTGGTATTAAAGAGGGAGACAAGAATTGGGTACCGTCGGTACACGAGCAAATTAATGAGAACTATATATACATATATACATATAAGTCAGAATTAAGAGCCGTAGTCACAAACAAGGTGTTCAGCCTTGAATTTCCAAATACTGGTTTGAATCATCCGACCATCGAACACAGGAAAAATGGAAAACTCCAATGGAAAGCCTACGAACACTTGGTTCAATTCAAGTGAGACAGCCGGAAAGGTCATCACTTGCAGGGGTAAGAGTCTTGACTACCGCCTAGCTGTACACAATTTCTCACGCATATACCACCATCATTCATGTTTATCTTATAAATTATGATCTGCAACAAATGAATGTTGATTTTGCATTTTCCGTGCGTGCGTGGGTGGTGAAGCTGCTGTTGTTTATGGCCCGGGAGAGCCTTTTGTGGTGGAACAAGTACTAGTAGATCCTCCTCAAAAAATGGAGGTTCGAATCAAGATCCTCTTCACTTCAATCTGTCATACCGATCTCAGCGCTTGGCAAGGCGAGGTGCGTATATATATCCCAAACGTGAATCACAAAAACATCTTTTTGTTGATAAATTTTATCTGTTTATGAGATTTCTCTGATGAGTTATTATCCATCGATCTCACTCTGTATATATATGAAGAATGAAGCTCAGCGAGCATACCCTCGTATTCTGGGCCATGAAGCTTCCGGGTAACTGAAAAATATATATATATACGCTAGCTGCTACATTTATACTACTGTTATGGATTAGAAATTGGAGAAATGAAATTTATTGACAGAGCTTGGCCGGCGCTTGCATGCAGGATTGTCGAGAGCGTGGGTGAAGGCGTTAGAGACATGAAAGAAGGGGACCATGTCGTTCCTATATTCAACGGAGAGTGTGGAGACTGCATCTACTGCAAGCGCGATAAAACGAATATGTGCGAGAGATCTGGGGTGAACCCTTTCAAGACCGTGATGGTAAGCGATGGAAAGAGCAGATTTTCGACGCTTAAAGACGGGAAACCCATATTCCATTTCCTCAACACCTCCACTTTCAGCGAGTACACGGTGCTCGAGTCCGCATGCGTCGTCAAGGTTGACCCTGCGGCTCCCCTCAAGAAGATGACCTTGCTCAGCTGCGGCGTTTCTACCGGTAAGAGGCTGCCCACCCGACCCCTAGTATTGTTATTGTTAATTTTATGAAGAAAAATGTAAAAAATACCTATTGATTCGAGGGTGAAAGTTTTGTGTTAAATAAATATATTTATAAATTGTCCCCGAATTATACACTCGTCTTTTTACTCACAGAGTTTTCAATTTTATTAATTTTTTTACATATATTTGTAATTTTTCAATAAAAAGATTTGAGTCTTAAAAAAATTAAAGCGCAGAGCTTATACTTTGGTATCAGAAAATTTCTTAAAGTTACGAGATAATATATTATGTTCAAATATAGTACCTATGATGCTCGAGTACTTTACTGCATTAATATTGCCTATGACTCTTAAAAGAAAAAAAAAAACCCTCTCTTCTCAATAATGCCGACTTTGAGGAAAAATAACGAATTTTAAATTATATTGTCTTTTGGGATATGAAGTGACAAGAAATACGTCCAATAATTAATATAAATATACATTTAATATTAAAATAGTAATAAGCTGACGGCATGTCACATGCAATTCAAAGTTCAAACGAGGGCCTTGATTATTCTATAAGTATTATCAAAGATTTCCATACCAAGGCCGGAAGTTAGGGTTAGGCTGACATGAAATGTGATCGTTTTAAATAAAATATATAAAATATTATTAAAATATTATTATTATTTTAAAATTTAAAAAGATTAAATTATTTATTATATTTTATATAAAAATTTAAAAAAAAATTATAATGATACAATCTCTTTTATCCAAGTCAAAAGTCCAGCACCGATTGCTTTATGTCCCCAACTTTCATGCTTTTTGTGACAAATAAATAGGAATAAACAACTGGTACCAGACAGCATCGCTTTTAGATGTAGATATTTGGGAATCCCAATTTTCTATTTTGGAAGTAGTGCAAGATGCCAAATTAGGTGTTGATATCCCTGACTGTGCCCTGTTTGGACACGTGAAATGCTTGGAACCTGATCAAGGAGTTGGAGCTGCATGGAATACAGCCGATGTAAAGGCAGGATCAAGCGTGGCAATTTTTGGCTTGGGAGCAGTGGGACTTGCAGTAAGTTAATTGATTTTTTTTAGACACATTTCTATTACCAGATCGAGTAATAAACTATATGCAATTAAAAATATGGCACGTGTAGGTTGCAGAAGGGGCACGATCACGAGGAGCATCTAAGATAATTGGTGTTGATGTCAACCCCAACAAATTCATCAAAGGTAGTCTCATGCTTAATTATTTCTTGCCTTCTTGGCTCTCTCTCTGTTGCATTCTGGAGGCAACGTGCTCTGTATATGTTTGATACAGTGCTGACTTTATCTAATGTGTAGGCCGAGCAATGGGAATCACCGACACTATAAATCCGAGGGATCAGGAGAAGCCAGTGCATGAGGTTTGTGATTAATCACCATCACAGAAATTAATAAAAGTTATCATCTATTTGAAGTTCAAAGACCATAATTTTCTAAACGTTCCTCATCCCCATACAAAACAACAATAAAAAAGCGTAAACTCCAAGAATATATACATAATATATATATATATATATATATATATATCCATGACACTACTTTGTTGTGGCAGATTATCAGGGAAATGGCAGGAGGCGGCGTGGACTACAGCTTTGAGTGTGCAGGAAATTTGGATGTTATACGGGAGGCTTTCTTGTCTTCTCATGAGGTTTGTAATATTTCTTCTTGACTTTCATTCAACAGCAAGCAACAAAAATTCTGCGTTTTTGAATTTGTCTGTCTTTTGCTGTTGGGCTGTTGTTAATGAGCAGGGCTGGGGATTGACAGTAGTGTTGGGAATCCATCCAACCCCAAGAATGCTTCCTCTGCATCCAATGGAGTTATTTGCTGGTCGCATTATAATCGCATCAGTCTTTGGAGGCTTCAAAGGGAAGACCCAACTGCCTCATTTTGCTCAACAATGCATGAAGGGGGTCGGTAACTTTTGACACTTCTGCTGTAGTCTCTGCATATGATATTTTTCCCAGTAATTCCAAACACGTCAGTCTCATGTTTGGGTTAATTTCAGGTGGTGAATTTGGATGAGTTTATCACGCATGAGCTTCCATTTGAGAAGATAAACGATGCATTCCAGCTGCTCATCGATGGGAAATCATTGAGATGCCTGCTACACCTTTAAGCCCTTTCTTACACGCTGACATGAATGCCAATAAGCTCCTATGTCACATAGCTACATGAATGCAGCAGATTTTGCGAAGATGCTACCATTTCAAATTAGAACTAATGCCAGCACATTCCTTTTGATGGTCTGATATGATATGGATGTTTTATTTGAAAGTATATTCTGTTTATTTTCGTTATATGGAGTAATAATAACACGCAAAGTGGTCACATAAAATCCAAAGTTCTCAAAATCCGGCAAGTAAATATGACCCGAAGAAAATTAGCAGCTAGTAAATTAGTCAGGATTCTGCTCTATATATTATAATAAACAGGTTGCGGATGATACCGTCCATAGACGTATTCAATCCTGGTGTTTAAGCAGCATAAAACTTGGTGTGTAAAATGTGCATGTGCGTGCCCACGGCACGGGCCTAGCTCTACGTGTGCACGTGTGCACAGCTAGGCAACCATATGACTGTCAAGCTATCTTTAAAACGCCTCTCTAGGAGAAACTGCAACTTTGCAGAACAAAAGGACCACTTTATTAGTGTCACAAAACATTCTTTTTTTCTTTTCAAATGGTCTCAGAAAGACCCTATTAAGTAAGATGTTTGCGAGTCGGAAAATTCTGTGTAGTGTTTAATGTAGGGAGTATCCCAATCCATAGTAATGATCAGTATATATAAAATCTTCCAAGGCCTCCGAGGTCCTGTCCAGCTCTACATATGCTAGGATAGACAAAGCATAAACCATTGATAACAAAAGATGGCACATCATCGAAGCAGAGGAATAGACAGACCAGAGATGGAAAACATCTTTACATGGGGTGTGTGTGTGTATATTTGAATATATATATATATATATATATATATATATATATATATATAAACCAGAACAGTGAATCAGTTGGGAGAGCCGGAGGTGTTTAATGTATGGGAAGACGAGGAGCACGAGGACGGACGGGCGTCTTTGATGGGCTTACCCTGATCGTATACAACACCAAAAATTATTAACAAAATATTTCAAATTAAAACTAAAAAAATGTGTTTGGGGGAATGAAAGAGCAAGCAAGACCTTATCGGTAGGGAACCCAGAACCACACCACTACAGTTTAGAGCAGCAATTGCACTTTCAGCCTGCAGGTAGAAAAATATCTTATGTTTATATTGACATTCAATAAAGCCACCAATATAGCTAGTGAGAAATACTTTAGCCACAAAGAAATCATACAAAACAAAACCCACAAATTGATGTGACATGATGTGGTACATTAAATTGTAAAGCTATTTTTATTGTAAAGTAGAACTAACATATCATATGAAGTCTATATCAGTCTTTAGAATTACTTTTATGTGATCCTTTTGTGACTATAGTACTTCTCATAGCTTTCAAGTCAAACCACGAGTAGATAACGCATGCAACCTAAACCCCACTTAAAATAACCAATTTTATGGTCATCAGTGATACAGGGCAGCCAATCACAAAAACACCAAACAACATGACCTTACAATGTGATCCAAACCACTTTATTCTCATCAACCACAAATCATAACATAATCTAGTCTGCCTAAGACATTTTTTTTTATAAGTACATAATGTAGTCTGCCTACGACATGCATGTGTACATATCAATGCAAACATGTGACTATTTTTCCACCAGAACCATTTAACCCTAATTTTATTGGTAAATAACTCCAAGACCCACTTCAAGAGTGGTCATATACATTTCCATCAAGGATTTTAGTTCTGTCTCATCAATAGCGTAGTATGAGGGCTGACCCATTGGAGCCAGTAGCACTTCTTGTACTGATTTAAGTATTGCTACCTGTGACGCGAGAAACACTCGTGCCGTGTGATACTACCTCGCCGCCCCTTGACCGGCGAGTGGTGGCTCACCGCCAACCCAGACACCTTCGTCGAGCCCCGGCGACCTCACGGAGGGTTGCCCGGAGCTGTTCATCCCGCCGGCGTGAGATACACCTGTGCGCAAGGAGTGTTACCCGTAAGAGAGAAGCTCATTTCGCCGTACCTAGGTCGGCGAGTGGCTCCCGGCGGCATAGAAAGGACCGACGGACCCCGGCGTATACGCCGAGGGTCGTCCGGCGTAGGTCATCCCTCCGGCGACCTGCTTTTCTTCAAGATCCGTTTCTGGGATCTGTTTCTGGCGCCAAGAAAACAGATCTGCCGAGCAGTGGTCCTTACCTTTGCCGAGCAGTGGTCCTTCAGCAGTGGTCATTCATCGTCTCTCAGAACACTTTGGCGAGCACTCCGGCGAGTCTTCTGGGATTACTCCGTGGTCAATACCTGGTTTCAATGTGATGATGAATGGCTGTTGAAGGAGGGGAGTTGGCCAGTATGGGTTTTTCTATGGTGTTAGTCATAGAATCTAAATCCTTCACTCTGGTGAAGGAGGGGAGTATGTTGGCCATTACTGAAAGGGGTCGAAGGGTGATCTCTAAGCTGGTTTTGGGTTCAACAACAGTGCAATGGCTGGCTAAAGCTATGGAAACGTGCACAAATGATGAAAAACAAGATTTTTTCTCCACTGTCCGAGAAGGTAGACGCAATTTCACGACACACCGATGCTCAAATGCTCGAGGACGATACATGGCGGTAGAAGAATATGGTGGTGGTGGGAGGAGGAATTTTATTTTCATTCCTGAGGAGGGGGGCAGTGGTTGGAGAAGGATGGGAGGTGTTGCGTGACTTCGGCAAGAGAGGGAGCGACAGTTTGAAAGGACAAGGTGTTGCAGGACGTGGCTCTGCTAGAGAGTCGCGTAGTAGACATGTCGGTGACATGTCAGCGAAGGAAAAATTGGAGGTGTCCAAAGATTCAAGTACATCTACAGTGGCGAGGCAGTCCTATGCGGCAGCTGTAAAGATAGGTCCTTCGGGAGTTCAGAGTGAAGGGGATCCGCAAATCACGTCTCAAGACCAGCTTGTCGAGTCCTTAAAGGTGATGGAAACCCAACTTGTCGAGTTGAAAGCAGCGATAGCTTTTTTGTCTTCTAAAATAGACAGACTTTCAGCTGGAGACAACAGGGTTATAAGAAACAAGAAAGGCCCGAATCATTCAAACCCAGTTAAAGGAAAATGGAAGATCGGATTCGGATCTAGATCCAGGGGAGTATGGCGGGTCAAAAAGAAATCCGGGTTGTTTGAAGCAGGGTCTACATCTGGTATCGGCGTAGAGACATCAAAAGAATGTCATTCACCTCATGTAACACAGGATAGACCGATAATCGGTACTACACCCTTGGTATCCGAAACTCTCTCGTCAGAGTTGAAGGAAAATGGTGTATTGCCGAGGTCTGAAGCAGATGTAGAATCCCTAGAGGTGAAGGGACTTGCTGTCACCCTAGAATCTCCAATGGGGACTATGTTACCATTGGATCAAACCAATGGAGTTGCAGGAGAACCAAAAGAGTTGGCGTTGGTGCCTCATGTAGATGAATGTACTGTGTCTGTGGATAACGTTGCTCCCCTGGTGTCTCTTCCACCAATAGCGGACTGGATTCTGCCTAAAGTTAACGAGATTCAACAGTTTGTGGGAATTTCACATGGAGGATGTGAAGACCAATTCAATGAACTAATCACTGCGATTGAGGCAAGCCACACGCTTGAAACCAAAAGTTTCAAGAAAAGCAGGGAGTTATAGCGTCTTTTTAGTACAATCAACTACGACGCTAAGGGTGATAGCTCAACCAGAGGGAAATCTAAAGGGAGGACATTGTGAAGACGGGAATCAAGGGTTTGGGATTGGGTGTTCGGGTAGAATTTCAGTTCTACGAGAAACAAGGGTTGGGGACCGGTTTGGTGTTTTTGGATTGTTCTTTTCATGGGCTTTTTGGGTCATTAGGGACTTTTTGGGTCATTAGGGACTTTTTGAGTCATTTTGGGCAAAGTGTTTTCTTGTATACATTTAGTGTACTTGGTTTCTCCTTTGATATATAATATTTTTACTTATCAAAAAAAGAGTGACCAGATGTGGAAGTTAACTTATTAAATATAACTCCACCCCAAAATGGGACTGAACCACTTTAAGAGGTGCCAGAAAGTTTATTGCACAACAAAAATATCAACTCTTGATTTATAGGCAGGATGTAATTTAAGTAGTAAATGATCTAATAAATTAAAGGAAACCTAGAATACTCAATTAACAGGCATAATTTAATTCACTACAGGCTTTTGATTGAGCCAGACTACAAAGAAGCTTTGCATAAGCAACCCTTTTACTTCCATTCATCCAGAGAGCACCAGTGCTAAGATAAAACCAACTACTAACAGGTCTCTTGAGACCAAGTATCATGTCAGCATGCTCAGCACAGAGCTGCCTTGTAGGTAGTACTGGAACTTCTAAAAATAAACACTAATTTCCAAATCTAATGAATTGATCGCCAGTTATAATTTGATCAAAATTCTCATAAATCCAACAATAGCACAAGGTTATATAACACTTCTGGGGATGTGGTAATAATCTTAAATCTTCAATTGTTCTTTACAAAGCTAAATAACTCTCAAGTATCACATCCCTCTAACAAAGAACAGACGTAGTGCTATGAACATCAAACATTTGAACAAAAAGGAATGGGGAAAAGTCTTGCAAACATCTCTCTAAAGTTTCAAACAAAGCTTTTAATTAATCTAAAAGTCAAATTTCATAAAATAGAAGGTATCATCTTTAGAAAAAAAAATGTTTTCGCCAAATTGTGGATGGCATAATTCATAGACTATAACCAATAGGGCATTATAAAGCAACATTGGACCCAAATAATACACTACAAAGCTGTACCTCTCTTTACGATCATATAGTCTATGAACCCATCAACAGAAATTATATAGAGTGAAAAAGCCCAACCTGAAACCCATTATCTGCTCTCCCATGGCAACTCTCTTAAGGCATTTGGTCTTTTTAAATAGGGCTCCAAAATGTCAGTGCAATAGATCATGTTTGCCATGTAGATATCAGGAAGATATTTAATAATTCGGGTTAAGAAAGGTTAATAAAATAATGCAGTGAATAAGAACGTTCAAGTTAAGTGTGTTCATTTGGTTAATGTAGTATTGATGTAATTTAAAAAATGGCATTGGACAAGTGTACCACAATAGGGATGCATCCTGACATTAGCAGTGTTTTGTTGGGAAACAAAGTGAGCAGATAAGCAAGGCACAGAATGTGCAAGCTGCTGAACTTATGTTTAGCCAAAATGGCTCATATCGTGTCAACTCATATATGAAACTCAATGAAGATGTAGGCCAAATCTATATTGTTTGCATATCAAGGAATGGGTCAAGATTTTTTTTTCTTCTTTGATCAAGATTCTTCAATATTGCACAGACCATCACATTTTACCCTCTGCCTACCTTATTTCTGGGATGAGAGCACCAATTATTTTTCTTGTCAGTCCACCAAATTAATCAAACTGACTATTCTTGCTCCGAATTTCCTCACCACTATAGTTGGCTTAAAACACTTCTCACATTTATGACCCACTAAGCATAACTTCTTGATCTAATCAAATCCACACCTTTATCCTACTGAGATGTGTTGAACCAACGTTACATTTGATAGTAATTATGATACTTATTTACTATTTATCTCTTGACAGCCATATAAACAATCATTTTTGGCAAGAATAAATGTGCGAGAAAAAAGAACTACGAATACACTCTCACACCATCCTTCAGAATCTTCAGACCAACTAGAATGAAATTTTTCCTCCAAACAAGGGTAGCCACACCTTACTAGTAAAAAAAGGAGAATTATAATGAAGAAGCATCATTCGACACAATACAATGAAAATCTGCTGAAGGGGGGACACTCAATTGAATAAAAGAGGTATCCCCATTGTTCAAACTCTAGGAGAACAATCTACCAATTCTTCAAGTACTAAAATTTAGCATAAGATCATCACAATTACAAATTTACAACCTAGAGGGCCCAGGGGTATCCTTTAAGTTTTATGATTGTTGATAAAATCACGATGAGGTCCAAGAGACCATGACCCTTAATCGTAGGCAAAAATAACCAGTACAGACCACCTATTAACACATTGATAGAATCAGAGGCAAATGTTGGGGGGAAGGGGGGAGGCAAAATCTTTTCCCCTTGTTCCATTTTGTATGCATGATTTTGCTTCATTTTTCTTTTTTTATAAAAAGAACAAAAAAGTCCTGGGTGCAATGAACATATTAAGACTGTCCCGATTGATTCCTTTTTGTTAAAGAGGGATCGGAGAACCCTTGTTTGTAATTTGTGATCATTTATTTCCATAAATGCACACCATATATTCCTAAATTGATATATACCAATAAAAATATTTTGTATTGTTACTTGTGTTTATAATGCCCTTTTGTATTGTGTATACAGTACAATATATATTGTGAAACAAATATCTAAAAATATTTTATTATTATAACATTAGTTCACCACCTCCCTTAAAATGAATTTCTGGATCCACCACTAGATGGGATATACCCAAAAACATCACCAATTTCTAGATAACCTTGATTTACTTAATAAGCCAGTAATGTGCAATATACGTAACCCTTTTTTAATGACGTGTAACTTCATGAAGAAAGGGACCATTGAACCCACCCATAGAGAGTGAGCCCCTGGTACACAATCCCATTTGTCACAATCGTGTATCAGGTAATCCAGGGGACCTCCTAATGCAGAATTGCACACAGGATGTCTGAGTCTACACCTATCCCAAGCTCATTCTTTGACCACCAGGGTGCAACTTGACAGGTAACTCAACACCAAAACCCTTACTGTCCATAGAAGCGATTCTTGTCAACCATTTACAGCATTTGGGTTATACTATAGATCTAGAACTAAAGCTAAGTCACTAGAATTTTCTTTCGAAGCGCTGGTCATTTGAAAACCCACCACTCATTTTCAAATACACGTTTAAGTCCCCCTAGCTTTACAAGTTCTGACCCTTTTATAGACAAAAATACATATAGAAAGCAAGAAGTTTCAGCATGCACTAATCAAGAAAAATAAGTAATTACCATAACAAACTCAACAAAAGCAATACGAGTGGAATGGTTATAGTCCCCTAGGAGCCTCAAGCGATAAACCTGCATAAAAAAATTAATTAAATAAATAAATGTTATCCTCACTAGTGCATTCCTTACAAATGATCATCGTCAGATCAAGAAGAAATAGAAGTTTCAGTTATGTTAGGGATGATCACAAACCTCTCCGCAGACTGATTCAAAAAAGAGTTTAACATCAGCTTGAGAAATCTGTGCAAAACAAGCCAGAGAATTATCTAATAAGGGTTTTGCAGGCCTCACCATGGACAATATTTAACAATAAAATACGAAAAAAGATCACCTTTTTGTCAATATTTGTACAATATATAGTTCTTGCACACATCTCACGTTCATCTTCAGTCTGGAATCAAAATAAGTAGCCAAATCAATACATAATCAAGCAACTGTGGATGATGAAAAATGAAATGTTGATGATAGGGCTCCCTCACCCTAGGCAAAAAAGTCGGGTTAACTGGTGCAATAGCTGTTTTAGATGGCAGCACTCTCACAGGGTAGAATCCAAGCATTGTCCCTGACAGACTTAAAGCAGCCATTGCACTCTCTGCATAAAAAACAGAACTACTGATCAACTAACCATCATATATCTTCACCACCCCCAAAAACTCTATAACTACGCACCATGTAACTTTTTTTGTTATAACCATGCATCATATAACTTCACATTACCTTCATCAGTAAACTCAATAAAGGCAAAACGAAGAACAGAATTGGGGTCACCACATATACGACAGTCAACAACCTTCACACATAAAAAGCACTTGTTCAAGACCAAAATCTCAGCCACCCTATGCTAAAACCGCAAGTAGAGAAAGTTCCATTACCTGTCCACAGTTGACAAACAGAGCTGCAAGCTGTTCTTCAGTGACCTATGTCCCAAAAACCCAAAACATAAATGTTCTACTCACTGACAGACACTTGACACAGACATAAACCATGAACTACAGATAAGAATTGACATCCCAGAACGCCTATTATGTCATACCTGTTGATCAATGTCAGACACATACACAGTCCTCCGAATGGACTCCTCTCGCTGAGCCAAACTTGTCCTGGTGTTCAGCCTCCGTTTCCCTTGATTATAATTCTTCCTCTGAGACAAACCCCACCAAGAAACATTTAAATCCTAAAACCCAGAATCCTAAACCCTATTAGCCTTTGAACCTGTGAAAACAACACCTTCCAATGAACTCAGCCCTAGCACAAAATTATCATGCTTCAAAAGCCAAAATGCTGCTAGAAACCTGAAAGCTATCATTTTATGTTCTTTTTCCTTGTTTTTCTCGGGCACCAAACGAATGGTCGAGAGGAAAAAGAAAGGGAAATGATACATATACATACCCGTCGGCCGGCGTTGCCGTTAACAAATCCATTCCTGTTGTTGCCTTGCATTTCCAAGTTATTAGCGTAGAACCCACCATTCAAACATACAAGCGACAGAGGCACAAACTCCTCGGCCATGGGGTTCAGCTTCGAGAACAGCTCCTGCAACTCCCTCATGTCCCGGTTGAGGCTCTCTCCGCCGCCGGCCATAGCGTCCCCATTCCTCTCCAAATCCCCGCCGTTGGATCGGGGGGCCCCGATCTTCACATCGAAGCTCTGCTGGGGCATGTGGCCGCCGTTAACGTGCGCCGGGGCCGTAATGTAGAGCGGCTGATCGTGATGGGGCATCAGAATCGGACCGTCGCTGTTGTTGTGTGAGCTCTGGGAGTCGCTAAGGTGTCGAACGTGGCTGTGGTTGGTCTGATCGTGACCGTTGAATGATGGCGAAGGCGCCGAAGCTGCACCGCCTGATTCTTGTGGAGAATCGAAGCTTCGGCTCGAGGAGCCCACGCTCAGCCCCAACGCCAACCCAGCATTCTCAACAGCGGCCATGATCCACTCACAACGAACAGTCCTTTGATCCTCGATCAAAAAATCTTAACCGAAAGATAAAAATACATTAAAAAAAGAGTAAAAAATGTGGTCGAAAAGAAAAACAAAAAATAACCGGAAATGGAAAAGGTAACACCGTAAAAGGAAAGGGACGAAATAATTTTTTCATTTTTAGTTTTAATTTTCGACATTTCTTACAATGTTTTTATGTTTTGTAAGGTTTCAGAGAGATCGAGAGAGAGAGACCGAAGAGCTTCTTCGGATGGAGATGTGGATCTGCTTCACATCGTCCTGCTTAAGAATGCCGAGAATTTTGATCAACTGAGATTACTGCTTCGATTTGCTGCTGTGCCTCCAGAGAGAGAGAGTCCCAGACACGGGGGGAGAGAGGAACTGAGAATCAGAGAGAGAGAGAGACTGTGGGTGGACAACGGTATGTACAGTATACTATTACTGACGACCGTAACATTACACGTGCAGTACGTATATTCCAACCCTCAATATTTATTTGTAAAAAATATATAAATTATAATGGGCAGATTATGATTATCACATTAATCAGCATAAAAAACATCTCCATAAAATAAAAAATAAAAAATAAAAAAACTTTCCATTGATTTACGAAGCTCACGCTCAAAGTTGGTGCCAGTCCGCACCGGTTTGGATAGACACGATTCACACGTGCAGAGCTAGAGCCGTCAGTCAACATTTTTTTTTTGGCAAACAAGTCTGTGCTTTGAGCTGGTAACCTAACATTCTTCTTGATTTCTTTTAGGAGTTTTAATACTTTTTAAAAATTTACTTTATATTAAATTTTGTAAAAGTTGAAAGTTATAATATAAATTTATCTTTACAACAAAAATTAAATGTATTTATATTAGATTTTGGAAAGTTTATAGATGAAAATGATGATTGTTCTATACAAATTAGTTTTTAAATTTTTATGATTCTTTTTATTTTTACCCTTTTATGATAAATTAAATAAATGTATACTTGAGATCTTATTTGGAAATATTAATATGTTTATGTATATATAATGCACCATAATATAAAACTATAGAAGTTTATCTATCAACTCGCAACAAAAAAATATTTATATTTCAAATAATTCTTTTTCTTACTTGGAACATTCTTAATTATGTTTGGAAGTTTCATCTTCAATAAAATTCTCATCTCATCTCATCTCATCATTACAACCTTTTCAAATTCTTATATAAAATATAATAAATAATTCAACTTTTTCAAATCTCAATACAACTTTTTCAAATTTCAATTTAACTTTTTTAAATCTCAAAACTAAAAAATAATATTTTAAACTTTAAAACAAAACACAAAATTCTCATCTTATCTTCCAAACATAATCTAAGTGGTTGATCTACGTTCTTTGACTGCCGATCTACAAAGGGCAAGGAATGGTGTTGCAAAACAATGGACGAGTGTGTTATTCACACTGTCCAAAGTAGTGTATGGGACCGATGCGTCAATACAATTATTCATATTTTTTTTATTCTTGTGAAGTAAGATTGTGATTGGATTCCTTTGTTTTCGGTGAAAAAGTAAGATGAATTGAGATTAAAATTAAAAATTTAAATAAAGTATTATTAAAATATATTTTTTAATATTATTTTTATTTTGATATTTGAAAAAATTAAATTATTTATTTTATTTTATATTAAAATTTAAAAAAATTATAATGATTAGAAATAAAATTATTTATTTATTAGAAAAACAAAAGTGTGAAATTTAAAATTATCAAATAAATTGAAAGTGATTGATGAATGTTGGTTATAACATCGATGAAAAGCAATTAACAACTAATAATAACTCTAAAAGGAAAAAGTGGGAAAAGAAAAGGCAGTGGTTGGCTTTGTTTGCAACGTTTTCCCTGGCAGTGTGGAGTAAAATAATCTTTCTTCATGAATATAATAACAGCACGTACAAATTACTAGGGAAAGGCTAACATGTTTTGATTTAAAAAAATCTTTTAAATTTTTTAAAATATTTTTTTATTCTCAATTAATATATTTCTTTAGAATATAGTTTTTTTAATCAATGGTTTCTAATATTTTCTTTAATTAAGTGATAGACATATTACCTAAAATTTATAAAATCAATATTGTTTGTGGACGGTGAAATCTCAATTTTGAAAAATAAAATAAAATAACACTGAATCCCTTACCAATAATGCTAAATATAATTAGGAAACATTTTATGGGCAATTCCGCTGCATTTTTTTTCCCCCATGCTTGGGCTGGAGGCATTAGTCTATCTTATTTGATTGTTTTGACGTCATTTTAATAATATGTTGCGAAAGGATTGAGGGCTCTTGGAAACGTTGTGTGACAATGGCTATTATAAATAGATAGATGATCTCAATGATCTTGTGACCAGCTATACTTAAAATAAACAAAGAAAAGAAGCATGCCCTTAAGCCGTTTAACAATGTTTTGAGATATGGGGGGACTCCATGATTTTGGTAGATGAGAGCAGGTTTTATTTTTAATAAAGGGGGTGAGGGGTTTCGAACCAATGTTTTGAATACCGTACCGGATGCCGTATCAGTCGAGTTATTGGAACGAAATATTTCGATACTGGTACCGTTTCGTGTACCGTTTCGAGATAACATTTCGGTATATGAATAAATTATATTTCAAAATAATAGTTTATATATAAATAAAGTATATATAAATATATAGATATATAAATTATAAATAGTCTAGTCTGAATTATGAGTTAAAAAATGAATTTGTAGTTTGAAAATATGAAAAAAAATAAAAATAAAAAATAAGGTCGAAATATCGGCCAGTACGGACCGGTATACAGACCAGTACAAGCCGAAATATCGGCCGGTACCGACTGATACAGCTGATATTTCGGCCGGTACGGAACATAAGTATTTCAGTATCGGTCCGATGGCCGGTACGGAAAATACCGACCGTACCAGCCGGTACGGTACGAAATTCATAACACTGGTTCGAACTCAGATTTTTCTATTTGAAAAATCGGATTATATGTCATCACGCCATCAAATTTTTGGCAATAAATAAGAACAGTGGTGTGGTGCATTTTGAGATTTGTTGTTTTATTTGGTGTATTTTTGGTTCATCTGTGCATGCATTGTCGTTTGTTTACCGGACTTGGATGTATATGCGGAATTAGGGATTGTGGGTGGGTGTTGATGGCTTCTAGTAACTGATTTTAGATTGCAGATGTTGAATTTGTATTAAGAAAATCTACCTATAAACTTACTTATCGATTCATCCAACACATTGTCGATATGTTCACGTCAACTAATATAAAAAAGTGATGTCTTTTATAAATCGACTTATAAGTAACACAACTCTAATTTGCTCTTTTATCTTACCTTTTTCTCCATTCCATAAGTTATGTTTGTGGATTTTGTATTCCTAGCCTAGCTTGCACTCGTTGCTCTTTTGCACTTAGTATTTAGGTTATGTTTGGTAAGCGAAGTAGTCTTAGACATTTTATTATTATTCACAAATTATTTACAGATCATATAAAATCACCTCAGCATCTATATATAATCTTATTGTGGCTTGATAGTACTATGGTTTATTGTTACAACTTCTTGAATGATTAATATTTGTTGGAATGTATTAAAAGTACTCTCAATAGATTAGTCAAAAGTTAAATGACATTTTGAAAATGTTGATCAGTTTGGATAGTAAGAATATCTCAAATAATTTTTAGAATACTTTATTACTATTTATTTATTTATATTATTATTTATTCTATCCTTATTTTTTCACTACCATTCACAAAATACCTAATAATACCTCATTATCCAAACACAATCTAAGGCCACGATGCTACACATTTTAAACAGCATAACTTTATGCTTAATAATTCATCCATGGCCATTTTCTCATTAGTGATGTAACTTTTCAGCGTTTATAAGGTGGCAAATTTTGAAGCAATTTATGTTTATTACGCATACTATTATATAAAAATTTGCAGATGGAAACGCTAGAATTTTGTAAGATCATAACTTTACAATTATAATTCTTACCTCCAACGAAAATTTTCATTATTTTATGTAACTTTTTTTAATTTTTTTTATAGGGAGATATATGTTGAAGGTAATTTTTCCCTACGTTGACATTTTGAACGCTTGTTACAACAGGAAAAATGTCAAGAAAGAAAAAGATAAAGAAAAAGAGGAAAAAATCCTATTTGAAAAAAATAAAAATAAAAATCAGAAACTAGGAGAGAGAAAAAGAAGGGACCAAGAAGCTCAAGTTGGGTCTGACAGACGACAGTCCTCTTATTTTGTAGCAGGCTTTAACGTATGGTGGGCCGGCTTGTCTGAGCCGAGCCATAGTGCACACAGCGAGTCAAAACCCGAGACGGACGCCATAACTAGCCAACAAAATCCGAGTTACTCAAAAAATCTCTTTCGGTTCCGCCGATCCGTGCGCGAGAAGCCATCTTCGTCCCGTCCCGTGTGGATAGAAACAATAGTTGGCGACAACCTCTCTCTCTCTCTCTCGGTATTCCAAGAAATCAACAATCTGCTTCAACATTTTCCAACTTGAACCAGGAATTTATGGTTTCCAGCAGGTACTCACTCGGAATCTCTCCAACTTGATTTTTTCTTTTTGCTTCGGTTATGGTTATCCTGAAACTTCATTCTAGGGCGACGGAAATCGAGGATTTGGATTTGGGTTTGGAGGTTTTATATTGTTGGGAAACTGAAGTGGCATTAGGGTATCCGTGTTATTAGACGATTACTGTAATTTGGCAAGAGTCGGGGAAATTGGATTTAGGTTCTGGTTTAGGGCTTTTATGATTCGGAAAATTAAAGGGGGATTTCGGTTTTTGTGGTACTAGAGAATTGTGTAGTGGAGTTTGGCTATGAAGGGCCGGTCGCACCGTTATCAGAGCACGGACCCTCCGGACGACTGGGTCGATGAATCTTGGACCGTGGACTGCCTGTGCGGTGTGAACTTCGACGATGGCGAAGAGATGGTCAACTGTGATGAGTGCGGTGTGTGGGTGCACACGCGGTGCTCGCGGTACGTGAAGGGAGATGATATATTTGTGTGTGATAAATGTAAAGTAAAGAACAGTATTAATAGGAATGATAGTGAGGAGACCGAGGTTGCGCAGCTGTTGGTTGAGCTCCCTACCAAGACCGTGAGAATGGAGAAGAGTGCGCATACGTCCAATGGGCCGCCCCCTCGGCGTCCTTTTAGGCTTTGGACAGATATACCAATAGAGGAGAGGGTACATGTTCAAGGGATACCAGGCGGCGAGCCTGGTTTATTTGGTGGGTTGTCATCAGTGTTTACACCGGAGCTGTGGAAGTGCACAGGATATGTGCCCAAGAAGTTTAATCTTCAGTATAGGGAGTTCGCTTGTTGGGATGAGAAGAAAGAGGGTGATTCTAGAATTGAAGATGAGAATGAGAATCCGATTGATAAGGGGGCTGGGGTTTTGTTCTCCTTGTCTAAGGAGAAAGTTTTGGCTGCCCCAATGGCAGCTTTGGTCAGCATGAGAGGCAGGAGTGAAGAAGAAGGCGGTGGAAAGGTGCCTTTGAAGGAGATGATAACGTGGGAGAGTGAAGAATTAGATGCTAGACGTGCACAAAATGGTGTGAAGAAGGAGAGGAGCTTGCTTCGTCCTGCTGTAGTGCAATCGGGTAAGCGGAAGAAAGAGGATTGGGGTGCATCCAAAGATCGGAGTGGGAAGAAGAAGGCTAGATCTAATGATAAAGAGGCAGATGCAAGGAAGAGAGCTTCATATTCTTCTAAAACAGGTGATTTGATGTACCGTGCAATGCTTTGGAAATGTATGTTTGCATGCATGCTTGTATACGCCAACACACACAGCTTTATTTTTTCTATCTCTTAAAAGATATTAAGACAACACTATTGATGGTGCACTGCATTGTGCAGTGGTTGACATGCGCATACTGACTCCAGTTTTTTATTTTATTTATTTATTTATTTATTGTTTCTATTGCTAGTGTTTACACCCACCAGTGATGCAAAACAAGTGGAATTTTATGAAGACAGAGGTCTGAAGTTCGTAAAAAATGACATTAAGAACAAGAACCTGAAGGATGCTAGTGTGCAGGAACTTCTACCAGATGCTTATCTTGCAGTAGAAAATAATGCACAAGAGCTCAAGAACAACTTAGCTGCTATTGAGCACTCTTCAGAAGCCTTACCGTCAGTCTTGCCCAAGTGCGGCTTGGGAGTTGGTCTCAATGAAGAAAGAGATGGCCATCAACTACTTACAGCAGTTGGGAGCACTTCAAATGCTGTTGATGGTGTTGCATCATCGTTGGAAAGCAATTATGCTGGTGGTAATCCTGTAAAAGAAGAGGTATGTTTACTGCTGCTCACACATATGCTATGTTAATTAATAATTTCTCGTCTTGTACTTATGGTGGTCTTGAGACCACACAGAATATTTGCAAAGCAAGGTGGCTTTGAAATTGCTCTATATTGCTATTGTCAACTGCCTTACTGTTTAACGATCATTGGGTAATCATCCGGAAACCAACTCTTCAGAATGTGGGCAACGCTCTAAAGTTCTGTAACGTCAAGTAGTTGTCTTGAAGGTTTCCTGATGCAGGGTTCAAATTAGATTAAATTGCAACCTTCCTTAATGGCCAGGTTTGGAATAATGTTAATGGTCTGGAAGAGTTAAAAAAAAAAAAAAAGCTGATCTCGATGACTAGTTATATAGGTTGAAGTTTATATGGTCAAAAAAAAATGCAGGCTTTGAAGTTTGAATAAATGATGGTAGTGTGGGGAAGACATGGGCAATCTTGTCTAGGACGGGCAAGCATGTCTGGGGCGTTTATGCAATTTAGTGGTGGGAAGGTCAATCACAGGCCAAAGTGAATGGATTCACTGATTATCGGTAGATAAACATGTAAAGACTATGTTTATGCGACTGCCATTGATTTTTAACTCAGAGTAACGAATATGAAACCATTCATAAGACATAGATATTCAAATCTAACTTAACAACATAAGTTCAGTACTTATGAACCAAAATTTAGGCTCACTACTGTATTGAAAGAAGCCTTCAGCCTTGAAAACATCATAACCAAAGATTTTAATTGGCTAATCTAGTTATAACTTAACCTGTGTACTCTTAAGACTAGAATCTTGGCATTTTTCAAGCTGGCTGACAAGCCTCACTGCATTTGCATTCTCTCATTCTTCAAAATTGTGCCTTCATTATTGTTGTGAGTTCTTTTAGAAAAGATTGTTGTTGTGACTTGTGAGTATTGTTACCTTTGAAGCCTCTAATTCATAAACAATTAATGGATTCTGATGATTTTTTTTTTTCCAACTAACTAATTCTGAATACAATACCTTGTATTAGTGAGTATTGTCGGGATGGTTTCTCTTATAACAGAGAGCTAAGCCACATGGACTGACGTTTGGTGTTGAGTGCGGGTTTTTTTTCTAGGTCTCTGATTCTTCCACTACTCAAATCCTAGGATATGGGACTGGCCTGAAAAGGATCCGAAAATTGGATACCGGTATGTGGACTTGCCATATTTTCGACCACAATTTATGACCCAAAATTTTACAGTGAGAGGTCCATGGTTTTAGCTTCTAATTTACTAGTTATAGGTTCCTGATATCTACAGGAATCCTGTTGTAAAATTGGTCTTTCATGTACTTCAAAAAGTAGAATAGAATGATCGTGCTTGCCAAAAACCAAAAAATCATTTTCATCAACTTCCATTACAAACCTTTTTTAAACTAAATAATTTTCATCTAGCCATTAGTGGACCCCACCAATTCTCCACCCCACCCCAAAAAAAACTTTAAACTTTAAGTGGACCCCATCACTTCCACAAACACAAAAAACACGCATCTCAAAAGTTTTTCTTTCCAGACATCTTTCTAACACCCCTCATCACTCAAACACAAAAGCACCTCAAATCTTTTCTCAAAATTCTCAAAATATTTGTTACACAGACATGCTCCTTTTCTAATCTAATTTGTTTATAATGGTGGACATGGCAGTTGTGTATAGCCAGTATGGTGCTGGAGGTTTTTCATGCTAATCTTCCATCAAATGTGTGTGTAGCTACTTCTCAAAAAAGAAAAGAAAAGTGTGTAGCTGCCTATGAAACCTCATGTAGCTTGATTGGGAAAAGTACCAGTGAAATACTTCGTATTTCTCTATAAAATGTGTGTGTTTTTTTTTTCTTTTGAGTTGGAGACAACAGGACTGTTATGTTGAGATAGGTACTTTGCGACAAGTTACTGGGTTGTGTAACACTGATAAGGACATAGTTAGTTTGTGTTTGTGCATGTATGCGTGCTTGTGCATTTATGAGTGTGCATGCCATATTATATGCTTCTAAACTAAACCAATTGTGGTTGGGTGACATTTTTGTTTCTTAAAATAGGGAGGTAGTGAGGCAAATGATAACGTAGAAAACAGTGTAGAAGGTTCTGCTAGAAGTGTTGTGAAGTCTCCTATTGAAGCTCTGGCTAGCACTGCACCAAAAGTTAAGGACAATCTGGTTCCTCAAGATTTTGATGGTGATTTTCCACCGAGCTCAGATCAACCAAATGTTGAGGTGAAGACTGAAGAAGATGATGCAAATTCTAGGGGGCTCTTGAAAACTCGGTCTTCTCTTCTAGGTGATGCAAAAGAGACAGGGATATCTTCTGACCAGATGTCTGGAAATTCTAAATTGAATGATGTAGCGATAAGCAGTTTGCAATCCACTGACCAAAAACAAGATGCTGAAAGAACTTCAGAAGCAGTCAGTTATTATCATATAGATAAATTTAATGAATCATCTGGTGGTCCTTGTCAGCCTAAACGAGAATTGGAAGGCTTAGAAGGTTCCGTGGCAGTTAAAAAGATTTCTTCTGAAGCTAAACATGCATTGGGGTTTGCTGAAGAGCGTTCAATATCTGGTGGAACTATCTCAAACACTCCAGCGCTACCCAGCCAGCATAAAATGGTAGTATGTGTTGGAAAAGCTTCTTCCACTTTATCCACCATTGTGACTTCCAAATCATCCCCTGTTGATGACATTAAACGCGCGGATACTCATAATCTAAATATTGTCGCTATGCAACGAGTAACATCTGACTGCAATGTTGGCTGTAAGAAGGATTGTGCTTCAAATGATGTGGTCAAGGATGAAGAAAGGGATGACTTGCCTAGGAACACAGTAAAGGAGCGTCCAAAGTATTCTGAAAATTCTTCTTCAAAAGCATCACATTCAAGCAGGATTTCTCATGATCCTGTTGCAAAACGAAGTGTATCAGATTCTAAAGATTCTGTCCATAATTCATCTTCTAAGTCATTATCAGCCCAGAATATTGTGCCTACCCCCGAGTCTGGTGAATCTGCTGGATCACAGCACCCTCCGAAGTCTTTACATTCACAAAATAAGATTCCGGCTTCAGGTTTACCACAGAGAGCTGAAAAGTCTAACCAGACAAATTACCAACTGCCATCTAAGATGAATCAGAGTCATGGGCCTTCCGTGCATCCTCCTTCAAATTCTCCTGCAACCCTCAGCGATGAAGAGGTATGAGTACTCCAATTTTCTAACAAAATCCCTTGATGTTGCATTGGATGCAATCTGTATTTATTTATTCTCATTTTGTTCTTGGCAGCTTGCCTTACTTTTGCACCAAGAGCTCAACAGTTCTCCTAGGGTACCTCGCGTGCCACGTATGCGCAATGCAGGTAGCTTACCTCAGTTGGCTTCTCCAAGTGCAACAAGCATGTTAATGAAACGTTCATCTAATTCTGGAGGAAAGGATCATGGTTTGGTAAGATGTGTGGTGTTTCCGAAATGTCATGAAAATAGATGGCACTATCCGTTTGTCTTTGTTGAAGTTTTCAGTGCCCTTAAATTGTTAACTGGCTCAGGTGACTGATTCCATTGTTGATGCATTGCATAGGTTTCTAGAAGAAAATACAAGGATACATCCAAAGATGCGTTCCGCCGTTCTCATGAGCATGATGATGAAGCTAAAAAGATGGACAGACTGCCATCTTCTCCTGATCAGAGGAGACAAGACATAATGCATACGGTGGATGCTTCCACCAAGAGGGATGGCAATGGATCCCCAACATCCTTCCATTCTGTCAAGAAGAATATTGCTCCTGCTTCTGCTACAACTACAAACAGCGACCCGTCTTCCTCCACCGAGGCTAATGAACTGAATTTGTCATCTGCACGTGATTCACCTAGGAATACCTCTGATGATGATACAGGGGCTGTTGGGGGTCCAGTGCATCGCACTCTACCAGGTACCTGTCTGGGCATTAGCTTTATGTGGAGTCTTTGAATTTTCTATTGCAACAAAATCAGTTTGAAATGAAAAGTACCACATCCTATTACTTTTCACATGGATTGTTTTTTAGTAATTTTCTTTTTATCTATATGTAGGCTTGATCAATGAGATTATGAGCAAAGGCAGGCGCATGACTGATAAGGAACTCTGTAATGCTGTCCTGCCGGTGTGTCACTTCTGTCACTGGCTATTTTTCTAAACCACACGCGCATGCACACTCACATGTATTTGTTTGCATTTTTTTAATTAAAAACAAATATGATTCTCATTGTTTTCCACTATTTGCTTCACAGCATTGGCATAACTTGAGGAAGCATAATGGAGAGCGATATGCATACTCAAGCCATTCTCAAGCTGTTCTTGATTGCTTGAGGAATCGCCATGAATGGGCTCGGTTGGTTGATCGTGGTCCCAAGGTATGGATGTGAAGTTCCTGCAAACAATATTTAGTTTCCTGTCTGCACGACGACAGTGTTTGACTTAAGTATTCCATTGATGCCACTGTTGAAACTACTAGTTTAAATGTAAAATTGGGATCCAAACTTTTAGGATATGATTATGAGGTTAATCTAAAAAAAGTGATAGGGCAAACATTGGAGGTGGGGAAAACCAGGGATTGAGGATGGAAAATTTGGTGTAAGCAGTTTTTAACTTCAACTAGTTTTAAAAGTTGGTTGGTTGTGGGAATCTCACATGGAGGATGTGAAGACCAGTTTAAAGCTCTAATCACTATGATTAAGGCAAGCCACTCGCGTGATACCAAATCGAGCTTCAAGAAAAATAGGGAGTTGAAGCGTCTTTTTAGTGCAATCAATTATGACGCTAAAGGTGGTAGCTCAAGTCGAGGGCATAGAGGTTGATGTATGTTGGGAAGTCTTTCGCATAGAGGGTATTTTGGGAGGGGTGATTTATGTTGGGCTATGGGAAACAGGGAGTTGGGGTTGGAAAGGGGTGAGTTATTCTATCTCGGGCTTGATGTATGTTGGGTAGTTTTTCGTGGGCTTTTGGGGCAATAGGAACTCTCTAGTATGGGTTAGGGATTTTTTTGTATACATCCAGTGTACTTGGTTCTTCCTATTAATATATATATATATATATAATATTTTTACTTATAAAAAAAAAAAAAAAAAGTTCATTGGACTACATTTAGGGATTTTGATTCCCGTACCTTCTATTTGAAAGTAGGATTCGGTAGGCTTATGCTCTCTTAAAGAGTTTTAATCTCTGAAGTTGGACTTTTTTTTGGTACCAGACAAATTCAAGTAGGAAAAGGCGTAAATCTGATGCCGATGACTCAGAGGATAATGAATATGGAAAAAGCAGAATGGCAAAGGAGGTAGAAGGCAAGAGCCTTGATACTCAAAGAGAGGAGTTTCCCAAGGGCAAGCGGAAAGCACGAAAACGCAGGCGATTGGCTCTCCAAGGAAGGGGAATAAAGGATGTGAGAAAGACAAGGAAGGCTGATTTGCTCTCTGATGATGATGTTGGACCATTTTCTGATTCCAGTGAGGAGAGTATATTTAGTGAGGATGAGATTCCGGGAGGTGGTGCATGTCCAGCTGGAAGTGAGGCCTCTGCTAGTTTAGACGAGACAGGAACCATTTAGTTGTAGATTGTTGCTTAGCAAAGGAATTCTGGATTGTTGAACTTTTGGTTTATGTTTTTGTTTTCAAGGGTGAAAAGGCCACAACCATGTTCAATGCTGAGAATAGCTTGTTGGCTAGATTCCAGCATCCTCCATGTAAATTTATAGCAACACAGTTGGCTATTTTGGGCCACCTCTGTCGTATGGTCCCAAAGGATAATTGAGGCCCATGAATGAGTTCATGTCAGATCAATGCACTCATCCACTCTGCTGTTGTTCCCAGACTTTTGTTACTAGGGGGTGGGGCTTAAAACGTTGCTCGGTGGGTGCTTGGTGCCAAGTCTAATGTGAATTATTGTTATATTTGTGTACATAACTTGGTAATTTTGTGACCATATGTCGGAAGCATTTTTTGTTTCAGGTAGATTCTGAAATTTAGACAAATAGAACTTGCTCCATAGATATCTCAATAAATTCTCTTTTCAATCAAAGGGTAATTGGTGTAGCGAGCAGGTCATGAAACTTTTGACAGAACGGTCAAGAAGAAGAAGAAGCTGCCATTATGTATAAAAATAATGCGTCTTAAAGATTGAGCCATTAATAGCTTGGAACCTAGCAAGAGCACTTACATTAGACATTAGTTTTTGTGGGGATGTATTTTATTTTGATTGTGATGTACTTATGGTTATTCCTCCGCTAATTGAGGGTTTTATTAATAAATGGGGTGAAGTCTCTTTTTTTTTTTCATTTTGAAAAAAAAGACAATCAAAGTTTTAATAAGCTGGAACCATGAGCTAAGGTGTCAAGTTGCCAAACTATCTCGATTCTTACGTTTTGCGGGGTGACTTATAAACTAGGAACTGGAAATAATTTTTTTTCTTTTTTTTCCAGGATTCTTCATAGTATGATGCGACCGCTACTATATCAATTAAGAGATTTTGGACTTATTTGTACAGTGAGATGAGATAAGATAGTTTTATATGAGTTGAATAAAATAAAGTAGTACTACTCTTCCGCTCAGAGTAGCCTGTTGCAAGTTACCGATAGACAAAAATCATCTTTTCAATTTTTTTCATATTTTTTTATCATTTTAAAACATTTTAAAAAAATATCAATACATTTGTAATCACTTCTTTAACTATTAAGTAAAGAAAAAAAAATTAAAAAAAATGAAGTCAAAATAAGATGTCAAAGTAGTATTTTTCAATTAAATGTTATTATTATTTTGAGATTTAAATAAGTTGAATTATTTATTATATTTTATGTAAGACTTTAAAAAAGTTATAGTGATAAAATAAGATTGTTTTTCTGTCCAAACAAACCCTTTATTTGCAAACTGACTTGAGAACACACTTCCTACACTATTAAGTTATCATGATTTAATTTTTAAGAGAAGTTTGAGAATACAATATAATATTTCTGTAAAAGATACCGACAAGTTTCTTAATTTTAAATAAATAAGGAGAAATGATTATAATTACGACGATGATAAAAAAAAATTATACTTTCTTTCAATTTCATCATCCTTAAATAAAATGATATTATCTATTTTAAAAATAAATATTATTTAATAGTGGATATAGAAAATATTTAAAATATATCATATAGGCGAAGATAATAAATTTAAAATAAAATGTGATATTGCTTATTAATAAAATTAAAATTGTAATTTACAAGAGTTCAGATAGAATGGTCAGGGTCTATGGACCAAGCATTTTTATTTTCGTATTGTCGTCTTTGTACATTAGTTTTGGATCATTTATTATTATTTTTTATATATAAAATTCAGAAAAATTTGGACAAGAAAATAAACGGTCAAATAGTCACAATAAATTTGCTCAAAAAAAAAAATAGTCACAATAAATGACCCATGGCATAAAGAAAAGAAAAAGCTTTTTCTTTTTTCTTTTCTTGGAGGCTTTTTTTTTTTTTTTGAAACAAGAGGCTTTTAAAGCTTACACTCGAAGAAATATGTGTATATATATATATGTGACAAAAATAAAGGACGTCTGTAAAAGATTTTCTCTCTCAAGTTTCTTGTCCTGGTCTCTCCCAGATCATTTACTCCACAAAGTCCTGCAATCTAGGGTTTCTCAATACACTGAATCCCTCTTTTCCTGACCGATAATTCTTCAATTAATTTTTATTTTAATTTGATTTGGATTTTTTTTTTCCTTTTTAGTCCAGCAGTTCGATCTCTTTCTCCTGCCAATTCTTGAAACTTGAGGTTCGTCCTATTCCTCAATTCCAAACATCTTTTGGACCGAAACCTCAAAATTTTAAGTTGTTATTGTGAATGAGGCGTGGATTTTGGAATTTTCATCTAATCTTCAATTTGCAGGTTGTGTGATTGATCATGACGATTCCTGATTCGAGTTTTATGATGGATAATGGGGCGAGTTGCTTGCCGCACCCTCCTGAGGAGGAGAATCGGCTCGTAACGGATTTGATGAATAAATCGGAGTCTAATTTGAAAGAAGGCAACCTCTATTACGTCATTTCCAACCGGTACTTTTTAGTTTTTGTCCTTTTATTACAAAATCAGTTTTTGTTCTTTTCTTACATACCCAGTTGGAATTTTTACATGGCAATTAATGTTTTGATGTTGTATGAAGAAACTATGAAAATGTTGTTCTGGGCTTATCATGGTCAAGAGCAGTAATGATCATTGCGATATGCCATTTTTGTCTTCTTTTCCTTATGAGTTTGGGTCTTATCAAGAGAAGATGGGATCTTCTGATGGTTTTGAGCTGTAGTAGAGTATTAAATGTGGTCCTTTTGCTAGTTTTTGGTCCTTAGCTTGTTGGGTGCATATCGTTCTTCTAGGAATTAGGGCAGAGCATTGAAGGGTTTACATGGTGAACAAAAGGAGTTTGGCTTTTGCACAATGGGGTAAGGAAATTTTTGGTGGCTTCTCTGTCTGAGGGCTAATTTTAACATTAGGTACAGATTTTGTCCATTGTCTGGTATTTTGTGCTAGTACAGATACTTAGGCAATGCTCCAATGCATTCCCACATTTAATATGTCATATGAGTTCTATATATATCCCAAATGACCATATTGCAGCTGAACTGGTCGTCAATTATTCCAAGCAATTTGCTATGCCTAGTCAATTTACTCAAAGATAATTTCTTTCTTTCTATCTTTCAAGCAATTGGGTTGGCTTGACTAATACTTGTTAAGTTGATTTTTGGATTTGATTCTGTTGGTTTAATAATAAAATACTCGTGCTTGTGATTGTAATTGGTATGCATTTTTCTCTAGGTGGTTTACAAGCTGGCAGAGGTATGTTGGACAAGGCAATGGTGAATGTTCAACTGATAAGCAGTTTTCTGATTCTCAACAATCGAATGTGGTTCCTTTGAAAATGGCGGATAGACCTGGACCAATTGATAATTCTGATATAGTTCTAGACAATAATGATTGTGGGAGCAATGATTTAGAGGTTCGTAGAGGATTGCGTGAAGGGGTGGACTATGTTTTAGTTCCTCAAGAAGCTTGGGAAAAGCTTTCTGATTGGTAAGTTTTATATACATTAGTTGAAGCAGTTTTCTTTAGTAAATACCATTGCTGTTTGATTCTGCCCAACTTTATCAAATGTGAAGGCTGTTTGTTGATTTGAAGAAAATATACGATGTAGTTAGTTTGAGGAATAACTTGGTTTTAATTCAATGAAGGAGTCACTTACATACACGTTACGTGGACTGTGCCTCCGTTTGTGCCCTTTGTAGAAAATGTCAACTTATCAAATAATGAAAAGGAGTCATACATAGACATATAACATCAATAAGAACTATAGATACTTGTGGTGCAATGCATCACTTGGCATGCTTTTTGTAATGTCAACATGCCAATGTGCCAGTGTTTGTTATTAGGTTTGACATCCAACTGCTAATCGTGTTAGTTATTATTGTTGGAAGTATTTCGTCGGGATTATAGAATTCTGTCTTATGGTTGGAGTCCTGTATTTTCAAAATGCAGGTATGAGTTGAACTCCATAGGACCATATTAAAGAAAGGATGTACCATATTTGTACGGTGCTTATTGGTTAACAATGTTCTCAATCTTTCACTTTGTAAGGTACAAAGGAGGACCAGCATTACCAAGGAAGTTGATTTTACAAGGTGTCAAGCAGCATCAATTTAATGTGGAGGTTTACCCACTTCGTCTTAATTTGGTTGATTCAAGAGACAATAGCGAATCAGTTATAAGGTTAAGCAAAAAGGTACTAGTTTTGTTTTGTTTTTTTTAAATTACGGAGAAAACAAAATTCTCATGCTCTAAGTACTATATGTTTTGCAATGCGCATCTTAAACTGTCAAAAACTGTCAAAATTTACACATTGTACCCTTCAACTGTGAATAGTAGTGAAATGGTTTAAGTTAAGATTTATTGGTTTTGGGAAATGAGAGATAAAAAGTTGAATAAAAATATTATAAAGTTAAAATATTGTTAGAATATAATTTTTTAATATGATTTTTGCTTTGAAATTTGAAAAAGTAGTATTTTTTTTTTGTTTGGAAGTTTGGGAAAGTTTTAATGATTAGATAATAATTAGATAAAAAAGTTGAAGATTTGAAATTGAAAAGGATTTGTGTTGAGTAATGTTTGGGAAGGAAATTATGAGAAGTTTTGAGATGAGATTAGATGATCCCACTTCCCAAACAAGCCTTAAAGCTTTTTTGGTAATTTGGAGTGTGCATTCTGTTAATTTTGATAGCTTATATTGCACATTGCAAAACATGTTTTAGAGGGTAATAAACCTTTTATTATTTACTTAAACAGGTTTGCACGTAATTCTCTCTAGATGATATATTCTTGTAATTTCTTCTTACTTTTAATTCTAACGATGTATGTCAGTTGGTTGCTATGTTGGCATTATAGGCTGTAATTTCTACAATGCTTTTCAAGAGATGCTATGAGTCTCCATGAATGTAATGTTTTGATGGTTCTCCCGTTTTAGCTTTTTATTTGTGAGGTTCCATGTCGTCAAAACATAGTGTACTGTTACTTTGTTCAAGCTTTAGAACAACATAGCTTTTGTTTTTCCTCCCTCTTAAACTGGGGTTTTCTCATTTATGGCTGTTTTGTCTGGCAACAATACTGTCAAATTTATTTTCATGTAATCATATGATGACCAATTTATGATTGCCCTCCTCTCAAGTCTGTGTTTGTCAATTATGCTGTCTACATAAGCTGCTTCATTGGTTTATTATGGTAACTTTTCTTTTAAGTATTTATTATGGTAACTTTGAGATCCACATTGACATGAACTTGATGGGCCTGCCAGGAACTGTGGCTGAAGGGATGTTTAATGCTTAATGGACAGCTTTTGGTTTATAGGATCCTTTAGGGGTTTTCTATTCTTTGAATTATGTTCTTTTATGGCTCTTCTGGTCAATGTGAACCCTTGCATATTGTCATTGAGCGCTTATGAACCCTACTATTTTTAACTCTCTTTTTCAGTCTTCTATACGTGAGCTTTATGAGACAGTGTGTGCACCTAGAGGAATAGAATATGGAAAGGTGCTTCTCTTTTGGTTTTTATCATTGGTCTTTCAATTCTTTTCTTTGAGGTGATATAAAGTTAAGCATTATCCATCCTTGTTGGTTATTGCTTAACAGGCTCGCATTTGGGACTACTTCAATAAGCGGAAACATACAGCACTAAATATTTCGAACCAAACCCTGGAGGAATCAAACTTGCAGATCAATCAGCATGTGGGTATTCTGGCAATGTATTCATCTTATACATGATGGACCCTAAATAAAGCATTGTAGTTTTTGTTTTTTGGCATGGAGTTTCAGTGGATATTTCTAAGACAATTTTATTGCTTTACACTTGTCAAAAACTAATTTTATTGCTTTATCAAATGATGATAATTGATACTTGCTCGGATGCTAGTGACTAGTTTTGTTGACTATTGTGCTAGTTTTTTAGTGTACCTCAACTTTTCTTTTTAAGAAAGTGTGTTGGGGGGGGGGGGGGGGAGCGTTGTTTGGATTGCTGTCACTTTTAGGCAAGCTGTTTGTTTCCTGTTTTGTTCTGATTTGTTCTGAACTTTAGTTTCATAGGAAGAAAAGACATGGCACAAGGTAGAGAAACGTTTTCTTTCAGTTAAAAGTTATACGAAGCACCTAATGGCTTTTGAACACAATTTAAACTCCATTTGGTTCTTACTGGGGGAAGATTTTCTGTTTTAGTTTGAGTTCATTGGTTTAACATTATAATGTGACTAGATTATTTGTATTTGCATGCAAAAAGATGGGAAAAGGTGATGAACGTGATTCTGTAAAGAAAATTCATGAAATGCTAGTAGACTTTTTGTTCATAATATGCCATTTATCTAGTAGAAATTTTCTGTCCTACTGTTGACATTATGCATATTAGTTGTTGGGATGTGAGATATATATATATATATATATATATATATATATATATATATATATGTATGTATGTGTGTGTGTGTGTGTGTCTTAAGATGATCCCCAATTTGGATATTTGGTGATCATAGCTGCATTGTTGATGCATCCTTTTTCTCCACAGATCTTTCTGGAGGTACTAGCTGATGGACATTATTCTTCTCAATTTGGCATGGATTCAACAGGGAATGAGTTAGCTTTGGTACCTCTAGAACCTTCAAGATCATCTTTGACAATTGCAGGGGGGCCAACTATGTCGAATGGTCATTCAACTGGTTATAGTTTTAATTTGAATCGGGGAAGTGCTTTGACTACAGGATGCAGTGATATAGATCATAGATATGATAGTTATAACTCTGTGAAAAAAGGAGATCGAGGGGGACTGGCAGGACTGCAGAATCTTGGAAATACTTGTTTTATGAATAGTGCCATTCAGTGTTTAGTCCACACACCCCCTCTTTTTGAGTATTTCTTGCAAGATTATTCTGAGGAGATCAACACAGAAAATCCACTAGGAATGAATGTAGGTCATTTGTTCTTATCTATTCTTCCACTTATGCTTGCTTCCAATGGATTGAGATAAGTAATGAGTATTGTGATGGTTGGTCTTTCGATTCACCCAAAGTATATAAAAGTTGTTGTCACCGTGCAGGGTGAGCTTGCGATTGCCTTTGGTGAGCTACTGAGAAAATTGTGGTCCTCTGGGAGAACAACAATTGCTCCGCGTGCATTTAAGGGGAAACTGGCTCGATTTGCTCCACAATTTAGTGGTTATAATCAGCATGACTCTCAGGTTAGTTGTGCAAAATGTTGAATGCTACTTTCTGCTATGTTTGTCAGTTCATATTACCATGCTATATTTTGCCGAGACTGTTATCTTTTCATGCCTGTATGATGTCAGGAAAAGAAAGTCATTCTGAGGAAATCTTGGAAAAACATCATAGAGGATATTCACTTTGTTATTTGATTAGTGTCTCAAGCATTCTAAATGATTTTGATTTCTCTTCTTGAATCTAGATCTTATGATCATTTGAAAAGAAGAAAGAAGAAAGAAAACTAGGTCATTCTATCTACAATCTTCATTGTTCTGTGAGTCTGATCTATCAGTGATATGCTGCTTGTCTCCATTTGATCCATTAGTAATTGTATGCTCTATTCTATGCATTATCCAAGAACATAGATGTTTCATGTTTGGGCCTGGTCAACCATATCTTAGTGTGTAACTGTTACTTCTGGTTTGTTTATTATTTGACTGTGTCGCATTGAATGCTGAGAAGCATTTTGGAGTTCCTGTTGTTTAGGTTTGGGCAGAGTCTATTTTGCATTACCTTTATGTTTCTTCTGAATGATGGCATTTCCTCTCTCTAGGAACTTCTTGCCTTCTTACTAGATGGGCTACATGAAGATTTGAATCGCGTCAAACAAAAGCCTTACATTGAAACGAAGGATTCAGATGGTCGAGCAGATGAGGAAGTTGCGGATGAGTGCTGGAATTATCACAAGGCCCGGAATGATTCTGTAATTGTTGATGTTTGCCAAGTAAGCAATTCTTTTTGTGTGTCTATTGTTTCGTAAGTCACTAAATCACAATGATGAAGTCATTAGAACCTTGTTTCATAGTACTTGATCTACCACATTTGAGCTTATCATCAGCGCAAGTATGGCCCCATTATACCGTTGAATATTTTCTTTAGCAAGTAGGAATCTTCAATCATGTCTATGAATAAATACAGTTCTTCCATAATCTTCTTTAGTTTTATGCTAAACTATTTAACATATAACAAAAGAAAAACTATAAAGAAAACATTATTAAAAAGAAATCTTTTGAGTATTGGCTATTCTCCTTTACATATTTTTAATTGAAGCTTGGTGTGTAACACACTATTTACTGTCGGATCCATTATATCCATAAAAAAAAGTCTAAATACAAATATTTTTTATGTAAGCTGATGTGGCAGGCTTCACATTAGTTGGTGTGTTTAGTGTCAATAAACAGTTTTAACAAACAAATAACTCAAGGCTTGAATAATCAATGAAGCTATTATCTGTATAGGAAACAATTTGGATGTAACTGTTTAGTTCAGCTTCTCTTTGTATCAAGATGAAGTTTTTAACTGCATAGTGCAACTGCAGGACTAGTTTTGTTTCATAGACACAGTTCTCTTTCTAAATATTTTGAACATTTTCTCAGGGTCAATACAAGTCCACACTGGTTTGCCCAGTGTGTGGCAAAATCTCAATTACTTTTGACCCCTTCATGTACTTATCGTTACCAATGCCTTCAATGGTGACCCGAACAATGACAGTAACCATGTTATATGGTGATGGAAGCAGTCTTCCTAGGCGTTACACTGTGACTGTGCCTAAACATGGCTGCTGTAAAGATCTTAGCCAGGCATTGGGTACTGCATGCTGCTTGAAGGGTGATGAAAGCCTTCTTCTTGCAGTGGTAAACATATCTTTCATTGATTCTGAAATTTTTGTTTTCTTTACCATTACTATTTCACTTCTGATAATTCTTATGGCTGAGGAGCTTGATTTTGATTTTATAGGTTTATGAACATGGTATCCATCGGTATTTTGAGAACCCTTTGGAACCATTAGTTTCAATAAAGGATGATGAACATGTTGTTGCCTACCGACTATCCAAGAAGGTTACAGGAAGAATAAAACTAGAAATTATTCATCGAGTGCTGGAAAAGCAGGAAAAGTAAGCTTACTTCCTTAATCTCTGGCTATTTGGTATCTGATTGATAATTTTACTTATTGAATGTAGTCCCTGCCTGTCTTGGGTAGCCCATGGTTTGTGTGGGTTAGGCTGAATGAGATATGTTGACCCATCACAAGACATTATCTTTTAATTTGAGAAGAACACAAAATTGACTTTAATTTCTGTTCCAAGGATGGTGTGTAGTGCAGAATAATGATTATTTTCTCCACATCATTTATTCATTCCCATCCTGATCAGGTATTTAAGGACTTGAATTATTTTTCTCGCTTCATGGTCTTTCCGTAAGGACCCGGGTGCATTGGGTTTTAGTTGTTGGTTACATCTTACGATGATGGATGGGAATGTATCCATTTCTAAATCATCAGGCATTTGCAGTGAATGCGGTATGAGCTCAATTTTGATAAACAAATCTTTGTTATAGTATGTGAGTACTTCCACACAAACTATCAAGGGAGAAGAGGAATTGCCTTTCTTTAGTGGACCGATCATCTAGTTGTTGACTCTGTTGATTTACGTCCACTACTTTCTTCAAATTTTATCTGGGTCAATTTGAATTTTTGTAACAAAATATTTTTTATTTTTCTGCGCAGGTTCACATCAGAGAATCTCAAGGGTGGGGGTAGGAAGCTTTTTGGAACACCTCTGGTGACTTATTTGGGTGAAGATGCTCTAAATGGAGCTGATATCAGTATAGCTGTTTCTAGAATGCTCTCCCCTCTGAGAAGAAGATATTCTTCTTTGACTAAAGCTCATAACAGCAAGGAAAATGGCTTTGTTTCAGAAGCTACCAATGAACCGTTGGGCAGCTATAATTCTCAATCCGGGCCAGAAGACCAATCAATCAACAACACAGAACTAGAGGAAACATCCAGCAGGGACATGTCCTTGCAACTCTCTGTAACTAATGGAAGTGGTTTGAGCTGTAAGCCAATTGAAAAGGATTCTCTCGTAAAATCCAGTCAACTTGTTAAGGCTTTTCTGGACTGGAGTGACAAAGAGCATGAATTATATGATTCCAGTTACCTCAAGGATCTCCCAGAGGTTCACAAGACTGTGTTCACTGTTAAGAAAACCCGGCAGGAAGCTGTCTCTTTGTTTTCATGCTTGGAGGCATTTTTGACGGAAGAACCTCTAGGGCCAGATGACATGTGGTAAAATACTTCATAAATCCTTTTAATTGCTTTTAAATTATATAGTTATGAATTTCCTGTCAATGCATTTCGAATGGGGTATTATTTATGATTATCCTATCCTTTAATTTTGAATGCAGGTACTGCCCAAGGTGCAAGGAACATAGACAAGCGACAAAAAAACTTGATTTGTGGATGTTACCAGACATCCTTGTTGTTCACTTGAAACGGTTTTCTTACAGCAGATATCTGAAGAACAAACTTGACACTTATGTGAATTTCGCCATTCGCAATCTTGATTTGAGCAAATATGTGAAAAGCAAAGATGGGAAATCCCACGTGTATGAGCTATATGCCATCAGCAACCATTACGGTGGTCTTGGTGGTGGGCACTACACTGCATATGCCAAGGTAAAAGATAGAGTAATAATAATCCAGATATATATATATATTAATCTTAAGTGGAAGATACTCGATAGATACCATAATACGAGCTATCTCAGATTTTTTATGTTTATAATTTAGAAAAAAATACACTGGCTCTTATGCCTCAACTTTGTCAATTGTGCAGTTGGTCGATGAGAATAGATGGTACCATTTTGATGACGGTCATGTTGCTCCAGTTGATGAAAATGAGATCAAGACTTCGGCTGCGTATCTATTATTCTATCAAAGAGTTAAAACTGGACCAAGGGCGGAGGAAGGAGAGACATCGCAGGCTAACATGGATTTCTGAAGGCAACTATTGGGTTCATTATGTTGTTCCGTTGCTTTTGAGCTTCCCTTTTACAAGGTGTAGCTGATTTTTGTTTAGGCATCAAGTCCACAGAATGATGCGTTTGCTTACCTGAACAAACGCACCCACTGCATGATATAAAGGTTCACTGAGATTAATGTCGACATACCCAAAATTGGAAGCGGTTTCAGAACATTGGCTCGGCTTATATGGTTTGCGGTTGGCTCACTCTTGCCCTTTGTTGTGGGAGCAAGGAATAGTCTCTTGTTAATTTTTTGATATGGTGGGATTTTGGCTTAGCTATTAGGCTGCGTATGGATAGATTTCTGGCTGTACTGTTCTATGCGGGGTGGATGTAGGCAACTCTCCCCACAAACCATCTCTTTTCCAAATTGTCCTGCTGCTGGTCTTGCCAACGGTTGTTCTATTGGAAATCATTGTTGTTCAAGTTCTGTAAGGTATTTAGAAGTATGATCATGGCTGCAATGTCTGGACAGTACGGCTCAATGTAATCCGGAGATAGATTGTACTTGCAAGCTGAAGCTTGAGTTTCAAAGACGAAAAAGGAAAGGAACAAATCAAACTGGCATTTTTGCCACATTCTCATTTTAATAAGATTTGTTATAACTGAGGACTCGTTTGGATAAAGAAATCATCTCATCTCATTATTATAAAATTTTCAAATTCAACTCATCAAAATCTATCTTATCTTACCACCATACAAACGAGTCCTTGGTTAGAATGGGGGCCAAAAAATGTATCGGCCTGGTTATATTTATTTGTTAAGATCTAGGATTCGGTCAAGAAAGTTTGCTTTGTGATAATTGCTCTGGAGCATCTAACTAACTACACCATAAATTATATACTAATATTCTCATTAGAAGGAAAGATTCTCATAAAAAATTTGACTCGCCAGCAACTTTTCCCTATAAATTATGCTAATATTCTCCAGAGATTTAAAAAAGAAGAAAGATTCTCTCATCAATCATGGCATAATAAAATTCCCTCCGTTCACAGGCTACACCAATGAAAAGGAAGGAGATAAACCAAACAGATATCAAATCAATAATCTAACCAAAGACTAAAGAATAGAATATGTTCCAACTTCCAACTCCTCCATCTACCAAACTTAATGCCTTACAAATAATTGTGATTCGGACAAATATATATATCCTCCCTGCAACAACAAACAAAAAAGGTAAAAAGGGGAGAGAAAGTCACAGTTCAATGCCAACTAAAAAGTTTGAGGAAAAAAACAGAAAAGGCTCCAACAAATACCTAATCATCCTCCATTTTCAATCCTCAAGGAAAACCCAACCCTGCACTGTCACTACAACCGCCCCACCAGAATTGATCAATAGAAAGAAAACGTAGAAGTGAGGACAAAAGAGGCCATAGTGTGTAGAGTCCTTTGGATTAACATATGAAAAATACTTTATTTTTTTTTTGTAAGTAAATATGAAAAATACTTTAGTCACAAAAAATTTACAAAAAAATAAATTTATAAACTGACGTGATTTAATATGGTGCGTCGAATTATAAAATTACTCATAAAGTGTTACGTCAGTTTATAAATTTACTTTTGATATAATCTATTTATGTTTATAACAGTTATCTTAATATATTAGGGAGAATGTTGAACTTTGGTTGGATAAAATATAAATAAATAAATGATTCCCAGAACATTAGTCGCGTACAAGTGAAGAAACAGGAAATGATTTATGGGGGGACACCTTTTGTTCTTTTCCTAACTGCGAAGCTGCCTCTGACCTCTTTTTATTCTTCTTTTTCTCTCTTTTCTCACTCCCCTCTACTGTTTTTTTTTTAATAAGTTTAAACGGCTCTCCTGCTCTGTAGCCTATGGCAAATTTCGAACACTTGCTTTCCCAAAATTAATAAAGTACCAATCTAATCACCATAGACATGATGACAAAGAATGCTGGGCCAACTCCCAAATGATGTCTCTCCTGAAATCATCATTTCAAGTGGTATTAGTTCAAAAGATAAGTGTTAAAAATAAACTGTAAAGTATATTTAGCACCTTCATATTATCATCCTTTATTAATCTACGTTTAAAACTATCAAACAATAACTATATTCCAAACAATATAATATGTCCGGTAACTTTACTAAAATTGATAAAAATAAAATAAAATGTGCCACATAATCTTAATAATTAGATCATGATCCAAGAGATAAAATCATAAAAAGATAAGAAATTTGTTTATAATATATACAGACAAACTTTGGTAATTTGCTTTCTCTGCAGGATCAGTTTCAGTTCCTAGAGATTCCAACTACTAGGGCTTAGATGTAAAGAACACCAGTCCCCTATGAGCCGTGCTATGCATCAGCCCCTGTTCACGGGCTGATGCATAGCACACCTGATGTGTCTTCATATAAGTGGTTTGGATGTAAGTGATTTGAATAATGTGAGTGGTTTAGATGATGACACATAGGGTGTGTTGTAGCTGATCCTAAATAGTAAGCTGATGTAAAGAATTTTCCGTCCCCTATTAATATCTAACTCCGGGACCAGTGTTGATTATATATCTCTATATCTTTATCGAGTTTACAAGGCCATTGAATTTGGAAATTGGACCGCTAAACAACTTGTGCACAATGCACATTATCCTGTCCCATCTTGTCGTTTAGCAGCTATAAGACGGAGCCTTATGATTGAAGGTGTAAATTATCCAAATTTAATAGTTTAATTGTAATTGAAAATTTCGATCATTTTTGGTAAAATGGAAAACTTAATAATGATTTAAGGTGCAAGATTAGAAATCCATGATGATATTATTTTTGGTAAAATGAGAATTTTATAATAATTTAAGGTGCGAGATTAATAATTCATTATGATAATGATTATAATTTTCTCCATATTTTGACCGACCTCATTTCGCACAGTAAATTATGTTACAATATCTTTTTTTATAAGCAATTATGTTACAATATAAAAACAGCAAAAATAAATATACAAAAAAAGAAATGATTGGACTGAATGGTCACTCACCGGAGAAGAGGAAATGGACAAATAACCGGTGGAAGAACTCTCCGGCATCGTGTTCGGCATACCGGAGCTCTCGGGAGTGGGTCCCCCAAAACTCGTAGCGTTGCTAAAGCCTTCGTTAGTGGCAATTCCAAGCGAGTACACCGGAGTACCGTCCGGCTTGAACAGCCCGTAATTCCTCTCGGAAGTCGGTCCGGGTTTCATGTTCTCGTTGAACAAAGCAAAGACGTAGATATTTAGGTCAGAGCTCGGCCTCATCGGCGTCCCCTTCTTCTTCATCAGCTTAAACAGGTTCCCGTTGTACTTCTTTGCGTTCTCCGGTGTGGCACCGACCTCATCCTCGTCCCCTCTCGACGGCCAACCCGTCTCAGAGATGTGAACAGGCAGCTTCTTGTAACCAGCCGAAGCTAGAGCGGCGTACACGGCGTCGATCTGCGCGATCAACATGTTGTCGTAGCGGAGGTTCGTGGAAGGGTCTACAATCCCTGAGTTCGGCTGGAAGAGAACGAAGTCCAGTGGGACCTGCTTCGGGTTTGCCTTGTACGCGAAGAAAGGGTACGCGTTGATCAAGAATGGCGAGCCCGTCTTAGCGTGGAAGCTCAAGAGTTGGTTTATACAGGCCGTTAGATCGCGACGAAAAGCCCCCGCCGAAGGTGGGTATGAGGTTTCGAGAATGGCCAAGGAGTGAGCGGTAGTCACAGCCACCTGTTTGTCTAACCCAAGATTCACGAGCGCCGTGTGCACGCTCTGCATCGCTGGAAGAAGAGAGCCTGTGAGAGTGGTGTCGTTGAAGGTTAAAACTTCGTTGCCCACGAAGATGGAGGTGATGTTCGTTGCCGGGAGGAAGGTCTGGACGTTGGTCTTGACCCAAGCTTGGGCTTTCTCGGGGTCCTTCATCTTCGCCAAGTCCTCATTACCCAAACCGACTATGAATTCCACGCCGGTGTTGGCGAATGCTCGGAGCACTCTTGGATCTGCGTCGTAGAGCTTCACCTTAGTGGCACCCACAGATTTCACAAGAGGGACTACGTCCTCTGGTGAAGGTAGATTGTTCGCTATTTGGCCGTAGTTTATTCCGATTGAAGCAACCATTAGAGGAAATAACAAAATGCCTACTGCATAGTACATAAAGAATCACCCCCAAGAAGATGAAAACCAAAAAGTTAGCAAATTTACAACCCAATTTACCAAATCAAACCAAAAGCCACAACGTTTTTCAGAAACCAGAGGATCGTGTAGAGTACCTGAGATGATAAGGAGCAGCCCTGAAGAGCAGTAGTGAAATGCACCCGACTCCATGGGATTTGGGATCTCTCTCCAGCAAGAGATGAATGATAATGAACTTAGCAAAAAAGAAGAAAAAGACAAAAGAATGATAATGAAATTTTGTTGATGGTTGCTGAAATAATTGCTTCCTACGCAAGAAATAAGATCCAACTGTAAAAGTGTGCAAATGCGGCTCTTCAAAAAGAGAAGAGCTGAAAAGGTGGGAGTGACAGACAAACGGATAGCAAGCAGCAAATGCTGAGTCGCAGCTACGAATTCTGTGTGAATACGCTAACTTGAAAGCTACAGCAGCAGCAAGAGAGGCCACTCAGACTACTCTCAGAGAGTGATGTGAAGCAGTGAAGGTATTGTGCTCAGCGCTGTTGTCTCCGCAAGATAGCGGAAAGTCGGCGGTATTCGTTGAAACGGCTGATTTATGGCCTAATTTTATAGGGAAATGATAAAGTGATAATATTTCTTTATAACTTTCTTTTATAAAAATGTTTTAAACAAATGATTAAAACATATAGTATCAAGAACATCATTATTTTATAAAAAGTTCTTCTATTTAAAAATAAAATTATAGAAAAATTGTAAAAGAAGATATGTATAGGTTTGAAGAATTATTTGAAAATTATTATTTTTATAAAACTTATTTTATTTTTTTTAATTTTATAGAAGTTGTTTTGATTTTTTAGTTTACAGTGAGATTTAAGCTCGGTTTGGATAGTGAAAATGTTTTATCTTATCTCATCTAATCATTATAATTTTTTTAAATTTTCATACAAAATATAATAAACAATTTAATTTTTTTTAAATTTAAAATAATAATAATATTATAACAATATTTTATTCAATTTTTAATTTTTATCTCAATTCATCTTATTTCAACTCACTATTCAAATTACATCTTAAGTAAGTGACTAAATTTATTTTGAAAAATAGAAAATAAACTTGAGTATTTAAATATATTTAGATTACATTTTTTTAAATTTCCAAACATGTTGTGAGCAGTGTTTTAAAATTCTCATCTCACACAAAATTCTTATCTCATTTTATCGTTATAATTTTTTCAAATCTCCATATAAAATATAATAAATAATTCAATTTTTTTAAATTTCAATTCAATTTTTTCAAATTTTAATTTAATTTAATTTTTCAAATCTTAAAATTAAAAAATAATATTTTAAATTTTAAAAAAATATAAAATTCTCATTTCACTCCAAATCCATCCTTAAATTTTACTATTGAAATATCTCGTTTCAAAACGAAACGGTCACGAACGATATTCAAAACATTTTCAGTGAGAGCGCAGTAGCCTGTCATTTTCTTGAAAAAAGCAACGACAGAAATGTAATATTTGTGATCTTGTGGATTCTTTGTGGAGCAACGGTTCTGATGTACGTTTGTGTGGGCCCAAGAGTTGTTCTCCGACAAACTTCACATGGTCACCATTTCCAGACCAGCAAGCTTTTTGCCAATTTAAAAACGTTTTCTTTCTTTCTTTTTTGAGAGAAAAAAAAATAAGGTTAATTATAATTTATTCCATCTAATTTTCACTCAACATCTATTAGTAGCATTAAATTTAATAAAAATTTATTATAAAAATATAATTTTCATCTAACTTATCATTATTAACCATATAAAATATAAAATAATATATATTATCAATTAATATTAAATCATTAATCATTAACTATATATAAAATTATTTTATATTTAAATTACAAATAAGTATGAATAATTTATGTACGTAATAAAATTATTTAATATTTATTAATTATATATAAATTAATAAAAAAATTATTTAATGATTTATTATTTTATATTTGATATAGTCAATAATAATAAATTAGATAAAAAAATAGATAAAAATTATATCTTTATAATGAATGTTATACATATGAGTAGCACGTGCAGTGAATTTTCGTTAAATTTAATGTTGTTGGTAGACGAAATGAGAGAATTGAGAAATTTTAAAAATTCAAAGGACCACTTTGATGCAATTAATAATTTCAGAAGTACATAGTAGATTTAGTAAAAATTCGAGAAAATAAAGTGTAATTAATAAAAAAATAACAATAGCAATCAAGAATATCTTTAAAATGTCTAATTGCCTTGTTTTAGGGTACAATAATTGCTACAGTCACTCGATTTTATAATATATTAAAGTAGTTTTATAATTTCACATATTCACTCAAAAATCTCAATTAACTTTTGTATGAACGAGACAGAAATCACATAATCAGTATGTGATCTGTGTATTTTAACAAATTACGTTTGGGTAGTGAGAATATTTGAGAAATATTAAGAATATTTGTGAATAATAGTAAAAAATAATAATAATAATAAAATATTGAATAATTATGAAAAGTAATTAATAGTAATAAAAAATAGATAAAAAATAATAATAAAATAATAAATAATATTGTAGAATGTTGTACCCAAATAATTAACATCTATGATAACTTGATTTTTCCAACAAAAAAATAAAATAAAATAAAATAATAGATATTAATTTTAAATAAATAAATTTTATACAAACTGTTTATAAAAAAGTGAATCTAATTAATAAAGTGAAGTTCACTTTTTATACAAAGACTTTACGAAATTATCTATTACTTTTACAAATCATTTAAAACAAAGTGAGCCATGGGTATTGAGGCACGTGCCTCCCACCCAAATTCTTCAACTCTCATGACAGCGTTTTCCTTTCTTTTTATTTTGTGTGATAGACTCGTATGTTTCTTTCTTCCTTCTGAAAGAAAAACCAGTACAGCACAGCACACCACTACGTGGCATACATGCTCCACAGCAAAAGAGACACGAGTGCCTTTCGGCGACTCTGCTTAATCATTCGTCTCTGCTAAATAAATCGGATGCCATTAGTCCCAGCCGATGCCTATGTCGGGGGGTAAACACAGTTTGCGCCATCTTCACCATTGGATTTGGAGCTTCGCAGCAGATACGTCCATGGCAAATCAATAAAAAGATTACATGTTTTTGACATGATGGAACTTATCTCAAACTTGCTTCCAAGTCTTGTAGAAAATTCCATCCTTTAGAACCCCCAACTGCATATTAAGGATTTGGGGCTCGTATAAAATGATAATGATGCAGAAAAGGGCATATGCCAGCCATGCATTTTACACGTCAGTTATAATAGGATCCAGTCGTGGGGAATGATATAAAAGGTAGCATTTGCTTGCCATGAAGATGATCTGTATCATGTAGCAGGAGAAAGGAGGCACTAACTGGAATAAAGACTGGTTTTATTTACTTACATACTGCTTAAAACTTTTATTAAGCAGTAACTGCCAAAAACCTGTTCTTCTTTGGTTCATAACAGCACATGTTAGCTTTGTATCACTCTTTTATATACACAGCTTTAAAACACCAGGAACCCTCCAAAAGAATATTGCAAAACAGCAGTGAGTTCTTCTTCATCTGGCATGTTGCTCTTGCTCACGAATTGGCACTTAAATGAGGTGAAATGCACACTGCTAATATGATGGAGAATCTGGAGATTATGAATACTTTACCAGACATGTTAGTATACTTATTCAAGTCCATATATACTAGTAAATTACGAGGTATTAGATGTGGTGCTCAAGGGGCGGCAACATTTTCTTTGGCAAGAGGAGCAATTTCCTCTCCTTCAATTCCAGGTTCACTGCCAGATCAAACCTCCAGGCTCAGCAGCATCTTTTCCCATAGTCTGGCTGGTCCCTGAATCAAATAATTCAACCCAATGCACAATGTCAGTTAAATTGATGAACTTGAGGAATTATAACTTATTCAGCTTCAAGGAGCGCTTTAACTCGTGTAATTGAAAATTTTCTCCACAGAATGAAAGTAAGAAGACAAGTGGGACAAGCATCCCGAAGGACAAATATCATACTGACCTTCCATGAAAGATCTTGGGCCATGCAATTCTGGATCATCTCTTTCAAGGCAAGGGTACCATAGGTTGCAAGAGCTCTCTTGACAGTTGTTGCTATTGCATTCACATCAGCTGGATCAACTGCATCACACTGTAAAGCATCCCAGCAACATAGACTCGTTCGTTTCCATGTGAAGTATAATAAAGGAATAGAGTAATTATGCCCTGCATATCACAGAAAAGCAGGAAAACTAATTTTCATACTTCGACATTGAAAGCCCCCATCTGAAATCCTGTAAAACGTTCTTTGACAGTGTCAACAAGTCCACCAGTTGAGGCACAAAGAGGCACCTGTGGCAAAGTTACACCATTACTGATAATCAGACTAAGCTATGCGAAACTTGTCAAGTGAAGTCATGGTGCTAGCTGAACATACAAACGCAATAAGAAAAAGAGAATAATTTTAAAAAAATAGCATGACCTACCGTTCCATATCGCATAGCATGCAACTGAATGAGACCACATGGTTCAAATCTACCTGGGACCAGCATAAAATTAGCCCCAGCAATAATCATATGAGCTAAGGGAACATTGAGGTCCCGTTTGGTTACACAATTCAGATAAGATGAGATATTTTGAATAATAATAAAATGAGACGAGTTAAGATGAGATGAAATAGTTTGTAAAAGAAGTATGTAATTGGATAGTGATGTGAAATGAAATAGTTTGACTTTTTGGGATTTGATAAAATGGTGGGTCTCACCAATGATTGGATATGATTTACTAATTATTGATTGTATAAAACTGAATATACTAATAAAAAAGTAATATTGATGATTAATATTAAAATAATGTATAAAAATTCTATTTAAATCCCAAAATGGACGAAATTATGGTATAATCCAAAAAAAAAAAAATTTCTCTTGTAAAATATATTAGTCTAATTATGACCTATTTATTTTTCTTATGATATAGGAAATTCGAAATTTTATTTTCTATGTAATAGATAATTATATGTATTAAAGTGTTGTAGATTTTTTTTTTTCCCAAATAAATTAGGCCCGGTTTGGTTACACAATATAGACATTTTGTATCTCATTTCAATTGTACGAATGAGGCGTGCTGGCTAACCAAAAGGTCATAAAACGTTTTGTATCTCATCTGAATTGGGTTTTACTTTTTAGCATACTTCTGACATCTCAACAGTGAAAAGCATCTGACTGGTACTTGTCCATCACCTTCTTATTTTTTCAATCCCATTTAAATCTCTCATTATGCCCTTGCCAAAACCCACCATCTCAGCAGTAGAAACCCATTCCCATCCCCACCGTAAAACACCCCACAGCTTTCATTCTAGTTGTGTTTGTACTCGAGGTGCATCGTTCTCGGCCCCCGGGTGATACACTGAGACGGCATTGGTGGTCGTCGGGGACGTCGAATCACCACAAAGGTACGAATACCCTCATCTCATCTTATGTATTTTCTGACCATTTTTGAACTCTTCCCCTCTGCAACTCTTTTTCCCCCTGCACGGTTTCTTGACTGCCATAGCTAGAGAATCCCCACTGTTTACTTATCTTTGGGAAATCTACTTTTCAAGATTTTCATTATCAAAAACAGTAGGCCTCCGTCCCTTTTTCCATTCCAACATCCAGTATAAATTAGAAATGACCCCATTACGTAGACCCACCACCACCACCACCACTGCCTACATTCGTCACACCACTGCCCTTGCGAGAACCATTACATGCCTGCTTGTATTCGCAGTGACCATGACTCCTCAAACATGGTCCTTCAAGGTAACAATTTACATACCATTTTCTTATGTCTAGATATTAGTTTGGTTATTTCGTGGAAGACATATTCTGTAAAAAAACTTAACTATAAAAATACTTGTTGCCTTTTAATTTTGTGATTATATTTGGTGATTCTCATGATATATAGATATTAGTTTGATGATAGATGGAATTATTAGTTGATTTGAGCCTTACATATCAATATTGGGTCAGCCCAATAAACAAATCTTTCATGTCATGGTTAGGATAGTGTTGAAGCATAAGGTGCTTGTGTATGAAAAACAGGGGTGTCAGCCTTAATTCTTCAATGTATTTGTTGGTTTGTGAATGGTTCAGTCAATATGATGCAAAATGTCTTGACAAAAGTAGAAACAATAGACTAATATACGTACTTGTAGTTGCTCAAATATTTTTATGCCCATTATTTTAGATAATAAAATGGAAATAATCCTTATTTGGTAGAAATAATTTAGGACATGTAAATAATCCTTTCGCTAGAATGCAATTAATAGGTACGTGCCATTCCATTTAATAGGTACATCATGAGATATTAATTTTAGGAAAACATTTTGAGAACTTAAAAAACTAGCTAATTAATATTAGGGGAAAAAGTTGGGTTTTATTTGTATTTCTTATGGTTCCTGATCAAGATGTGTGCATGTGGTACTGTAGAACATAGATAATACTGTTAGTAACCTCATTGAATTGAAATGATCTGCTTGATCAATCGACCGTTCTGAGAATTTTATATATATATAGGGATTTTGTTTTAATTTGGACATCGATTGGGAGAAGGATAATATATATATATATATATATATATATATATATATATATAATTGGATTAAAAGGCTGATGATCAGTACAAATTCTAATTTAGAAATGGTGTTTATCTCTGATCTAAGTTTGAATATATAAGATCAGTAGTTTAATTACAGTTATAACTGGAATGGAAGCAGCTCGTTGATCATAACTATAAGCTACTAATTCCCCTCCAAAAGAATGGTTAAAAAAGAATAAAGAAAAGAGGGCTATTTTATTATAAAATTGGTCAAAAGCTAGCGACACAAACAACCCTTTTTAGCATGATCATCATATTTCTGCTACCTTTTAATTGAGCAGATCAGTTCAAATTTGTAGGTGTGAAGATTATAAGTTTAATGGAGTATATAAAGAGTATACGGTACCTATCAATTGGCTGCATATTTAAATACAAAAAATAAAACAAAACAAGAATGGCACGTAGGCAGAGTAGAAGGGCTAGATGGTTCCTTGTAGGAATGGTGCTTACAATCATCTTTCCAGCATCTCATCTTGTTTTCTGTTATGCCTATATACTTTTTATGCAACAATGCCTGATTGTGATGTTTTTCTTGATAGCCATACCAGCTATGCTTCTCTCGACAAAGGCACCCACTGAAGGTATGGTTATCTATTGCTCTTTTTCCATCGTTGGACTTGTTGCCATAGTACTCTGTGTATTATAAGCAACCTACACGATCTAGGACTGAGGTAAAACTTATTAATGTTGCTGGATTTCTGACCTCGCATTTTCTTTCTTTTTGTTGCTGGATGTTTGACATGGCAATATAAGTTCTTCCGATTGTGTTGTTGTTACTAATTATTTGCTGGATTCTTCTTTAATTCCCCGCATAAACAACATAGGCAGTGATGTAATATACATGATTATTTGAGCTAATCAATTTTCCGTGAAAACTTTAATGTGAAAATTTGATTGGTTTAAAATATGCCTTACTAATTTCATTCAACACTTATTATATATGGCTTTATTCAGGACATGCAATAACTAATAATTTCATAGATTTGAATGCTCACTTTAAAATTTATTACATTATATATAATTGTCACATTTCTAACTATTACTCCATCTTCTCCTTTATAAGCTAAGTGTCAAAGTTTAAGCATCCTAAAGGGTATAGGGAACTGCATGAGGGAACAATTTTAGTGACGTCTTTCATAATTTATACCCAAAACTAAGTTGCTAAGTTGTGTCAATGTCTGTCACGGGTTCACTTATAGAATATATATTTCATGCCTGCTTTTTGACTAAGATCAGAATGTTTGATTTTAAAATCCTGAACAATTCGTAATGCATAGACACCCAAATTGTCTAGGTCAATGTGCCTCTGACCTAGACAATTTTCTTGAAACATTTTCATTCTGTTTCTTTTCCAAACCTGTTTTAGCAGTATAAGGATCAATGTAATTGTGTTTTACATTAGTTCCTCTCTACACTGATAAAGCGATTTTTTTGTTTGTGAATTCGAAACCCATAACATTTTTACTTTAATCATTGAGAATATGTTGCATATATGTATTGTCTGCATCATTAACTAATTCACATGGATGATCAGGAAAATGCACACATTGGTTGTGAGCTTTGGATGGAGGAAATTTTGATCGACATGTTGCATGCGAACGCCCTTAATGGTGCAATAAGGGGAGGGATGATCACATTCCGAGACCATGCCGCTTATGCTCAACATCTCACGACGGTCAATAGAAGGGTATATGATGGTAGTCAAGTTAAGGGCAAAATACATAGGCTTAAAGGCAAACAATGCATTTTCACGGACCTTATCAACCAAACTGGTATGGGTTGGGATCCGGAGACCGGAACGGTCATCAACAGTGATGAAAATTGGGCCCATGCTCTTAAGGTAAGCACTTATCCCTAGTATGCATGCTTGGTAACATTATTTATAGATGAACAAACTTGGTTTTATGTCTTCTCAATTGAATAGAATATTAATACTGCCTATTACGTTTATGTTAGGTTAAACCACAATGGAAGCAGTTTTGCACTACTAGTTGCCTAAAGTACGAGGAGCTCTACACCATTTTTGGGGCATCCGCAACCACTAGGGCACTTGGGCATGCGTCGACTCAACCACCCCCAACTAGTGACGAGGAGCGCCAGCTTGATGAAGGTATGCGTTATAGCACTAATGTGCGCCATCGCATGAATGTGGCCAATTGAGATAGTGTGGGTATGGATGGTCCTGATATCGATTGCTTTATCGGACTTGAGCAACAATCATTGTCTTCGGGCCAAAACGGACATCGTCGAAGGAGAGGGGCCACCATTGGGTTACAACAAGAGATGTCCAATTGCCTTTCGGAGCTAACTCGGACTTCCATAGCAAAGACGGAAGTGCTATGAGGAAGGGGATGACGCTTCAGGTTTAAAGCGCAGCAGAAGCACACCTATTTTCAAGAGCAATGCCCATTTTATTTAGCACACTCAGTGTGTTAAATTACTGCAAGAGATTGATCCTCCACTGCCAACTGAAAATCTCCTCCATGCTCACAATTCATTAATGGTGACCAAGCATCAGACATGCTTCTTGGCATTGGATTCGAAAAACAGGAGGCATTGGGCCATGAGCCTTTGAGGACGCATTTTGGCAGGTGCCCATGCAGTTTGTTGAATTTATCTATGATATGAACTTTTATTTCCTGTTTTTAATTTTCAGTTAGTAACTGTAGAACGCTCGCAAAATGTTTGTTGACAATGTGTTAATTAGCTTCTTTTTTTTTTAATGAACTGGAACAATTATCTATGGTTGTTAACAATATGGAATTCCTATCTGTGTTTGTTATCATTTCAATAGATTTGCTACTATTTTATACAATTAGTTACTGGGGAATGTATAGCTTTATTCTTTGTTTTGGTTAAGGGCAGAGAATTTTTGGTAGATCTGTTTTGACTGAAACTGTGTTGAGTCTTGGATTCGTTGAGATTCTAATTTGTGTAGGGGTTGTTAAGTTGATTGCTGCGCAGGTTATAATTGTAGTTAGATAATTTTTTAAGATTATGGTGTTAGAAAGCACATGTTTTTATGTTGGGCTTCTGGAGTTTGTTGTTGGATTCACTTATCAAAAAAAAAAAAAAATTTGTTGTTGGATTCTGTGATGTTGGAATATGGAGGTTAAGGGAGAATTTTGGTTAGATCTGTTTTGACTGAAACGGTATTGAGTCTTGGATTGGTTGGGATTCCAATTTGTGTAAGGGTTGCTAAGTTGATGGCTGGGTAGGTTGTAATTGTAGATAGATAACTTTTTAAGATTATAATGTTTTTTTTTATAGGTAAAAAAGGTTTTATTGATCCACGTAAATAGGCAAAACCCGAGTATACAGGAAGTATACAAGAAAGAGCCTAATTATAAAACTACGTAATACGGAGAGTAGCGAAAAAGTCATTAAGACTTGTTCCATTCAATACAATAGAAGAGGCCTAAAGCAACAATGTATGAAAGAAAAAAGCCCTAAAACCATCCAGAGAGCATTCCTTGTTCTCGAAGCAGCAACCATTTCTTTCGTTCCATGTGCCCCACATTAAACATAACGGCACCATCTTCCATACAACTACGATTTGGTGGTTGCCCCTAATCCCTTGATAACAAGACAATAAATCTATCACCTTCTTAGGCATAGCCCATGCAATACCGAGCCTAGAGAGGATTTCATCCCATAATACCTTAACTACTTCGCAATGAAGAAAAAGGTGATCCGCTGATTCACTGTTGTGTTTGCACATGAAGTACCAATCCATTATGTAGAGTCCACACTTTCTTAACTTGTTTATAGTCTGTATTTTACCATGGGATGCCAACCAACCGAAGAACGCAACCTTAAGGAGAAAATTGCTCCTCCAAATATTCTTCCAAGGGAAGACATTTAAGATGTGAGTCGTCAAGGCCTTGTAGTGCGAACGAATTGAAAATTTCTTATTCCCTGTGCATGTCCAGAGTAATCTGTCCTCCCCTCCTGCCCTTAGTTTCATCGCATATAACACGCTGTAGAAATCAATGATGTCTGGTACCTCTCAATCCTGGAAAACTCTAGTGAAATTCATGGACCAATGGATGGAATCAGCAGTACTGCACATATTATTAGCCACTGAGGAGTCCTAATCAGACGCAATCCTATAGAGAAAGGGGAAAGCATTTTTCAAAGCGATATCCCCCTACCATGTATCGTGCCAAAACCTGATTCGAGTGCTCTTTCCCACCTCAAACTTGCAATTATCGAGAAAATCATCCCAACCATTTCAGATAAGCTTTCAAACTCCCACGCCATAAGCCCCTCTTACTTCCTTAGAGCAACAACCTCCCCAAATGCTCCTGTATTTGACCTCTAGAATATTCCTCCAAAGAGCGTCTCCCTCCCGATGATAACACCATAACCATTTTCCAAGAAGTGCCTTGTTGAAAGTTCTTAATTTTCTTACGCCCAACCCACTGCAAGACAAAGGGATGCATACTTTATCCCATTTAATCAAATGAATTTTTTTTTTACATCCTCTATCCCTCCCCATAAGAAATCACGGAAAATCTTCTCCAGTCTATTTGCCACCCTTGCAAGCACAGGAAATAAAGAAAGGAAGTACGTTGGGAGATTAGATAACGTACTCTTAATAAGTGTGATTCTCCCACCCTTTGACAAGTAAATTTTCTTCCAACCTGTCATTTTGCCTTCAATTTTCTCAACAATCCCTTTCCACATCACCTTGGATTTATAAAGGGCCCCCAAAGGGAGTCCAAGGTACTTCATAGGCAAGGATGAAACCTAGCAGCCTAAGATGACGGCCACTTCACTTAAGTTATTGACTGAGGTAACAGATGGGAGACTGTCAAGCTTCCATGCGAAGAACCACCCACCGAGAAACCCTAGATGAAACCCCTATCCACCACCCCTTCCAGCATTCGACTCAGCACATCCATGACTAGAATAAATAAGAGTGGGGATAATGGATCCCTTTGTCTCAAACCCCGACAACTATTGAAGAAGTCTTTGGGAGTGCCATTGACCAAGACGGAGAATCTGACGATTGTAATACAATGCTTTATCCACTGACACCATCTTACCCCAAAGCCGTACCTGTCAAGTATATACAACAAGAAATCTCAGTTCAAATGATCAAATGACTTTTCCATATCCAATTTACACAAGATACCTGGAATTCCAACTCTAACTTTACTCTATAGGCATTCGTTAGCAATGTGAATCGAGTCTAGTATTTGTCTTCCTTTCACAAAAGCATTTTCGAACTTCAGGATGATCTTCCCCATGACTTCGCTAGCTACTTCGCTAGAATCTTAGAGATGATCTTATAAACCCCATTTACCAAGCTTATGGGATGGAAATCATTCACTTCCATTGACCTTGCTCTCTTGGGAATAAGAGCGATGAAAGAGACATTAAGGCTCTTCTCGAATTTCATAAAAGAGTAAAATTCGATAAAAACCTTCATTAAATCCTCCTTGACAATGTTCCAACAAGAGTGGAAAAAAGCAATTGGAAAGCCATCTTGACCCAGTGCTTTATCTTTGTCCATACCTTTTAGCACAGCAAGCACCTCACTTTCTTTGAAAGGCCTCTCCAACCAAGCCGTGTTTGTGTGGTCAATAGAATAAAAAACTAGACCGTCTACCTTGGGCCTCCAAAGGTACTACTCTGTCAAAAGCCTATCATAAAAATGGACAATATGATCCTTAATGGCATATCTACCCAATAAGACCCTACCCTCCGCATTGTGTCTTCGATGAGAGTTTGCAACTCTATGAAAAAACTTTGTACTCCTATCCCCTTCCTTCAACCAAAGAGCTCGTGATTTTTGCCTCCACGAGATCTCCTCCATAAGAGTGATTTTTTCCAGCTCAGCAACTACAGTCATTTTCCTTGCCTTAGCATCAGCTGATAAAGCCCTTTCTACCTTTTTTTCATCAACTTGCTTCAGCTCCATAAAGGGTTTGTCCCGCTGGTCATTGATGTTCCCGAAGACTTCCAAATTCCATTTTCTTAGATCATTCTTCAAAGTTTTAAACTTCACAGCTAAAACAAAACTGGGAATGCCTGAGAGCTGATATGAGGCCCACCACGAGCTGACTTTCTCTACGAACCCATTCACCTTCAACCACATGTTCTCTAACTTAAAGTATCTATGTCCCTCATAGAGACCCCCACAATCTAGCAAAAGGGGGAAATGATCAAAGCAAAGTCGAGGGAGCTATTTTTGGCATAAATTGTGGAAGTAGGCTTCCCAAGAAGGAGAAATAATGAATCTATCCAACCTCGATTAGGCCCTTCTGTTTGACCAAGTGAAGTCTCCCTATGCTAAAGGGAGATCCACGAAGTCTAGCTCAAATAACAGAGTTGAGAAATCAGCCATGGCTGAACCTGTGTTAGAAACCTCCGACCGCTCACTTGGAAACTGAGTGATGTTGAAATCACTCCCGATACACCACGAAACATCCCACCAACTACATTTTAAGATTATAATGTTAGAAAGCACATGTTTTTATGTTCGGCTTCTGGAGTTTGTAATTGGATTCTGTGATTGTTTAGGGTCAGTGCCTCAATTGCAGAGTTGGGAGGGTGAAAATGCAAAGGAAACGACCTATCTCTGTTTTGACTGCTTTAAAGATATGTGCTTGTGTTTTTGTTTAAAAAAAATCCTTGTATTGTTGTTCTGTTTCCATATAAAAAATTATTAGACTTGTTATATGTAGTTGGTAATGTTTGCGGGTTAAAAAAAGCTGGTTTACTTTGTTAATTTATTCTTAAAAAACTTAAAAGTTGTTTCGGAGAGGAACTGAACTTTCAATTTGGATGAACTGGTGTGGAGGCTTGAGCAGTCTATTTCCTCTGCAGCTCTGCCTTTCTTTGCTTGCTTCTTACTTTATCTCTAAACTAGAAAGCTGCTTCAACTTATCTCAATGACATATTTTTATATCTTAGTACGAGAAAAATATTATAACCACAAAAGAATTATACTGTATTTCAACCTGTGATGGGCATATTTTATTATTATAGGCAATTCTGATGAATCATCCTCCCACGAAAGTTAATCTTACAAAAGTTTCATTTCGAAAAGAATAATGATAGGCTTACTACCTCTTACCACCCGTTTACTATTCCTTTTATTTATTTAATTTTTAATTATTTTTTTACTTAATGGTTAAGAAATTGATTATTAGTGAAATTGTATATTTTTTTAATTTTCTCTTAAGGATTAAGGATGTTAGAAAAATACTTAAAAATAATAATAAAAAAATTATAATGTCAAATACATTATAGAGTAGTAAACAGTGGTAGGAAGTAATAAGACTATCATTATCATTTTGAAACACCAGCAACAACGGGATCATACATGGGTTGCAAAGTGATCCTAGTTCATTTTAGGAGCACGTGCTTACTTATAATTTTAAGTATAATATTTATTTTCTCAATTTTTTATTCAAATTTTGAATTTGAAATTTCATAATAACATATTAATAACTAATTATACGTGAAAAAATACATTTTTTGTAAGCTTTTTCTAAATACAGCAAACATTTTCAAATGGTTAGATATTCTGTATTTTCAATTTTTCAGTAGTATTAGACTTCCAAAAGACTCACACTTCATATATGAGTTAAAAAGTCATGTAATAAAGTTGAGCATCAGTACTTCTTTATAATCTATCATGTAATAAGAAGAAAATAATAATGACACTATTTTCTACTACTCTCATTTTTAATTCATTAGTTCCTTTGACCTTGCATTAACTTTAATTTTAGAAACTGTTGTATGACATAGATATTATAGATAATCATAACTCCTCTACCTTTTGATTGACATATTGTTGTAGTTTATTTTTACATTTCAATTGGTAGCATAGTTTCCACCACAATAAAGAAGCACTTCGACAATGGACAGTGACAATCAGTCAGCGGATAATTCGTCAATGGATGACGACAGCAATGGAGAAGAGGTGAACTCTGACTTACCCACAAGTTCTAGTAGTTCTGACTTCGGGCATTATGCTTGAACTTGTGTGGACAAGGATTTTTGGCGGATTCTAGACATGAGGTCAGTGTAGAGGAAATAGTAGCCATGTTTTGTACTTTGGTGGGACATGCACAAGGGCAACGCATTGTCTGGGATAGGTTTTAGCAGTGAAACCATTAATCGCCATGTGCGGGTAGTCATAAATGCAGTTGTGTGTGTTGGCCTAATAATAATAAAATATGTCCATCACAAGTTGAAATACAGTATAATTCTTTTGTGGTTATAATATTTTTCACATACTAAAATATAAAAATACATCCTTGAGATAAGTTGGAGCAACTTTCTAGTTTAGAGATAAAGTGAGAAGCAAGCAAAGAAAGGTAGAGCAGCAGAGGAAATAGACTACTCAAGCCTCCACACCAGTTCATCCAAATTGAAAGTTCAGTTCATCTCTGAAACAACTTGTAAGTTTTTAAGAATAAATTAACAAAGTAAACCAATTTTTTTTTAACCCGTAAACATTACCAACTACATATAACAAGTCTAATGAATGCTTATATAGAAGCTAAACATCAATACAAAGAGTTTTTTAAACAAAAACACAAGCACATATCTACAAAGCAATCAAAACAGAGATAGGTTGTTTCCTTTGCATTTTCACCCTCCCAACTCTGCAATTGAGGTATTGACCCTAGACAATAACAGAATCCAACAACAAACTCCAGAAGCCCAACATAAAAACATGTGCTTTCTAACATTATAATCTTAAAAAATTATCTAACTACAATTACAACCTAACCAGCCATCAGCTTAGCAATCACTACACAAATTGGAATCCCAACCAATCCAAAACTCAAAACAGTTTCAGTTAAAACAGATCTAACCAAAATCTGCCATTAACCTGCATATTCCAACATCACAGGATCCAACAACAAACTCTAGAAACCGAACATAAAAATATGTGCTTTCTAACATCATAATCTTAAAAAAATTATCTAACTATAATTACAACCTGTCTAGCAATCAACTTAACAACCCCTACACAAATTGGAATCCCAACCAATCCAAGACTCAACACAGTTTCAGTCAAAACAGATCTAACAAAAAGCCTTTGCCCTTAACCAAAATTGAGAATAAAGCTATCCATTCCCCAGCAATCAATTGTATAAAGTGACAACAAATCCATTGAAATGATAACAAATATAGATAGGAATTCCATATTGATAACAACATAGATAATTATTCCAGTTCATAAATAAAAGTTAAATTAACACACTGTTAATGAACATTCTGCTACGTTCCACATTTACTAATTGAAAATTAAAAACCAAAAATAAAAGTTTATATCATAGATAATTTAACAAACCGCATGGGCACCCGCCAAAATGCATCCTCAAAGGCTCATGACCCAATGCCTCATGTTTTCCGAATCCAATGCCAGGAAGCCTATCTGATGCTTGGTCACCATTAATGAGTTGTAAGCACGGAGGAGATTTTCGGTTGGCAGTGGAGGATCAATCTCTTGTAGTAACTTAACACATTGAGGGTGCTGATCAAAATGGACATCGCTCTTGGAACTAGGTGTGCTTCTGCTGCACTTCAAACCTGAAGCGTCATCTCCTTCCTCATAGCACTTCTATCTTTGCTATGGAAGTCCGGGCTAGCTCTGATAGGCAGTTGGATATCTCTTGTTGTAACCCAATGGTGGCTCCTCTCTTTCGATGATATCCGTTTTGGCCTAAAGACACGAATGATTGCTAAAGTCCAATAAAGCGATCGATATTAGGATCGTCCATACCCACACCATCTCGATTGGTCACATTCATGCGACGGTGCATATTAGTGCGACAAGGCATATCTTCATCAAGCTGGCACTCCTCGTCACTGGTTAGGGGTGGTTGAGTCGGCACATGCCCAAGTGCCCTAGTGACTTCGGACGCCCCTAAAATAATGTAGAACTTCTCATACTTTGGGCAGCCAGCAGTGCGAAACTAATTCCATTGTGGTTTCGCCTAACACAAACGTAATAAGCAGTATTAATATTCTATTTGGTTAAGTATACATAAAACCAAGTATGTTCATCTATAAATAATGTTGCCAAGCATGCATACTAGGGATAAATGCTTACCCTAAGAGCATGGGCCCAATGTTCATCATTGCTGATGACTGTTCTAGTCTTCAGATCCTAACTCATACTAGTTTGGTTGATAAGATCCATGAAAAGGCGTTACTTGTCTTTACACCTATGTATTTTGCCATTAACTTGACTACCATCATATACCCTTTTACCGACCATCGTGAGGCGTTGAGCATAAGCATCATGGTCCCAGGATGTGATCCTCCCTCCCTTTATTGCACCATTAAGGGTGTCCGCATGCAATATGTCAATCAAAATCTTCTCCATCCAATCCATCCAAAGCACACGACCAGTATGTGCATTTTTCGAATCATCCATGTGAATTAGCTAATGATGTAGACAATAGTTATATGCAACATATTCTCGATGATTAAAGTAAAAAAGTTACGGGTTTCGAATTCACAAACAAAAAAATCACTTTATCAGTGTAAAGAGGAGCTAATGTAAATGAAGATAATGGCCTATCCCAAAAACATGTATATATTTTTGGTTTGCATCATCAGGCAGGGATATATACAACCTGCAAATACCAAGACAATGGCTCTTGTCTAGTTATTTATTGTATGACTAAACAAAACATCAACCTCCACTCAAAAAATAAAACACAATTACGTTGATCCTCATCTTGCTGAAACAGGTTTGAAAAATAAATAGAATGAAAATGTATCAAGAAAATTGTCTAAGTCAGAGGTAACACTGACCTAGACCTCTGACCTAGACAATTTGGGTGCCTATACGTTACGAATTGTTCAGAATTTTAAAGTCAAACATTTTGATCTTAGTCAAAAAGCAGGCATTAAATATGTATTCTATAAGTGAACCCACAACAGGCATTGACATAACCTAGCAACTCAATTTTAGGTACAAATTTGGAAAGACATCACTAAAGCTGGTCCCTCATGCAGTTACCTACACCCTTTAGGATGCTTAAACTTTGACACTTAGCTTGTAAAGGAGAAGATGGAGTAATAGTTAGAAATATGACAGTTATATATAATGTAATAAATTTTAAAGTGAGCATTCAAATCTATGAAATTATTAATTATTGCATATACTGAATAAAGTCATATATAATAAGTGTTGAATGAAATTAATAAGGCATATTTTAAACTGATCGAATTTTCACATTAAAGTTTTCAGGGAAAATTGATTAGTTCAAATAATCATGTATATTACATCACTGCCTATGTTGTTTATGTAGGAAATTAAAGAAGAATCCAACAACAAATAAGTAACAGAAACACGATAGAAATAACTTATATTACCATGTCAAACATCCAGCGGAAAAAAGAAAGGAAATGTAAGGTAAAAAATTAGCAACATTAATAAGTTTTACCTCAGTCCTAGATCGTGTAGGTTGCTTATAATACATAGAGTACTATGGCAACAAGTCTAGCATGGAAAATGAGGAATAGATAACCATACCTTCAGTGGGTGCCTTTGCCAGGAGGAGCGTAGTTGGTATGGCTATTAAGAAAAACATCACAGTCAGGCATTATTGCATAAAAAGTATACAAGCAGTTAGGACTGTAAAACAGTCGGTCCGGACCGACCGGACCGAATGGTCCCATGGTCGGTTTTGGTCCCTCAATTATTAGTATTTCGGTCTTCGGTCCGGTCTCGAGGTGGAGATTTCTCGGATTGGACTGGACCGGACCAACCGAACCAAAATATTTTTTTTTATAAATATATTATTGTATATAATTATTGTATGATAAATTATGTAATTTTCATCTAACTTATCCCCATTTACAATATAAAATTTTAAATATGTTATTAATACTTGTTAATATTCTATAAATTAACAATATTTTATATATATCTTCATCTAACCTATCACTATTAACAATATAAAATTTTAAATATGTTATTAACACTTGTTAATATTCTATCAATTAACTAATATATAATATCAATTAGTTAATTATATAGAAATTATATAAATTAATAATGTAATTTTCATCTAATTTATTATCATTGACCATATAAAATATTTTTTTATTGAGTTTGTTACATAATCCACATTAATAAATCACTTAGTTTAATTTAGTATTTTAAATAATTTTTTTTATTAATTGATTTAAAAAAAAAAAAGAGGCCGGACCGAATGGATCGGACTGGACCGATAACTACCAATCCGGTCTGGTCCCTTTGGATGTTCGGTCCGGAAAAAATGGTGGACCGAAAGATTCGGTCCATGGCCGGACCGGACTGACCGATTTACACCCTTATAGGTAGTAATAGAAAACAAGATGAGATGGATACTGGAAAGATGACTGTAAGCACCATTCCTACAAAGAACCATCTAGCCGTTCTACTCTGCCTACGTGCCCTTCTTGTTTTATTTTGTTTTTAAACCTGCAGTCAATTGATAGATACTGTATACTCTTTATATACTCCATTAAACTTATAATCTTCACACCTACAAATTTGAACTGATCTGCTTAATCAAAAGGTAGCAGAAATACGATAATCATGCTAAAAATGGTTGTTTGTATCGCTAGCTTTTGACCAATTTTATAATAAAATAGCCCTCTTTTATTTATTCTTTTTTAACCATTCTTTTGGAGGGGAATTAACAGCTTATAGTTATGATCAGCAAGCTACTTCCATTCCAGCTATCACTGTAATTAAACTACTGATCTGATATATTCAAACTTAAATCAGAGATAAACATCATTTCTTAATCAGAATTTTTACTGGTCATCAGCCTTTTAATCCAATGATATATATATATATATCCTTCTCCTGATCAATGTCCAAACTAAAACAAAATCCCTATATATATAATTCTCAGAACGGTCGAGTGATCAAGCAGATCACTTCAGTTCAATGAGGTTAGAAAATACTGGGTTGACCCGATATTGATATGTAAGGCTCAAATCAACTAATAATTTCATCTATCATCAAACTAATACCTATATATGATGAGAATCACCATATATAATTACAAAATTAAAAGGCAACAAGTATTTTCAGAGTTAAGTTTATTTATAGAATACGTCTTCCACGAAATAACCAAACTAATATCTAGACATGAGAAAAGGGTATGTAAATTGTTACCTTGAACGACCGTGTTTGAGGAGCCATGGTCGCTGCGAATACAAGCAAGCGTTTAATGGTTCTCGCAAGGGCAGTGGTGTGACGGATGCAAGCAGTGGGTGTGGTGGGTCTACGTAATGGGGTCATTTCCAATTTATACTGGATGTTGGAATGAAAAAGGGACGGAAGCCTACTATTTTTTATAATGAAAATCTTGAAAAGTATATTTCCCAAAGATAAGCAAACAGTGGGGATTCTCTTGTTATGGCAGTCGAGAAACCGTGCAGAGGGGAAGAGTCCAAAAATGGTTCAAAAATACGTAAGATAAGATGAGGGTATTCGTATCTTTGTGGTGATTCGACGTCTCCGACAACCACCCACGCCATCTCGGTGTATCACATGGGGGCCAAGAACAATGCACCTCGAGTACAAACACAGCCAGGATGAAAGTTGTGGGGTGGTTTACGGTGGGGATGGGAATGGGTTTCTGCTACTAAGATGGTGGGTTTTGGCAAGGGTAGTAATGAGAGAAATTGAAATGGGATTGAAAAAATCAAGAAGGTGATGGACGGGTACTAGCCAGATGCTTTTCACTGTTGAGATGTCAGAAGTATGCTAAAAAGTAAAACCCAGTTCATATGAGATACAAAACGTTTTATGACCGTTTGGTTAGCAGCACGACTCATCCATACAGCTGAGATGAGATACAAAGTGTCTATGTTGTGTAACCAAACGGAGCCTGAATTTTGCCACCCCCTGACCTTGTTGGGATACATTATCTCCATTCAATTTGCTTCTCCTTGGGCTTTTTGCCTGTAACAACCCGACCCTAAGATTAGGATAAGTTTTATGTATTTTTCTTATAACTATAAATATTTTATTATTATTATTAGTATTATTATCATGATTTTTACATTGTTATTATTATCAATTTTATTATTAGTATCATGACCTAATGTTTTGCTTTAGCCACGAGAATTTTAGTTTTTAATTCAAACTTTTTCTCCATATCCACCCGCAAGCCTCTTTTATATCTCCAAATCTCATCTTTGTTTCACGTTGACATCGGAACCAACTCGAAATCCTATCATAAAAGCCCTAACTGATTTTATTTCCATAAATTCCAAGCCTCGCACGTCTCCACTCCCATGCTACCCCATGCACGCTGCCTTCCATTAATCACTCACGGTTTCACCTGCACATGCACATACACTTCATGCACAGCTTCATGCACGTACGCCTCTTACCCTCAGGTTGCATACCGATTCTTAGAGGTTGTATCGTTGTAGGTTTGGGTCTCTAGGTGCAGCAAACTTCCAAACTCCTTATGAACCACGTAACCCCTTCACATTGCCTATAAAATCATCCATGGCCGAGACCTCCTGAAGAAAAAACACAAGAAAAACTTAAGCCCTCAAACTGCCAACGTAAGCCTTCCAGCCCAGGAACCAAGCGGCATCTCCTTCATCCACCATCGACCCAGCCACGGCTCCTCCACGTTCAACGCTTGCACCACCCTGTGGCATCTGGCACCGCGAACGAGCACCAACCATCACTCATCGGCATCACCGCTGTCCAGCACCCGAAGCCAAGCTCCACGCACGGCAGCCCCTGTTTTTCACACCGAAAAACAGAGCATCGGTTCTCCCCATGCACAGCAATCCCGCAACCTCCCTCAGCCGTCCTTTAGACCACCCACACGGCAACCACCATAAACTCCTCCATGTCTCCTCCCCAGCCCAAGCAAAAACCACGGAAACAAGACCCAAACCTCTTCCTCTCGCACGGACGCAGCCACGCAAAACCATGGCACCAGTGCAGTTTCTCCACATTGCAGCAACTCCATGCTGCCCAGAACAAGCCGACGCCACCACCGGCCACCTTAGAAGACCTCGTACCGCCCCAGTAAGCCACGACGATCGCCACAGCCCGTCGCCGTCAGCTTCTCCTCTCTCCCGAGCCCCTGCTTATCCTTATAGTATTAAGTTGCTATAACTTTCTGTTTTCAGGTTTTTATTTACTGCATATATAATAGTAAGCTTACAAGTATGCCCTTTTCTTAATCTAGTATATTGGAGGACTGTTTTCAATTATATTTATAAATTTACAGTACTTAGGTATATAGTAATTTTGGAGACTATTACATCATTTTATTTGAAGTTATGTTGGGCTCAATATTTTAAATATGAGTTTTTACTTAAATATATATATTAGTTAAAAACTCATTTATTATGAAGAAGTGTTTGAAAGAATTTGAAATGTATTTTAAAGTATACTTTTGAGCCTATTATGTTAATTAATATTCCAATTGACAATTTAACTAGATCCTTTTTTAAGATTATTACATTATATTTTAAATGGAAAATAAAGAAATATGTTAAGAGTATTTAAATAATATTGATAATTATTATATTTCTTATAAGATTAATTAATTATGTTAAGAAAGTAAATCTATTTTTAGAATTGAGATTTTTATGACTTATTTAAAATAGCCCAAGTATTTTACTAAGTTATAATATGTTATTAGTATTTTAAGTAATTTGAAGATATAAGAATTTATTGATTTTATGGTGTTAAGCAAGGGGTTTATTTGACTATCTCTTAGACTATGAATTTTATTAAGTAGGATATTAGGATATGGTTCCTAGACAGATTTAGTGACGTTTAATACTTTATATAGGTGACAAGTTACGAAGTGAGATTCAAGAAGTAGCGCTACGAGATAAGTTATTTGATCACAAAATTAGGATCATCACAGTCAGCTTATATTTGAGTATTATTCAAGCCAATTCATTGATAGCCTTTGTTTATGTACCACTCATGCCATATGCAAACATGTCATCCAGCATAGCATACAATCATGTCATTTCGCATCATGTTCAGATTCAGAAATTATAATTATGTATGTATTATGTCATGCATCTCATGGTCATAAGACACATAAGCTATCTTAAATTCAAGTGCAAGATAAGATCAGTTCAGTTAATCAGATGGTCATTCAGATGTATGGTACCAATGCAGTTCAGTTCAGGGTGGTGTGCAAGCCATGAACTCAGTCGTGGTCCACCATAGTATGCTAGAATACTATCAGCGGTTCCCCTCGCGGCCGCGGGATGTGGGGCCGGTGCACAACCTCACACACAGGGTTAAGTGTGTTAGCCAGTCAGTTCAGTCAGTAATCAAAACAGTCAGTTAAATCAGAACAGTCAGTTAATTCAGATAAATCAGTCATGCATAGCATAAACAACAGTATGATCAGTTATGAATTTTAAGCTCTCAGCATGAAAAACTTTTATGAAAACCTTATGTTTAGTATGTTAACGTTGTGATGGATTTCTTACTGAGTATTCGACTCATTTTAGTTTATTTTTATGTTTTTAACCACCCAGGTGATGATGATGATTACGAGCAGACATGCCAGGATTAGAAGGAGCATTTATTTTAATCTCAGACCTTTTAGAATAAATTTATGTTATTGCTTTTATGACATGACTACTATTCAGTTTATTCATTTAAAATTTGAAGACATTTTTATCAGATAAACTTTTATGAAATAAATTCTAAATTATTTTTATTTTAATATGAAATCTCTTACCGGGTTTATTTTTATAAAAAACACGTGACACGCCTAGCTTACGGGAATGGGATGTTACATTGCCGGTTCCCTGAGAAAAACAAAAGGTGCCATTATCAAACTCAATATTGTGCCTGTTGCAGCATATAATTTAGGAGAACAAAATTGGCCGGGTACTTACAAGGACCACGATTTGAACATCCTCCCCAATGAACTTTGGAATAGCTGCTGCAAGAATATCTGAACCTTTCTGCTCTTCTATTCTTCCAATGAAGCCTATCAGAGGGATATTTCTGTCAACAGGCAACCCAACTTCTGCTTGAAGTGCTTCCTTCAATAGAGGCTTTGCATCCATGATCTGAAAATCACAATACCCATAAGTTCTGATTTTTACAGCCAGATGCATGAGGGAGCTCTGAGTTGTTTTATCAGTTACTTACAGTTGTGGCATCGTATTTAACATCTATGTACTTGTCAGAGGCTGGGTTCCACTAGTGAATATGCATCCCATTCACAATACCAGTGATGCCAGTCTTACGAATGATGTTATCCAACTCGACACCTTTTTCAATTCCAGAAACAAGTTCCTGGGCATAGTATGGGCTCACAGTTAAGACCCTGTCTGATTCCAAAATTCCGGCCTTCATCCAATTCATTTTCCTTCCCTTCACTGGCTTTTCATACCTGCAAAACAAAAATAAACAAAACGCTGAGCAAGAGGAATAATTCACCAAATCATTTCAGTTGGAAAATCCGTGTTTTATTGGAATTCTTATTGGAATTAAGAATCATTAAATGACTTACCCGTCAATGAAGTCAAAAGAACCCTTGTTTGATCAGGCAGATTGAGAAGTGAGAAGTCTGAAAAGGCAAATCTGCCCTGGTAGGCTACGTTATGGATGCAGAAAGCAACCTGCCATTATTATCAAGTTGTATCAGCTCCCACAGAATGTAATTTCAGGTTATCAACAATTCCATAGGACGCAATTTGAAGCAAGGGTACCTTACCTTGGCACTTTTATAAATCCCCCTTGGTTTGTACATGGTTTTTAGGTAGCATGGAAGAAGGGCAGTGTGCCAATCATTAGCAATGAAGACAACATCCTCTCCTGCAAGGGGCAGAAAAGATTATCGTCAATGAAGCTATATATCAACAGAAACTATTAAGTTTTAAGGAACAAAGAAGGGGTCCACACCCTATGGTCCTGAGAAATATTCACTATTGTTTAGGTTCAGAACCCTGGGTGCCTCCAGAGCAGCCTGAAAGGTAGAAAATGGTGAGTTCAAGCTTATCCTTAATGACAAAGTTGAGAACTATCAGGTTGATCAGCTATCAGACTACACGTACACTCCAAAGCATGGTGAGACGGGAACCAACATGGCCAATCTGAATCATTTCTTGGTTTAAAGATGTCATATTAATGCACTTAAACATTATGCTAAGCAATTAATCACTAGCAGAAAAGCACCCTAAAAGTTGGCAGAGCAATAACATATATAGCATGTAACAGCTCTTTGCCAGTTTATTACAAGCAAAACAAACAAAATTCATTCGGTTTAAATTGTGAAACAATTTTTTTTTCGTCTATAACTTTAGAGTTGACGGATAGTTGGGATAACTTATCACATTTGTTGTTTTAACTTCTCTTCACATCTCATTAGCTGAGATGTGAAGATAGTAAACTAAATAAGGGGAACAAAGGATAAGTTACCTGGCACAACAAGCTGAAACGAAGTTGGTTATCCTGGTAGGCTGTAGCAATGAAAGAAGCGAACAGTTTCAATCCTGTCCCCAACTTTTATCTGCATATGACAAAAAAATCAGTATGAATTCCAATCCCTCTGAATAGGAAGATTCTCCAAAAACATAACTCTAAATATTTACCTCAACTAGAACATTAATGTCCCATGCATCTCTGTATTGGTCATAGCGTGGAGAGACAGTCATAAGTCGGTGCCCCTTAGCCTAGACATTAATTAGTCATAATAATTCGTCAAACATACTCATCCAACCATACATCCCCACTTATAGATGAACAGCTACAAGTTACAACTGCAAATCAAGCAATGGTTAAGAGTAAAAAAGGTAAAAGAGAACTCTGCTTACCGCCATAGCCGGTGGCAGACCTCCAAGAACATCACCCAGTCCACCGGTTTTGCTCCATGGACCTACCTCAGCTCCTACAAAGATCAAGTTCATTCCTTGTCCACATCTAATATTCCCAGCAGGCCTATCGTTCTCAGTGTTCCTAACTTTGCTTCTTGCTTGCCTGGCAATTTCTTTTGCATCTGTTCTCATCTGTAGCATATCCAACTTGTTCAAAGATCTTAACCCATTATGGGTCATCGCAGGGCTCCTAAGGCCCATCTGTGCCAAGTTTGCTTTAGTTTCTGATGTTGAACTTCCATGACAGTTGACATGGGAAGTTCTTGATACAAAGTGGGAGGTGGTCACAGTGGCCACCAATAATGCACTTGGTCTGAAGCGAATAGCCAAAGAAGTTCACAAAACCTTCTGCATAATAAATAAAAATTTCAGGCACATGCTAATCCATATAATGGAAAATTACGATCAAATTCAGATGATTTCATCCAACTGGATAGTGATGCAGGGGTTCTAGATCTGATAACCCATAACTTTTACAGCATCGAACTGTCAGATACTAGCTGATAGAGATAAACAACTTTGGTAAAGGACTTGACTTTATCCAGTTATGCAATTGTTAGGTCACTTCCATTCAATCATTCTTGCTACTATCTTCTCACAGCCAATCAACCACATTCATTTATCGGTCTTTCAATTAAAAAACTCGTGCCAAATGTTCTCATTACCGTAAATAAGATGCCCTTGCAGCATGGTTTTTGTTGAGTAATTAGATAAATCAGAAACTGCTTGTAACAAACAAAAAACATTATTGTAATAGACAAGGGGATTCTCAGTCAATTCAGAGGTTGCATCTTCAAGCACGACAACAAAGAAATGCAGGCCTCTAATTCAGTGATTCACGTGGGCTTGTAGGCCCCGTGGGCGTGGTGTCAGTGAAAATAAAAAACCAACCTTCCGAAGGTAGATATTTTCCTTTTTTCCCCAATTATCAACCTCACAATGGGGGAGAAAGCGACAGGTAACGTCCTGCTTTGCGGTTCACATCAACTGAACGGTGTAGGAACGTCTCGGGCGGGTCCCAGTTTAATGATACCAACAAACGACCTGTATTCCATCCACTAAAGCAGCTTTCCCGCAAAAAAACAAAAAAAAGAGTAGCTTTCTCTGAGATTTTATACAACTTTTTGAAATATAAAATTATTTCTATTAATTAAATTTACGGACTTCTACTTTTAATGGGGGTGTTGAAGCTTATTTACTTTTCATGAAAATCTGATTAGAGAATTAAACCAAACATGTTCATAATTATTTTTAAGAGAAAAAGGAAAAAAAAAAAAAGGAAAGAAAATTGGATGAAAGATCAATAATGTCATGATAAGTTCAAGAGCCCTTAACTAGAGGCTCCAGCTCCTCCAAACAACTGTTATTGGATATGAATAATAGCGCAAGCTATCACAATTCAGAACCACGAGAACAAAAATGCCTTAGGGGGTTGATTTTTCCAAATAGAGAGCTGTGGCTGTACTGCCAATCCAACAAAAAGAAGGTCGGAGTCCAAAGACTTCCTCACTAATATTGTGGCCCAGAGAAGTTTGTTTTGAAATGGAATGGAATTTTGGTAGATGCAAGTACAATTTCCACCGGGGCCCGCCCTCGGCCCCTCCCTCAATGAACAATAATACAGGACGAGGCTTCTTTCCTGCCCAGCTGTTGTTTTCTAAAGTCATATTACGAACACAAATAAAATCTATGCGGGGAGGCCTTTGGGAGGTAACGTGAAGAAAACGTCCACTCCACATAGTTTTAGAATGTCATTGTCGTTGTCATTGTCCTCGTGGGTACAGCGCCCAGCCACATGCACCACCACAACATCGATTTTTGCATGATGAAGCAGGCGTTTTTCCAATGGGTTCCGGCCCACCAACTTCTACCATATGTCTTCTCCTTCCTAAATTTGTTTAATTTAATGTAAATTGGAATGAATATTTATTTTTATAACTTCTTAATTCAAATATTTTTTATAATTAAAGGAAATATAAACGTAATTAGGCTTTGTTTGTCTCATTCCGAGTTCGTAGCCTCTATTATGGTACTCGTTTCTTGTCTGTCCTTATATACTAACGTGTTAATTAATTAAGGGCTGCTGTCTTTCTGTTCATATAGCCAGTGATGGTACGATGATGGATGTTAGACAAAATAAAAAACGTTTTTGTTATTGTTCACCGTACAGTTGGCCACAACCTGCATGAACCTAAATAACTAAATTATTATCTCTCTCATATATATATTATATATATATAAACGCAAATTAAGAACGGATGTTATTTACTTAGTACAAGTCGCATGTCATGACTGCCATACCTCAGAATTACGATAATAAGAAAATTATGTTATTAATTAATAGTGACATTAAAAACAAAAAGCAGGTGCTTATTTCATCTACCCTTTTAAACAATGGACCAACTTTTTGCAACCATCAGCAATTCAGCCAGCTAATCATCTCCAACAACTGATCTTATTTTAACTTCAGCCAACACCAACAGGAATATTCTTTTTCATGTCTTGGTATATTCACAATTAAGGATAACTGTATTACACTTGTGAGCAAAATGTTCCTTTATTTCTCTTTTTTAATAGCGGTGCTACTCTGCCATTATTGGTACTGCTAGTTATTTTTGTAATTTTTTTATTTTTATTTTTATTTTTTAATATTTTTAAAAATAAAAAAAATATATTAATACATTTAAAATCACTCCCTTTATCATTAAGTAAAAAAAAAAATTACTGAACAATCAAATAGAGCTATAACTATTGAGCGGCATAGTAATTTTTTTCTTTTTTTAAGACAAGTTCCTATTTTATATTTCGGTCGTTTCATCATAAAAATATTTCTTCTCATTTCATCATTATAATTTTTTTAAAATTTTTATATAAAATATAATAAATAATTCAATTTTTTTAAATTTTAAAATATTATTATTATTAAAAAATAATATTCTAACAATATTTTATTTAATTTTTAATTAAAACCATCTTATCTCACCAAACCGCACCTAATTAAAGTCTTATTTAGTTACGGAGTTCAAATGAGATATTTTATTAAAAGTTGATGAAATTTAAAAAAATTAAATTATTTATTATATGTTATGTTAGAGTTTGAAAAAATTATAAAAATTATTTGAGATGAGATAAAATAATTTTATAGTGTAACCAATCCAGCTTAGTTGTTGAGCTGAGGGCCAAAATTACTCCAAGTCCCAGAGCACTGCAAGAATATTTCAAGGGAATTTTGTTGAAAGTTTGAAACAACTAATAAAATCATCCCTAAAATCTTTTAGTCCAAATATATGTTTATGGAATATTTACACGTTCACGAAACTTGTGAAACTCATTTTTAAGAATTTATTCAAAAATTTAATATTCCATCCACCACCTGCATCTGATCTAGCATTTAATCAAACAGCTAACAGCTACTCTCAATTGGAGTTCAAATTCAGAGAATTTGTCTGAGGGATGAGTAAATTTCAAGTTTAGTCCAGAGAAAGATAACACATTACCCCCCATTGACAAACTCATAAGAAAAGTAAAGAGTTTTTATTCCCAAAAAATGAAAAGGCAGAAGAAAAAATAGGGAAAATAAATCATTGCCTCCAAGTACAGATATTGGTCATATAATAAATTTAATATAAGGTTCAAATGTCAATTAAATTACAAATAAAAAAGATTGACAAAACTTGGGACCAGAACACCATTTTTGAAGTAAGCATATTAAACTGTCAATTACCCAACCCCCCAAGAAAAATAATAAAGAAAAGAAGACCCAGAGAAATTCGAAAATGAGCCGAGAAAGAACTTGGTTGTTTTCCAATTACATATCACGAAGCCAATGGGAATAGTAAATTCATATGCAGAAAGAAAAGGCACGGCTTATAAGGCCATCTCATCTGTGGGCAGTGACCAAGGTCTCGATGAATCTTAGGCCGTCGAATCTCGGGGCGAATTGCTCCTTATTTGACGAAAGATGCGAATTTGGTGCACAGTTTTTCCCCGAAAACGAAGACGAAGAAGAAGATAGCCCCTAATAAATACAAAATAAATTAATTAATTAAATTTGGGAAAGACAAAAGATATTAGAATCAAACAGAAAATAACAGAACAGAATATTCTGGATTTATCTCTGCGTATTACAATTAATTGAGGAAAAAGGATTAAAGAATCAGCAAATTTTCATAATAGCATGAAATGACAAAGGATTGAATCATTGAAAAATATTCTCAACGAAACACAATGACAGAGAAAGGAGTCATTTGAAACGAAGGAAACGGAGAACCAAATAAAGAAATAAGCAAACAAACTGGGTGATTTCAAGGTAACAAAGAAAGATTGTGGCTTGCAATGAGCTCTAAAACTCCAATAATCATGCCATAAAACATCACCGTACCTCGTTGGAGCAAGGATAAACGAAGGTAGGGTCAGGATCTCCGGAAGAAGAAGAAGAGCGAAGGGCAACGGTGGAAGCGGCGAGCATCGACGCCACGAGAGTACACGACCCCTTCATGTTTTGTTTTTCCTCGGGAAAGAAGGGTTCCTAGAAGCAATATGGCTGGGGGGATCTGAATACAGAATGGGCGAAACCCGACGCAGCTCGCCGGATCTCGACCACGTTCTTCCCTTTCTCTCTCTCTGCAAGGATTTCTAGTTTAATCTCCGGTGTGGACCCTTTTTATACGCTGGGAGGGCAGTGGAGGAAAGAAAAGAAGGGCTTGGATTCCACGCCTCCTTATTTAACTGAATTTAATTTTAGTTTCAGTTCCGGGCTCGCTTCAAACTCTCGGCCCCGTTGTTTGTACGGTAGATCCAGCTAACTCCCTCATCTACCAACAGTTTTATGGCAAGTGTTATGTCCAATTGCCGTGGCCCATAGGGGCAACGGTTCCATCGTTGCTGTGAAAAATAAAGTGCTGCGTCTATAAAATAATTGAGCAATTCTACACAATTTCTTTAATCTCCACACATCATATTTTTTTAAATTTTAATATTTTTTAATATTTTTTTTTAAGTTTATTCTTTTTAAACTAATTTAATTTTTTATTTATTATTCATATATTAAATATTTAATAAAAAATAAAAATAAAAAAATATAGTGTGGAAGGTTGTGTGAATAATAGAAGGTTGAATAGATTTTTTAAAAATAATTACATTATAATTTTATAAATTAACAAAATTTTATCTGATTTGTTAAATTTATTTTATAATAAAAATAATTTTATAATTAAAAAATAAATCAAATTATAAGATCATTTTTATATAATCATTTTATGATTAGAATATTTAACAAAAATAAATGAATAAAGAAAATAAGAAATGTAGCTGTTGACGTGCCAGTGAAGATGTGATGGTCCCACCACCTACTGGTCCCAGGTTTCGGTAATTGGTTGTTAGTTCGTAGGTGGGGCTGAGCAGGTATACATGCGTGGTTGTGCTTGGAAATTCAGTTGGTCGTGGTTCGGTTTGCCTAAGTTCGACGCCGCTTAATAAGTATATTCCTGATTAAAGTAATGGAAGAATAACCACTATTTTATAATTTTTTACATAATAGTTAAAAAAAAATAACTTTTTACATAATATAATTTCTTGATTAAGTTTATTACTTTTTAATTAAAACTCATCAGAATTTAAATAAAAAATGTAATAAATTAAAAAAATATTATTATTATGTTAAAGTGTTATGTAAAATCTAGAAAATAGTTGTATTTATATCATTTTTATAAAGTAACAGGTTTGCCCTTTCTTTTTCTAATTCTTTTGAAAAATTGGTTTGTTTTCATAATTCATCTCATTTAATTATTATAATTTTTTCAAATTCTTACACAAAATAAAATAAACAATTCAACATTTTCAAATTTTAAAACAAAAATAATATTAAAAAAAATATTCTAATAATATTTTATTCAACTTTTAATTTTAATTTTAACTGAACTCATTTTTATCTCATCTCATCTTTAAAAATAAACGAGACTGTTTGAATTGTGTTGTGTTAATAAGGCCTCGTTTAGATATAAAAAGTCTTTCATCTCATTTTATCTCATTTTATCTCGTTATTATAATTTTTTAAAATTTTTTACACATAAAATATAATAAATAATTTAATTTTTTCAAATTTTAAATAATAATAATATTAAAAAATAATATTCTAATAATATTTTTTTTAATTTTTAATTTTTATATCAACTCAGTATTAAAAATTTAAAACAACACCTAAGTTTGTATTATTCATTTAAATGATAAATTTTAAAATTGTTAGTGCAGTATCCCATTGGCAAGCATCCACAAAAATTCATGTGGTTGGAGTCAATTCCCAACCTGCAAGGCAGTAAAAGCAAGCTTTGATGGTCCTAGTGGAGACTCCAGCTGATATAAGTGCGTGTTTGGGTTTGGGTTTGAAGTCTTATAAAGTGTTTTTAATAGTTTAAAAACTCTAAAAAAAAAAAAAAAATAGTACGTTTGATAAATTTATAAAAATGATTCAATCACTCAAAAAAAGTTTGAGAGTTACTATGAGCATCAAATTAAAGTTTTTATTAGAAAAAACTCTTGCAGATAATGCTATATTTTAAAAAAAAAATATTATCATAACTAATTTTAAAAGCACTTTAAATGCATGTTTAACAAATATTAAATAACTTTTTAATAACATAAATTTTAAATAAAATTTTATAATTAAGAATTCTATTTTCTACTCACTCCCAAACGGACCCTAAAACAGACAACATTTTTAGCCGAGTCAAGAAAATGTGTATAATGACGGAGGATCCAGCATTCTACTTATAGCGCGTCTAGTATTTATTGTGGAATTTGGATTTCCCTTTGCATGAGAAGTCTTCATTCCGTTTCAATGGTTTATAGAACTATACATCTTCGTTTAATGCTTGCTGCATTCCTTCGTTTGGTTTGCATGAAGACATGCACACCCCATATTTGCTTTAGCCCACCTCTCCTTAATTGTGAAATTTTTACTTGTCCTAAAAGTCTAGGCTTAAACTGATAATAATAAGTTAAGTTAATTATTTATATTATATTTTAATATTTTCTCTCATATTTAAGTGCATGTAATATTTAATTAAATGAAATAAAGTATAAAGTCGAGATTTAAACTCAAACATCTATACCATCTAAAAAATTAAAGTTAATAGTAAGTGACTATTTTAATTATAATGATCAGTTATATTATATCCTTAACATGTCATGCTTCCCATATTTCATCTATCACCTCAATCTTCCACATTATTGCTTGGCCTTTATCCCCAACAACAATAATGTGTATAATAATCTAAATCGACTAGGGAAGGCACCTCGTCAGAAAAAGAAACTCTCATTTTCATATTGAAGTTAATATATTCCGATTAAATATTGACTTCTCATTTTAAAATATAAATCTAAGAGCGGTGTTACTCTACTGTATGAATAGTATCGCTTATTGTTACTGCTAGTTGCTTTTGTAACTTTTATTTTTATTTTTCTATTCACATTTTTTAATATATTTAAATATTTTTAAAAAATAAAAAAATACATCAATATATTTAAAATTATTTTCATAATTACTAAATAAAAATAAAAAATAATTTTTTTCCGAGCGGTCAAATAGGACTGTTAAGGCTTCGTTTGGATGTCAAACTCATCCCAACTCATCTCAACTCATCATTACAACTTTTTCAAATTTCAATACAAAATATAATAAATAATTTAACTTTTTCAAATCTCAAAACAACTTTAATATTTAAAAATAATAGTCTAATAATATTTTATCATCTCAACTCAACTCAACTCAACCTAACTCATCTCAACATCCAAACGCACCCTAAGATTTGGGGGCCAAAGTATCTTTTTCCTAAATCTAAACGTCGCTTCAATATGGCATGCCTCTTGAATGGGACCAATGATATACGAGTCCAATGGCCAAAGAGCTTACGATTGGTCAAAGCGTGGGAGTCTGACCAAAGTCTTTCTATTGATAAAGATCTTTATTTTCATGGCGCCACGATCTCCAATTTGATTTAAAAAAAAAATGAAGGTGGGGTTATAGCATTTTCAGTGGTAATGGAGGGGGTCAAAATGGAATCTATGACTCGTGAATTTGTGGTGTCACTTTAGCACCAAAAGGGGTCTAGTTGTGTTGACAGTAAGGATAGGTTTGGATGACAAAACAAAACACAAAATTTTCATTTCATTTCATTTCATCATTACACTTTTTTCAAATCTCCATACAAAATATAATAAACAATTCAACTTTTTCAAATCCCAATACAAATTTTTCAAATTTCAGAACTAAAAAATAATATTTTAAACTTTAAAACAAAACATAAAATTCTCATCTCACCCCCCAAACCTATCCTAAGTATTCGGCGGACCGACCACCCCCCATTGAGAATGGAATGTCTAATGTGTATTTTAGGCTTACTTTTGCGTTTGGTACAAGAACCTCCGGTTCCATGACAACTTTTGGGGTTCATTCATTCTTTTTTCTATATAAAATACTCTAACTACAAATAGGTTATATAAAACTAATTTTACAAATTAACGTGACTTGATATAGTTTTTTAGATTATAAAGTTACTATTATTGTAAACTAAATCTAACGGATCAGATGAAACCAAGTCAATTTGTAGAATTATTTTTGTACAATTCCTTTATAGATGTAGTAGTACTCTTTTTCTATTAATCTCTTTCTTTTTTGTGTCTAAGCAGAAATAGACTTGAAATCCTCTTAACCGAGCTTAGGGCTGGGTGGCGAGACTCTGCCCCCCTGCCATCCTGTCATCCACTACCCTGACCCCACCTGGCAGGCAACCCCACCCCACAGGGGAAACAAGGGCAAGAGGCGGGCTGGGCCAGGCCCCGCTCCACCCAACCCCCAGTGTTGGGCTTAAGCCCAACCCAATATATATATATATAAATACACACACATATTTAAAGAAATTCGTTACCAAAATGATGTATTTTTGGTAACGAATTTTTTTTTTTTAAATGAACGTCAAAACAACGTTGTTTTGGAGCATTTAAGTTTAGGATCCCCCGGTAATCAGTTTTCTCTCTTTCTTTCTCCCCTTCTTTCCTATTTGTCTCTCTGCTTCTTTGTGTCGCTGCACTCTCTCCCTCTTGCAGTCGATGCAACTAGTGTTTGCATCTTCTCTCTTCCCCCCTTCTCTCTTTCCTCTCTGGTGATGTGGCAAGAATTCGACGACGTTTATGCTTTTTTTCTTTTTTTCTTTTCTCAATTCCTCAAGTATCTTGCAGATGTATTGTGTTTTTTTTCTTTTTCTTTTTGCTAGTTTTGGTTTTCGATATCTTGTTGTAGATTTGAGATAGTTTTGTAACTTTATTCATTGTTGAGATGTTTCTATCGTGTGTTTGATTTTTTTTTTCTAAGACAGTCATGGACACGGACGGGGGCCCCGCCCCGAGATGTGGGGGTGGATTGCAGGGCTAGTTCATGCGAGAAGGGGTCGACCTCACCCTAGGGGGCGTGGGTAGGGTACACCCCTAACTGAACTTCCCTGTTTCTTTATTTTTGCATATGGGTTTTATCTACTTTTTTTTTATATCAATTTAACTCAAAACAATCAATAGTACTGAAACGTGAGGATTCAGATATGATGCAACGGCAACATTTTAGACAATAATTATATTAAGAATTAATGTTAGATATAATTTTAATTAAAAAGTAAAATTAATTATAAAATATATATATTTTATCACGAATCTCATATTTACTTTTTTGTAATAAATAAATGAAGTTATACCCTCTAAAACTTTATAAATCAATTTTCTGGTATCAAATAGCCTTTCCATGATCCAAGAAATTAAGATATTTTTAGAACAAAATTAAAAAAAAAAAAAATGAAGACAGAAAATTGAATTTTATATGTAGTACATAACTAAGCACGTCGGGTGTCGTGTCAATGGAAGTCTGACGGAAGAATTGAATTGAGAAGATTATAAAATGAAACAATAAAATGATAAAGTTATAAAAGCTTAAAGAAAGAAGAGATACATGTGTTTGGCACTTTGATCCAAAAATATTGACCAAGCTTTATACGTTAACCAAGAAAACGAACTTTTCAACGAAAGTCCCTATGATTCAAGATTCTGTCCCGGTCCACAGCTAGTAAGTTTAGAGCATTAGTATTGATTTATATATATATATATATATATATATATATATATATAATTATCTTTTTTATATATTTATTTTACTATTTAAGCAAAATTTTTATATTAACTTATACATATTTGAAATAAAATAATATTATATTATTATTAATTTTTTTCTAAAATCAATTTTTTTTATATATATTTTACAATTAGCATCCACTATATATATTTGACATTAATAATACAAATGTAATAATAAAAAATATAATTTTTTTATATATTATATTAAAAATATAATAAAATGAAAAAAATATAATATATTATAATAATAAAATGAATGTGCAGGTGAATGTTTGTTATATTGTTGAGGGAGGAAGAAGAGGAAATGATTGTGAGAGAGAGAGTGGGAGGAGAGAAATAATTTGTAAAATAACATTTGAAAAATGAATAGTAACTCTCCAAATTTAGATAAACATTGTTCATAACTAGCTAAATATTTGGATATACATAAACCAATGTAGAGGAATTTAGACTCATATTATGCAAATATGACTTTGCATATGTATATGCATAGACTAATGTGGATGCTCTAAGAACTCCACTTTTTGTCACGAACCTCACTACTCATTAGGCATTGTGAGTTATAACTCGGTTGGGTATTGAATCAAAGTCAACTCATTTCAAACCAATTATTAATAATATCTATTATTTTTTAACTTTTTATAAAAAAGTTAAATTTATCTCAACCTACTTCATATATTTGAATCTAAAAAGTTAAATTCATCTCAACTTAAAAATATTAAGGGTGCGTTTGGTTGTTGAAATGAGTTGAGTTGAGTTGAGTTTAGATAATAAAATATTGTTAAAATATTATTTTTAAATATTTTTATTATTTTGAAATTTGAAAAAGTTGAATTGTTTATTATATTTTGTGTTGGGATTTGAAAAAGTTGTAATGATGAGTGAGATGAGATGAGTTTGGTTAAGGAACCAAACGAAGCCTTAACCTATCTCAATAGAACCTAACAAAATACTACTATTCACAGCTCAACTCAATTCATCTCAACATCCAAATATAGCTCGAATGTCTGTTTTCAGCTCACCCAGAGGAGCCATATACGTGCAGACTACTTTGGTGAGGAATTTGGTTTATCAAGACTGAAGAAAAAAGAAAGGAAAAAAAGAAAAAGAAAAATTTTACTCATCATCTTTACACTACACACCTACTTTTATTTTATTTATCTTATTTATTTAGTAATTATGTGATGTAGAGATAATAAATAGAAGAATTCAATTAGTTTAGTTGAAATAAAAAAAAAAATTTAAATATGTGTGATTGTTTTGGTGTAAGTAGTTGGACGGCAAAGCTAAAAAAACACATCTCCAAGCAAGAACAACAAATGCTGTTAAAAATTCATTATTCACCAAACAATTGGCTATTGAACCACGACAAGATGTGCATTGGCGCTGGCAAATAGCCTTGGAGAAGTACTGATAGACATTTTGATGTGGGGGATATGGTCTACTTAAAGTCGAAGAAGTACAAGCAGAAAAGTGTTGCAGCTAATCCTTATCCTAAGTTGGCTCTTAGATTTTGTGGCCATTTAAAGTTCTAGAGAGAATTGGTGAAGTTGCTTACAAGTTGGAATTGCCCCCAAATGCAGTGGTGCACCTAGTTTTTCATGTCTCCAAGCTTAAGAAGCATGTGGGTCCTGATGTAAATGTGTCTCCTTCGATTCATTTTGCGGATACTCATGGACATGCTAGAAAGGAACCAGAATGTATTTTAGAAAGAAGAATGACACCTGTCAACAATCAGCCTTTCATTGAGTTGCTTGTAAAATGGAGAGGAGCTCTTAAGGAAGATTCTTCATGGGTACCAGTGGAGCAGCTCAGATTTCAGTATCCTGACCTTGAGAGCAAGGTCTTTTGAAGGGGAGGGAATTGTTAGGATGGTGTAGTGCAGAAGAATGGCAATTTGCAATTATGCTCATCGAGTCATGCAACAGACTTGTATAAGGAATTGTATAGAATAAGTTCTTGTGCAAGGCACGTGCTCATTAATAGTGTTTGTCTGTTTTAGCCATACTTACAAATCGGAAGTTACAATATTACCCTTCAGCTGTGAACAAAAATAACTAACTCATTCACATGAGTACTTGTATGAAAATGTTACGAACGCGAGTGATTGAACGAGTAACTAGTGGATCAATAGGAAAAACGCAGAATCAACCGACGTGCTTTACCTATTGTGAATAATATTTGAAGAAAAGTTAGTTTGTTTTGTGAGGGAACCCACCTCTGCAAACAAGTTGCTGAAATATTTCTTTGATAATTTTATTCATATCTTCCATACAATAATATAGTCAATCCGTCATTCAACTTTTCAAAATAAAGCAAATTACGTTATTATAGCTAATGAATTTATTCCCAAAACAGAACAATAGTTTCAAAAAGAAAGTTTCCTATTGTGCTGGCCTTGATCACGTTGGGCGCTCCCTATTTATTAGAATATCTCCTTCCTTATTTGGCACCCGTAACTAAAAACCTATGGAACTATATGCAATTCATCGAAAGTCTTAATACATAAAGCATTTTCTCAAAGGTTCTGATCCCTCGAATGATTAGAAGTGTGCGATTCTCTTGTTTCCTTGTTTAAGTTACTAGCATCCTATAACATATATATATATGCCATATATTGTGAGTTTATATTGTTGGTTTCGGAGCCATGAAAGTCATGCCATAGTGCCAACGTTGAATCTAACAAGTAAGGGAAAAACCGAGAAAGGGTTGAATAAGCTGTTCGTGAACATTGCATCGGAAGCTGGTATTAACAGCAAATAACAGTCAACAAAAAAAAAATCCACCAACCAACACAAAAACACAAGAGGACCCACAATCATAATCACTACTTATTACCCCTCTATGCAACGGCTCCAATGCAACGGCATGCAACAGCTTCATCATGCAAAATACACTACTTGTATTTGTTGTAATGAATTCTATAAATGAAAGAGGAAGATTTCAGCTCACTCACAGTGACTGAGGCATTTTGTCAAACACTTTGTAGTCTTATTTCTTTTAGCTGGTATGTCAAGTCCTCATGCATATCCACAATTCCCCAGTGTTTGGACTGGTCGTCCATCTTGCGCGGTCATTCAAGTCAGAACCACTGTACCTCGTAGACTAGGAATTAAGTTTTTACCTCTTAAATCAGTATTATTCTCAAACTAATTCATATTAAGATATATTAATTTTGATATATATTTAGCGTTAGTTCTAATATTTATAAACATATTACATACGCTAAACATATGTTATATATATTGTTAAAAGAATTATTTTATTATTAAGTCGATGTATTAGATCACACTATCTACATAACTTAAATGATAAAATTTGATTTATAAAGCTTAAATTTTAAAATTTAAATATATAATGTAGAGACATTAGAATAGCAATACTTAAAAATATTAAACATTGAAACGTTTCATCATTTTAGTTAGAAAGTACACTATGTGATGCAAAGTTTTAAATTTCGTTTCGTACCAGCTGGTACGGCCGAAATATGCCGTACCGGCCAGATAGCCGGTACAGACAAGTATGGTGTTTCGTACCGGCCAAAATTTCGATCGTATCGGCCGATAGATCGGCTTATATTTCGGTCTGTACCGGCCGATATATCGGATTTCGGCCTATACATCGGATTTCGGCCTATATACATTTTTCGGCCTTTACATTTTTTTTATTTCTTCAAACTGCATGCTCATTTTTGGATCCCCTCAATTCAAACTAGACTATTTATAATTTATATACATATATATAATTTATTCATATATATACTATTATTTTAGAATATAATTTATATATATATAATTTATTTATATATCGACTATTTCGAAACGGTATCCGAAACGGTATCGGTATCGAAATATTTTATTTCAATGCTTCGATCGAAACGTTCACCGAAACGGTATTTAAAACATTGATGTGATGAACAATACGTAGGAATTCCAGAAAGATTTGCAAAAGATAATTAGAATGTTAAAAAACTTAGAGATAACTTGCCTTGTTGGTTATATATTGATTATTGAATAGAATTCTTTAAATTGGACGCAAAAATGTGCGCGAAAAGGAATCCTCCAACCATGAAGGATAAGGATTATGGGATATTTTAAGCCCCTTCGAATAATTAGTAAAGGAGAATGAATGCAGAGACGTAAAGCCATCAATTAGATCGATCTTTTGTGCGTTCACGCACATGCCGCCAACTTCTTAGGATCCAATTTTTTAATCCTTTCCATTAATGAACGGCCGGCTCCAGCTGGATCCACCCACACTTCCTATATCAACGATCAGTGATCAAGTTAATAACAGAGTCCCACGTACGCATCAAGATATTTCCTAAAGATTATTTATTTATTTATTTATTTTCAATAGCGGCAACTAATGTAAGTATATAATTTGTTGCCAATTTTTTAGTCAAATATGGACAGGGTCTCGCACCTTCTTCCTTGGTAAACCAACGCTGACTATGCTCTTGGGTGGGTCCAGGCTCTAGAGAAGTCCAGGGTGTGTTGGTCTTTAGTTTTGCATGCCTTTCGAAGTTTGACCTTTGAAGGGGTGCATCGGACACTTCCATGATTTTTCGGCGCTCACGCGTCTTTAATTCCCAATCCAAGAAGGAAATCTGGTTCTACTCGACTACTCCTATAAATTCCGTTTGAAATCCCAACCCAACAAGCAAATCTAGAATTCTAAAGCCATACAGAACTTTCCTTCGCCCCCCAAGCTCTTCACAATATACGCCACCAACATCTACAGCTTTCTCTCAACAAAGAAAACTCCATCTTTTGGTTATTTGTTTCTTGTTCGATCTTAAAGACAGAAATCATGAATTCCATGTTTAGTTCCTTCGACGCCATGTGTTTCGAGTTGTTGGGCCAAACGGTGAGGGCCTCCTTCTCTTCTATCGCCAAGGGCAATAGTAACACCGCCTCTGCCTCCGCCGCCGCTAGCATCGATGCGAGCAAGAAGCAACAAGGAGATGCACAGCCACTACCGGCGTGTGCTAAGAAAGAGATCAGACCGCAGCAGAGGGCACCGCGATTCGCACCGGAGTTGGATGGGCTGAACTGCTTCGAGACCCTTGTTTCCTATTAGCTTTTGCCACGCTTGTTGTTGCGCCATATGATCAATATGCTGTATGGCTGATCATAGAGATGTGAATATACAAATCACAGAAAATTGAAATTAGCAGAAACTTAAGATTTTTATATATTTATTATTCTTTAACGTTGATACGGTTTTTAGTCTCGTTTATGGTTTTCTTTACAGTTTCAATTCCGTATCATCTAAGAGTAAAGTACTGTTTCGGTTCGGGCCGCGAAAGCGGTACCAAATCGAGGCAAACTCTGAATACTAGAGTTTTTTTCTTACAGTTTTGTAATAAATTTCTTCCTCGATTATATGATAATCCATCTTGATTCTTGATTCTATTGCGCGACTAACCTTGATTCTATGGTTCTCACCAAATAAACCTTGATTTTTCTTTTCCGTAATTACTACCGTTCAGCCCATCCTTGCCGCAAGTATGCAACGACGTCTGTTTTTGGCTCAAACGGGCGGAGTCAGCATTTGAGTATGAAAAAAAATTATTATTTATATTTACAATCTTTTTAACACTTGTAAATATTTCATAGATAATGATTGGCTTATTATTTTTTTACTACCACTTTACTAAAGAACTCGTTAGTGTATTTGAATTTTTATTTTATTTATTATTTTTTTTAAAATATTTTTTAACATTTTTAATCATTAAGAAAAAATTTTAAAAATATACAATTTTATTAATAATCACTTCCTTAACTATTAAGTAGAAAAGAATTTTAAAAAAAATTAAAAAATAATTAGAAGAGTAGTAAATAGATGGTAGGAAGTAGTAAGTCTATCATTATCTATATTTAATTAATCGAATTAACTGTAATGTGCCATTTGGATAGTGAGTTGAGTTGAGATGAAACTTGAAGGCTGTATTTAAGTCTCACGCTTCACCACTCAATCAACAAATTGATTAGTCGTTTGTTATGCGATAATTTGATAAATAATCAAATATATAATATAATAAAAGTGCGTAATATCAATTCTACTTACGAATGGAAACCTTTTAAAGATCTTTAAACGTAAAACCCTTTGCGATAGCCAAACCTAGAAAATCAATTTTATTAGGTGAAAATTAATTATGAGTAATTTCTTAATGACAAAATCTTTGTAACTGACTCTCTTACTTGTCCAAATAAACGACCCGTTTGTCTTTCACCACAGTGGCAAGCAGAACCTCTGGCGAACTCCAACCCATTAACTTTTCTCCTGAAATTTCAGTAGCTGATCTCAGTCACTTCAACTCTGACATGGAGTATGCACACATTCAAAAAGAAAAATGAAAAAACAGTAGAAAATCCTTCATAAGAATTTTCTCACACTTTAGCGCTTATATCTCTCTCCAATCTCCAAGCTCTAAGAAATAACTAATCAAAATATCACTTCCCTCAACCGAAGCCCTTATTTAAATAATTTGTCCAGTATTTGATCTGTAGTAGGACTATGCTGACGGATTGAGTCTGTTAGAAGTTTGAGGTACAGTAGGAATTTGCTAACGGGAGGACTCTGCTGGGAACGAGTCTGCTAACACATCTGTTGACACTTGACGCTAAATCTTTTCAACAGATATAGTTTCCATTCAACTAATTAATTCCAGACTCCTTGAACTTCCGATGCACATACTCTTGATTTATCTAAAATAAAATCTTATAACAACTTAATTAAAATTAAATGTTCTTAGATAAAGATAAAATATTTACATTCATCCAACTTAACAATGTACCAACTTAAACAAATCTCTATTGTCCTAGTCATCTAATCCTAGCCAATCAATTTTACATTTACAACACTCATTTTCAAATTGAAGTTAAAATATTCCAATTAAATATTGACTTTTCATTTTAAAATATAAATCTAAATGTAGCTTGAATATGGCATGCCTCTTGAATGAGACCAATGATATAGGAGTCCAATGGCCAAAGAGATTACGATTGAACAAAGCGTGGAGTCTGACCAAAGTCTTTCTGTTGATATAGATCTTCTTTATTTTCATGGCGCCACGATCTCCAGATTGATATATAAATATAAATATATATTTATATATATAAAATGAAGGTTGGGTTATAGCATTTTCAGTGATAATGGAGTGGGTCAAAATGGAATCTATGACTCGTGAATATGTGGTGTCACTTTAGCACCAAAAGGGGTCTAGTTGCGTTGACAGCAAACATTCGGCGGACTGACCACCCCCCATTGAGAATGGAATGTCCAATGTGTGATTTCTTGGCTTACTTTTGCGCAAGGACCTCTGGTTTCTATTGATCAGGTTATGTTTGCATATTAAACTTATCTCAACTCATCTTAACTCATTATTATAATTTTTTCAAATTCTAACACAAAATATAATAAACAATTTAATTTTTTCAAATCTTAAAATAATAATAATATTAAAAAATAATATTTTAATAATATTTTATCATCTCAACTCAATTCAGATTAACATCCAAACATTAATGTGTGATTTCTAGGCTTACTTTTGCTCAAGGACCTCTAGTTTCTATTGATCTCCTTCTTTTTGTGTCCAAACAGAAAGAGACTTGAAATCTTCTTAACTGGGCTTAGGGTTGCGGGGGGCTCCATTGCCCTGATCTTGCTTAGGTGGCCTGAGCAACGAAATCTTTTTTTTAAAGAAAATGAACGCTAAAACAACTTTGTTTTGGGAGATTTAAGTTTAGTATCCCTAGTAATCAATCCTCTCTCTCTCTCTCTCTCCTTCTTTCCTCTCTGTCTCTCTGCTTCTTTGTGTTGCTGCACTCTCTCCCTCTTGCAGCCGCTGCAGCGGCACAGCTAGTGTCTGCATCTTCTCTGTCTCCCCCCTCTTTCCTCTATGGCAACGCGGTAAGAATCCAACGATGTTTATGTTTTTTTTCTTTCCTCGTATCCTCAAATTTCTTGCAGATGTATTGTGGATTTGAGATGGTTTCCATCGCGTGTTTGAATTTTTATTTTTATTTTTTTGTTTTTTTTTTGCTAGGATAGCCGTGGACATAGACGGGGGCGCCACCCCGAGATGTGGTCGTTTGTTGTAGGGATGCATAAGGGAAGGTGTCGACCCCGCCTGGGAGGGGGGGTGCGGGGCGGGTACACCCCTAACTAAGCATCCCTGTTTCTTTATTTTTGCATATGGTTTTTATCTGCTCTTTATATATATATATATATGAATTTAACTCAAAACAATAATAGTACTGAAATGTGAGGATACAGATATGATGCGACTGCAACATTTTAGACGATAATTATATCAAGACTAAATAAAGTACTAAATAAATGAAGCTTTTACCCTCTAAAACTTTATAAATCAATTTTTTGGTATCAAATGACCTTTTCATGATCCGATAAATTAAGATATTTTTAGGGCAAAATTTTTTAAAAAAATTAAGAAAGATTGAAGATAGAAAATTGAATTATAAAATTGAAACAATAAAATGATAAAGTTATAAAACCTTAAAGAAAGAAGAGATACATGTGTTTGGCACTTTAATAAAAAAAAATTGACCAAGCTTTATTTGTAAACCAAGAAAACGAACTTTCAATGAAAGTCCCTATGATTCTGTCCCAGTCACTCAGCTACTAAGAGCACTAGCAATGGCCTAGCCAAATGTCAAAGCCATCTATATATTTGCCTCATTTGTCTCAAATTTACCTGCATTGGATTAGCCAAAGGCATAACTCTTTGGCTTTGAGCTACAGTGACAAGCACCTGCTGGCCATATATAGCGAGCTCTTGTACATAGACCAAACGAATAATTTATTCAACAAAATCACATCCAAACCCGCTGCTCATTTTTTTTTACTTCACATTTCTATCCCAACAAAATCCCATGCAAAGTACTATGAATTTTATTTTATTTACTTCACATTTCAGGTTCTTCTTCAATATTTTACTTTGCAACTTCTATATTTTTTGTAGATAAAAATAATAAGTTGAGAAAAAAATTAGTTGGAAAACAATAATTTAAGTATCAAATTAAATTATTAATTAACATATGGTTATTGTAATTGTAAAATATAAAAAAATAAATTAAAAAATATTATTATTAAAAAAATAATATTATATTATTATTTTGACTAATCTAATAGCTAGTCTAGTGTAGATTTACCTAGCCAAAAATTAATGCTATAGTTAAAACTTGAAATTCTAGCCAAAATTTAGACTTGGCAATAGCTAGGCCATTGCCAATGCTCTAAGTACTAAGTAGTAGGAAATCCGCTTTTCATCACCAACCTCACCGCTCATTACGCCTTGTGAGTTATAACTCGGTTGTGTTCTCTGCAATCAATCGTTGGTAAGATTTGGTATTTTTTTAACTTTCAATAAAAAATTTAAATTCATCTCAATCTATTTTATACATTTTAATTTATAAAATAAAATTTATTTTGGTCTAAAAAAGTTAAACACATCTCAATAAGATCTACAAAATATTATTATTTACAACTCAACTTAACTCATCTTAATATTCAAACATAGTCTTGTGGATGTCTGTTTTCGACTAACCCGGAGAAGCCATATACATGCTGACTACTTTGGAGATGAATTCGGTTTATCAAGATTGAAGAAAAAAAGAAGGAAAAAAAAAAGAAAAAGAAAAATTATATTCATCATCTCTATATTATACACCTATTTTTATTTTTTATTTTTTTATTTTTTTCATTTAACAATTATGTGATGTGGGTATGATAAGTAGAAGAACTAAATTAGTTTAGTATGAATAAACAAAATTAAAATATGTGTGATGTGCGGTGTAAGGAGTTAGATAGCAAGGCTGAAAATAAACACAATCTCCTAACAACAAATGCTGTTAAAAATTCATTATTCACCAAACAACTAACTGGCTATTGAACCACGACATGATGTGCATTGGCGCTGGCAAATAGCCTTGGAGGGATCGGGTTGTTTTGAAACGTTGATTGTTTTGGCTTCATGGTTTATACTGCTAGAGATAGATACGTGCAATTCGCGGTAGCATGATGGAAATAATTTTCTAGATTGTCAAACATCTCTGTTCGATTTTTAAAGAGTGGGAAATCATTAATTGTCTCAAGAATTAAAAAGTAGAAGTAGTTTTATTATTTAATTTGTATTTTAACGCTCTCTTTAAGTTTGGATCAAACTCTCCCTCAATGAGTACCGAGTCATGGTTCAAATTCAATATCTTCGTTCTGATATTATGTGAAATCACTAATTATCTAAAAAATTTGCTAATTAGAATATATATTTTATTATTTAATTTATATTTTAACAAAGAGATATTATGAAGATCTCTCCCTTAAATTTCCAACATGATTGTCGGGTCAAGTTTATTATAAATGTTATGAATTTATTCATAATGATCCAAAGAAGACACCACTACAACAAAAAAGAGCTATTGAGACGAATTTCAAATTTCGTTTCAAAAAAATGACAAAAGGTCTTGTCCGTTCGAACTATTATTTTCGAACAAAATTTTTTATCCCTAATAAGATAACTGTTCGAACATCTATTGTACTGTACCGGTCCTCTAATTGAATCCTCTCGAATATATACCCTACGAGGTTGATAGGAATGTCATGAGCAACCAATATCATAAATTTTGCACGGTTCATGCCAACTTTGGTCTTGTGCTGCCAAGGGTCAATATTGTTGGCAATTATCAGATTCATGATCTTGAAGAAATAAGATAAATTTGCCTATCTGATGCTCTTCATCCCATCATACATAAGAGCATCTAGACCAACAATCAAGTCTATCACCTCATGATCAGCGAGGGTATCGAGCTCATTTGTATAAATTGCTCTCTCGTCCTTAGGTGTCTCTGCATCACCCGAATGATCAGACTTTCTAGGCAGCACATTTGGATAAGCATCACACAGTTTAGGAATACAATGATATTCAGCGTCCTCTAAAAATATAACTAGAGCTCCTCAGACAGAGAACTTATATACCTCTCCGTTATCTAGGCTGACACCACCGAGCTCTTTATAGAACTCAGCGACGATGTCAATATAAGATACGAGCTTCGATGCTTCTTTTATCTGATCTAGGATTTGTACTCAACCACGATCGCTAAATGCTGATTGGAGGGAATGACCCTTCCATATAAGAGTCGCAAAATCAGACAATTTTACGTGCCGCTCTCGTAAAACAGTTCTCTCTCGAACTATTTGTATCGTAGGTTCGCTTGATTTGCCAAGCTTATAGCCCTTATAAAACATTATTATCAACCTAAAATTTTAAAAATAAAATATGCATATTCAATGATAAAATATAATGTTTTTAAATATTCACAAAATCATATACTAATAGCAATTTAATAAATTAATTGATAGAACAACAAAATGTGATAAAAATAAATTAATAAGTTAATATAAATGAATTGGTTTAGACCGTTCGAACATGCTCGAACGGATAATACAGTGTTCGAATGGACAAAATTGTGGTTGAATGGACACAATCGTGTTTGGTTCAGAATGTTTGAACGAATAAAATAATGTTCAAATGTAAATTACGGTTCAAATGGAAACCAGATCGATCGCAGCTATGGCTGAGTCAACTTAGCGGCCATGGAATCCGATTCCATGGGTTTCTTCAACAAAACACATACTATTATTCATTTCTAAACATGCTATGGTGGATTTATGGTGTCATACGGTGCCTATTGATGGAAAAAATACAAGTTTTCTAGAGAAAATAAATAAAGCAAAAAAATAAATAGTAAAATAACTTTTCAAGGAGCATACCTTCACTTAGGAGGAGGAGGCTTCAACATGGGTGGAAACGGTAGCGTGGAAACAAGGCTGCGATTGATGGGCATCCAAACATTATTTCTCGATTTTCGAACAATTGGAAACTGTGGTGTTGAAAAGCCTTTGCCCCTGATAACTTATATGTATAGAACCGTTCGAACGATATATTTTGACGCTTGAACAATTTTAAAAGACCGAAAGACTGTACGAATAGTATTATTTATTATGTGTGGGAAAAAATAATTGCCTTGCATGCTGAAACTGCATCAGATCAAAATTTCTGAACAAGTATGTTGAAATTTTTATACAAGTCCTGAGTCAACTTTTAGGATATTTTAGGAGTTTGGGTCGTTGTGTAAAGTCTTCTAACTCTTCCTCAACGTCAAGTACCACTATAGCGTTAAAGAATGCGAATTTCAGGATCTAAGAATTAATTGCAAAACAGCATAAGTTAGAGATTCAATTGGTGAAATAATGAGACATGTTGATGTACATGAAACAACAAGAAGAGTTCAGAAGAGAGATGCAACTCCAAATGCATATGCTTATGCAATAGCTTAGGTCTCAAAGCAACTGATTTTCATGTTTTGCATGCATTTTGTGATTTAATTATAAAAAATTTTACGGATTATAGTGTTAGTACTATTATTACTATTTTTTTTATTTAGTTCTGATTTATTATTAGTTTTATTTGTATTGAACAATTTGTAATTTATTTTTTAAAATATTATTTAATTATGCCTATTTTGTTTTAAATTTTTGGTTTGAATAAATAATTAACCTTTTGAACGTCCATTAACTAGCAAATCATTCTATCCTTTATTATACGTTCGAACAACTTACTCAATCCGTAAAATTGTAAAAATATAATTTCTATTTGATCATCCATTGGTTTGTTCTAACATTTTCTCATGTTTATTTGTTCGAGCAGACTAGTATCATTCGAACACAATATCTGTTCAAAAGTTTTTTGCTGGCGTTTGAACAACTTTTTGGGATGAAATTCAGATGTCCCAAAAAAAAAATAATCATTTGAATGGTCAAGCAAATTTTTGTCCCAAAAGATATTTTTAAATACCTTTTGGGACAGTGATATTGGAACGACCTTGAAAAGCTTTATTTTCATTTCAAAATATATTTTGGGATAGAAATACAATCTAATGGGATGAAACTTTTCGTTCCATAAGACCTTATGTGTTGTAGTGCGCAAGTTACATTTGAATCTATGCTAAAGAAACTAATCAATGTTACAATATTGAAGCCCCTTTAAATCATTATGAAAGGCTTAAAATTCTCCCTAGGAAACAATATTGAAACTCCTTTGTCACATTTTATACTCAATCGCATAGTCCATAGCGCTGCCAAAATTTAGCTAGATAGCATAGGCCAATAATATTTGACGTAAGGCTGCATTCCAAAATTGCACAGAATGGGTTAAGGAGTCTCATGTAGGTTAATGAACCCAATAAGCTTATAAGATTATGTGCATGTTTGGAATTGAGGTGGTTAATTTAACTTTTAGCTTAAGGTTTATAGTTGCAAAGTTTAAGTAATAAGCACTATTATTAAAAATTTATTTGCTGTTTGATAATCATATATCTAAAACACTTTCAAAGCATGTTATATTTGTTTGTGAATAAATTTAAGAAGAGTTTTTTGAGTTGAAAATGACAAAATATTTTTAAGCTAATTTTAACACTTTTTAAAATTCAATTCCAAACAAACCCTCTCAATATATATATATATATTAGAAATGATAGTTGCAGAGTCTACCTGCAAGCCTCGTATAATCATTTTAAAAAGAATAATAAAAATAAATTAAGATTTTTTTTGGTTATCAAACTGATCTCAACTCATCATTATAATTTTTTAAAATTCTAATACAAAATATAATAAATAATTCAACTTTTTTAAATTTAAAATAATAATAATATTAAAAAATAATATTCTAATAATATTTTATTGTTTCAACTTAACTCAACTCACTTTAATATCGCAACCTAATTATATATATATATGCAATATATTGTGTGTTTATATTGTTGGTTTCGGAGCCATGAAAGTCATGCCATAGTGCCACCGTTGAATCTAACAAGTAATGGAGAAACCGAGAAAGGGTTGAATAAGCTGTTACGTCAAGTCCTCGTACAAATCCGCAATTCCCCAATGGCTGAACTGGTCGTCCATCCCGCGCGGACTCATTCAAGTCAGTACCACTGCACCTCGTAGACTAGGAATTAAGTTTCTACCTCTTAATTCACTCTGGGTTAATAGATAAGTTGTGATAATTTGTAAATAATAAAATAAAATATTATTTTTTAATATTATTATTTTATAATTTAAAAAAATTAAATTATTTATTTTATTTTATTTAAAAATTTAAAAAAATTATAATGATAAAATAAAATTAGTTGATGTGAATTTTGAATTCAAACAAGGTAATTAAGATATATTAATTTGATATATATTTTATTTTAAAAAAAATTTGATATATATTTAAAGTTAGTTCTATTATTAATTATAAACATATTACATACGCTAAATATATGTTATATTTATTATTAAAAGAATTATTTTATTATCAAATTGGTTTATTAAATCGTCACACTATCAATATAATTTCAATAATAAAATTTGATTTGTAAGATTTAAAATTTAAAATTTAAATATACGATGAAGAGGCTTTAGAATCACAATGCTTAGACATTTTAGTTATTGTTTATTACATCACTTTAGTTTGAAAGTAATCTATGTGATGCACAATATTACGTTGGAATTCTAGAAAGATTTGCACAAGATAATTAGCATGCTTAAAAATTAAGAGATAACTTGGCTTGTTGGTTATATATTGAATAGAATTCTTTATATTGGACGCAAAAATGTCCGCGAAAAGGAATCCTCCAACCATGCAGGATAAGGATTATGGGATACGAAAATGATAGGATCTTCTTATTGGAATTTATTTTTTATTTTTACTGATTAAGAAAATATATTTTTTAATAATATTATGATTTTTTTTATTTTTTTTAAATATTAAAAAATATATGTTAAAAAAAAATACTTAACAATGACTGCGGCGAGAGCTGGTAGCTGTAGAGTAGCACCGTCCTTCATTCATTCCCCCTTCGAATAATTAGTAAAGGGGAATGAATGAATGCAGAGACGTAAAGCCATCAATTAGATCGATCTTTTGCGTGTTCATTAACCAACTTTTTAGAATCCAATTTTTTAATCCTTTCCATTAATGAACGACCGGCTCCAGATGGATCCACCCAAACCGACCAATTTCACTTCCTCAATCAACGATCAATGATCAAGTTAATAACAGGGTCCCACGTACACATCAAGATATTTCGTAAAGATTTTTGTTTTTTTCAATAGCGGCAACTAATTTAAATATATAGAAAAATATTTTTCATCTTCATATATTATATATTATATATAATTTTTTCTTATTTTTTTTCTTATTAAATATATGATGTATAGATGATAAATAAAAGAATTTAATTAATTTTAAAAAAATAAAATTAATTAAAATTAACTTTTTTTAAAAAAATAAAAATAAACGTGATATAGAATGTGTAGATATGATAAATAATAAAGTTCAAAGATATAATTTGTTGCCAATTTTTTAGTCAAATATGGACAGGGTCTCGCACCTTCTTCTTTGGTAAACCAACGCTGACTGCACTCTGGGGTGGGTCCAGGCTCTAGAGAAGTCCAGGGTGTGCTGGTCTTTAGCTCTGCATGCCTCTTGAAGTTTGACCTTTGAAGGGGTGCATCGGGCACTTCCATGCTTTTTCGGCGCTCACGCATCTTTAATTCCCAATCCAACAAGGAAATCTGGTTCTACTCGACTACTCCTATAAATTCCGTTTGAAATCCCAACCCAACAAGCAAATCTAGAATTCTAAACTTCCATACAGAACTTTCCTTCGGCCCCAAGCCCTTCACAATATACGCAACCAACGTCTACAGCTTTCTCTCAACAAAGAAAACTCCATCTTTTGGTTATTTGTTCTTGTTCGATCTTAAACAGAAATCATGAATTCCATGTTTAGTTCCTTCGACGCCATGTGTTTCGAGTTGTTGGGCCAAACGGTGAGGGCCTCCTTCTCTTCCATCGCCAAGGGCAATAGTAACACCGCCTCTGCCTCCGCCGCCGCTAGCATCGATGCGAGCAAGAAGCAACAAGGAGATGCACAGCCACCACCGGCTTGTGCTAAGAAAGAGATCAGACCGCAGCATAGGGCACCGCGATTCGCACCGGAGTTGGACGGGCTGAATTGCTTCGAGACCCTCGTTTCCTATTAGCTTTTGCCACGCTTGATGTTGCGCCATATGATCAATATGCTGTATGGCTGATCATAGAGATGTGAATATACAAATCACAGAAAATAGATATTAGCAGAAATTTAAGATTTTTATATATTTATTATTCTTTAACGATTGATACGGTTCTGAGTCTCTGATTGATGGACCGCTGTTCTCGTTTATGGTTTTCTTTACAATTTTGTAATAAATTTCTTCCTCGATTATATGATAATCCATCTTGATTCTTCATTCAATTGCGCAATTAACCTTGATTCTATGGTTCTCACCAAATAAACCTTGATTTTTCTTTTCCGTAATTACTACTGTTCAGCCCATCCTTGCCGCAAGTCTGCAACGATGTCTTTTTTTGGCTCATCAGGGCGGAGTCACCATTTGACTATGAAAAAAAATTATTATTTATATTTTTAACACTTATAAATATTTTATAGATAATAATAGACTTATTATTCTCTTACCATCATTTCATTTCTCTATAATGTATTTGAATTTTTATTTTATTTATTATTTTCTTTAAAGTATTTTTTTAACATCCTTAATCATTAAGGAAAAATTAACAAAATATACAATTTCATTAATAGTCACTTTCTTAACCATTAAATACAAAAGAATTTTGAAAAAATTAAAAAAATTAAAGGACTAGTAAATAAGAGGTAGAAAGTAGTAAATTTATCATTTTTCATATTTAATTAATTGAATTAAGTGTAAGGTACAGTTCGGATAGTGAGTTAAGTTGAGATGAAACTTAAAAGTTGTATTTAAGTCTCATGCTTCACCACTCAATCAACAAATTGATTAGTCGTTTGTTATGTGATAATTTGATAAATAATCAAATACATTATATAATAAAAGTGCGTAATATCAATTTTGCTTACGAAGGAAAACTTTTTAAAGATCTTCAAAGATAAAACCCTCTGGGGCAACCAAATCCAGAAAAATCAATTTTATTAGGTGAAAATTAATTACAAGTAATTTCTCAATTACAAAATCTTTGTAACTGGACTCTTTTACTTGCCTAGATAAACGACCAATTTGTCTTTCACTGCAGTAGCAGGTAGAACCTCTGGTGATCTTCAACCTATTGACTTCCTTCCTGGAACTCCAATAGCTGAACTCAATGACTTCAACTTCGACATGGAGTATGCACACACTAAAAGAGAAAAATGGAAAAACAGCAGAAAAATATTTCACAAGAATTTTCTCACACTTTAGCGGTTAGATCTCTCTCCAATCTCCAAGTTCTAAGAAATAACTAACCAAAAGATCACTTCCCTCAGCCGAAATCCTTATTTAAATAATATGTCCAATGTTTGATCTATAGTAGAACTATGCTGACGGATTAAGCCTGTTAGAAGTTTGAGGCATATCAGAATTCATATACTTTATGCGTTATATATATTTTACACGTGTATAGAAAGTTATATTTTCTATTACTGTATTGACCAATCAGAGTCATTCGCTTTGTATATAAATAGCAGCTCTGTAAACTACAATTCAAGATATACAAATGAATACTCTTTCACTACACATTAAAGACAGAGGTCTCGATATTATTGATATGGTATCAGCAGAAATAGAAATTAGGTTTTTTCTCCTCTGAGTTCTTGTAGATTCTTTCCAATTATGGCAGAGAAAATAGATTCTTCTTCCACTGTTAATGTTGCTGTTCCTTCCGCTGTTGAATCTGATCCTCGTAGTCCTTACTTTCTCACCAACGCTGATCATCCTGGAGTTCTTCTGGTCAGTGAAAAATTGGACAATCGCAACTATCATTCGTGGTCACGCTCCATGTTTCTTTCCTTGAAGGCTCGCAACAAGCTTGGCTTCATTGATGGCTCACTGTCTCCTCCAACGCCAATTGATCCTCTTTTTTCTCCATGGAGTAAGTGTGACACAATTGTGCTCTCATGGCTGTTGAATTCTCTGTCCTCGAAGATTGCTCAAAGTGTCATATATGTGGATTCATCCTCTGCGATGTGGCTTGAACTGAAGGAGCGTTTTTCACAAGACAATGGTCCTCGCATCTTTGAATTGCAAAATGCAATCTTTGCCCTACGTCAAGACAAGAATGATGTTAGCACATACTTTACAAATCTCAAGGTACTATGGGATTAACTTTTGAATTATCAACCCTTACCTGTTTGTTATTGTCGAGGATGTACGTGTAATTCTTCCAAGGTTTTTGCTGCACATCATCATAAAAATTACGTTATGAAGTTTCTTATGAGACTCACTGATGCTTTTGATAATGTTAGAGGTCAGATCTTGATGATGGATCCTCTACCTTCAATTAACAAAGCTTTTTCTCTTGTTATACAAGAAGAGAGACAAAGACTTGCTAGTAATCGAAGCTCCTTAGCTTCAAATGAATCTGTGGCTCTAGCAGCTAGAACTGACACTGCCTTTAAAAATTTTAAGGCTAATCCACGAAATAAGCTCATTTGCAGTCACTGTGGCATAACTGGCCACACAGTTGACATGTGTTACAAAGTTCACGGTTATCCTCCTAACTACAAGTTTAGGGATAAGTCCAAAGGTCCTAATGCTTCTGCTAATGCAGTTCAGTACTTTTCAAATATCAGTACTAATGCTTCATTCGTGAGTGCTGATAATTCTTCAAGTATGCCCTTGACTATGGAACAATATCAACAGTTGCTGGCCTTGCTGCAACCAGCTTCATCAGCTGCTCTTACTCCTTCTGTCAACATGGCCTTAGTGCCTAATTTTTCAGGTACATCCAAAACTGTATGTGTTGCTGAAACCTCAGTTGAACTATGTTCTTGGATTATCGATAGTGGTGCATCAGACCACATGGTTTGCTCTCCATCCCTCTATACCAGCACTCCTCATCTTGTTTCAAATACAGTTCAGTTACCTAATGGTTCCTCTGCAGCAGTCACACATATTGGTGACATCATCTTGAGTCCTACTCTGATTTTAACCAATGTCTTGTGTGTCCCTACATTTTTTTTCAACCTCATTTCTGTTAGCAAATTAACTCATACTCTAAATTGTTCCTTACTCCTTAAGGTTGACAAATTTTTTTTGCAGGACGTAGCCACTTTGAAGATGATTGGGATGGGTGAATTGCAAGATGGTCTGTACAAGCTGATTACTCCCAACTCCATACATCATTCTTCCACTTTTTTTTCTGCTCAATCTAATGTAGCCTTGTGGCACTTTAGATTAGGACATCCTTCTTCCTCTAGACTACAACTATTGAATAAACACATCCCAAATTTGAATTCTTCCTTTGATTCATGTACTACTTGTCCTATTGCTAAACAAAAACGTTTACCATTTCCTATTGGTCAACATAAATCTGCTGCCTCTTTTGATTTAGTACATTGTGATATTTGGGAACCTATGGCCATTCCTACTAGTGATGGTTTTAGGTATTTTCTTTCAATAGTTGATGAATTTTCTCGGACTACTTGGATATACTTAATGAAATCCAAGTCTGAAGCTAGTTCTCTCTTACAGTCATTCTTTACTGACATAGAAACTCAGTTTTCAGTCAAAATTAAAGTCCTTAGATCAGATAATGGACCTGAGTTTGCCTTAAAATTTTTTTTTGCCTCTAAAGGAGTACTTCATCAATTGAGTTGTGTTGCAACTCCACAACAAAATTCTGTTGTGGAGCGCAAACATCAACATATTCTTAATGTGGTAAGGTCAATTCTTTTTCATGCTAAACTACCTATATGTTACTGGGGAGACAGTGTTCTTACAGCTGTTTACCTCATTAATAGAACTCCCACTCCACTCCTTTTGAATAAGATTCCTTTTGAGCTCTTATATCATCAAACTCCATCTTTTTCACATCTGAGGGTCTTTGACTGCCTCTGTTTTGGCTCAACATCCTCTCATAATCGATCCAAAATTTCACTAAGGGCTGTAAAGTCAGTTTTTCTAGGATATCCCTTTGGTGTTAAGGGATATAAGCTATTAAATCTAGAAACTCAGACTTGCTACATTTCTAGAGATGTAGTATTCCATGAAGAAGTTTTTCCTTTTGATAATTCTTCATCAACACCTTCTCTAGCTACAGATTACTCCATTTTTCCATCTGAGAATAGTTCTTTTAATTGTTCTATTCATCTTCCTGCTCCAAAATTCAGACTTACCTCTTTGTATGCCTCACTTAGTTTCAAAAAATTCTGCACCTAGCTCAGTTCCACTTTCATTTCCTTTATTAAATACTTCAGTCGATCCTCCTAGAAGATCCACTCAATCCAAAATCCTCCTTCTTATCTCCAATCATTTCACTGCAAACAGGCTACCTTGCAATCAGCCCCTTCCAGTGATCATTAAGCTGCTGGTTCCTCGAACATTGGTTATCCACTCAGTCATTTTCTGACCTACAACAAACTTTCTCCTTCTCAAAAATCCTTTGCTCTTGCTACTTCCACATTGATTGAGCCCAAGACATATTCTCAAGCCATTTTGTACCCTGAATGGAGGGCTGCTATGCAATCAAAAATTTCTGCATTAGAGGCCAATGGCACATGGGATTTGGTTCCTTTGCCAATTGGTAAACATTCAGTAGGCTGTAAATGGGTGTTTAAACTGAAACTCAAGTCTGATGGCACTGTGGAAAGATGCAAAGCAAGGTTGGTGGCCAAGGACTATACTCAAGTAGAGGGTTTTGATTACTATGAGACATTTAGTCCAGTGGCTAAACTTACCACTGTTCAAATTTTTTTGTCCATAGTTGTTGTAAAAAACTGGCCCATTATTCAACTAGATGTGAATAATGCCTTCTTGAATGGTGACCTTCAAGAAGAGGTTTATATGTCTCTACCATCTGGTTTTGACAGCAAGGGGGAGTTGAATTTGGTATGCAAACTCAAGAAATCTTTGTATGGCTTGAAACAAGCTTCAAGACAGTGGTTTGCCAAGTTTTCTTCAACTTTATTGGCTACTGGTTTCACCCAATCAAAGTCAGATTATTCCCTTTTTAGCAAACAAGAGGGTTCTTCAATCATTATGCTATTAGTTTATGTCGATGATATACTAATTGCAAGTAATGATGTATCAGCTGTGGACTCTTTGAAAAAACATCTAGACACTCATTTTAAGTTGAGGGATTTGGGACATTTGAAATATTTTCTGGGTTTAGAGGTGGCCAGATCCTCTAAGGGAATTCATCTTTGTCAAAGAAAGTACTCCCTAGAGATCATAGAGGATTGTGGATTACTTGGCTGTAAACCTACTTGCTCTCCAATGGAACAAAATCTGAATTTGAGTGCAACAAGTGGTGATGAATTAGGAGATTCATCTCAATATAGAAGGTTGATTGGGAGGTTAATATACTTAACCATTACAAGGCCAGACATAGCTTTCTCGATTCAAAAATTAAGTTAATTCATGAATAAGCCTAGAAAACCACACATGGCAGCAGCTCATAGAGTAGTTCAATATGTCAAAAACTCTATTGGTTTAGGCTTGTTTTTTTCTTCTACTTCAACTAATCTCCAACTCAAGATTTACACTAACTCAAATTGGGCAGCATGTCCTGATACCAGGAGATCTGTGACTGGCTACACTGTTTTCTTGGGTGATAATCTTGTTAGTTGGAAGTCGAAAAAGCAACATACCATCTCTAGATCATCTACTGAAGCAGAGTATAGAGCTATGGCAGCAGCTGTTTGTGAAATAGTTTGGTTGAAAAACTTGTTGGCAGATTTTGGTGTTATGCATTCTCAGCCAGTCCTAATGTTTTGTGATAGTCAAGCTGCTATCCATATCTCTTCTAATCCAGTATACCATAAAAGAACAAAGCACATAGAATTGGATTGTCACATTGTGAGGGAAAAACTACAAGCTGGGATCATCAAACTTTTTCATGTGGCATCTAGTCATCAAATAGCAGACATTTTGACCAAGGCACTCGGTTTGTATCAGTTTAATCATCTCATTGGCAAGATGGGACTAGTGAACATATACAGTCCATCTTGAGGGGGAGTATCAGAATTCATATACTTTATGCTTTATATATATTTTACTCGTGTATAGAAAGTTAGTTATATTTTCTGTTACTGTATTGACCAATCAGAGTCATTCGCTTTGTATATAAATAGCAGCTCTGTAAACTACAATTCAAGATATACAATGAATACTCTTTCACTACACATTAAAGACAGAGGTCTCGATATTATTGATAAGGCACAATAGAAATATGCTAACGGGAGGATTCTGCTAGGAATGAGTTTGCTGACATATATGTTGACACCTGACGCTAAGTCTTCTCAACAGATATAGTTTCTATTCAACTAATTAATTCTAGATTCCTTGAACTTCTGATACATACACTCTTGGCTTATCCAAAATATATTATCTAAAAACAACTTAATTTAAATTAAATATTTTTAGATAAAGATAAAATATTTACATTCATCCAACTCAACAATGTACCAACTTAAACAAATCTCTATCGTCCGAATTATCTAATCCTAGCCAACCACTTTTATATTTGCATCACTCATTTTGATATTGAAGGTAAAATATTCCAATTAAATATTGACTTCTCATTTTAAAATATAAATCTAAATGTAGCTTGAATATGACATGCTTTTTGAATGGGACCAATGATATAGGAGTCCAATGGCCAAACAGATTACGATTGAACAAAGCGTGGAGTCTGACCAAAGTCTTTCTGTTGATAAAGATCTTCTTTATTTTCATGGCGCCACGATCTCTAGTTTGATAAAAAATAAAGAAGAAGAAGAAAGAAAAAAACATTTTCTTTTTCAGTGATGATGAAGGGGGTTGAAATGGAATCTATGACTCGTGAATTTGTGGTGTCACTTTAGCACCAAAAGGGGTCTAGTTGTGTTGACAGCAAGTACTCAGCGAATCGACCACCCCACATTGAGAAGGGAAATGTTTGTATGCCCTCTATGTTTGACTGCTCTATTTGACTGTTGGTCAATTTTTATTTTTACTAAATGATTAAGAAAGTAATTTTAAGTGTATTGATGTATTTTTTATTTTTTAAAAATATTTAAATATGTTAAAAAATGTGAAAAAAAAAAGAAAAAAAAACGTTTAGGCGGTATGCCCAGCGATAAAGATGGGGCGGTATAGTAGCCTCACCCTATTGAGAAAAGAATGTCTAATGTGTGATTTTAGGCTTACTTTTGCACAAGGACCTCTGGTTCCAAGTCAACTTTTGGGGTCCATTCAGTCTTTTTTCTATTGATCTCTTTCTTTTTGTGTCCAAACAAAAGAGACTTGAAATCCTCTTAACCGAGTTTAGGGTGGCGGGGGGCTCCATTGCCCCAATCTCGCTTGGGTGACCCGGGCAACGAAATTTTTTTTAAAAAAAGAAATTGAATGCCAAAACAACATTATTTTGGGAGATTTAAGTTTAGTATTCCCGGTAATCATATCTCTCTCTCTCTCCCCTTCTTTCCTCTCTGTCTCTCTGCTTCTTTGTGTCGCTGCACTCTCTCCCTCTCGTAGTCGCTGCAATGGCACAGCCAGTATCTGCATCTTCTCTCTCTCTCCCTCTTTCCTCTCTAGCAACGCGGTAAGAATTCGACGATGTTTATATTTTTTTTCTTTTTTCTCCTTTCGTCAGATTCGCAAATTTCTTGCAAATGTATTATGTTTTTATTTTCAATATGTGTTGTTATGGATTTGAGATAGTTTTAATAACTTCATTCATTGTTGAGATGGTTTCCATCTTGTGTTTGATTTTTTATTTTTTTTGCTAGGATAGCCGTGGACACGGACGGGGGCGTCGCCCTGAGATGTGGTGGCGGATCGGGAAGGTGTCGACCCCGCTCGGGGGGTACGGGGTGGGTACACCCTTAACTGAGCATCCCTGTTTCTTTATTTTTGCATATGGTTTTTATCTGCTTTTTTTTCATGTCAATTTAATGGAAAACAATAATAGTACTGAAATGTGAGGATAAAGATATAATGCGACTGCAACATTTTAGACGATAATTATATCAAGTATAAATAAAGTAATAAATAAATGAAGTTTGTACCCTCTAAAACTTTATAAATCAATTTTCTGGTATCAAATGGCCTTTCCATGATCCGAGAAATTAAGATATTTTTAGAACAAAATTTTTTTAAAAAAAATGAAGGAAGATCGAAGATGGAAAATTGAAACATAAAATGATAAAGTTCTAAAAGCTTAAAGAAAGAAGAGATACATGTGTTTGGCACTTTGATAAATAAAATAAAATAAAATGACCAAGCTTTATTTGTAAACCAAAAAAAGGAACTTTCAACGAAAGTCCCTACGATTCTGTCCCAGTCCACAGCTAGTAAGTACTAAGTAGTTAGAACTCCGCTCTTCATCACGAACCTCACTGCTAATTACGTCTTGTGAGTTATAACTCGTTTATGTTCTTTCAAACCAATCATTAATAAGATTTACTATTTTTTTAACTTCTAAAAAAAAAAATTAAAACTCATCTCAATCTACTCCATATATTTTAATCTAAGAAGTTAAATCTATCTCAACTTAAAAAAGTTAAACACATTTTAATGAGATTTACAAAATATTATTATTTACAACTCAACTTAACTCATCTCAACATTCAAACATAACCTTGCGGATGCTTGTTTTCGGCTAACCTAGAGAAGCCTGCATATATGCACTGACTGCTTTGGTGATGAATTCGGTTTATCAAAAATTGAAAAAAAAAATAAGAGAAAAAAAGAAAAAAGAAATTATATTTATCATATTTACACCACACACTTATTTTTTATTTATTTTTTGTATTTAACATTTATGTGATGTGATGAGTAGAATAACTCAATTAATTTAGTATGAATTAAAAAAAATTAAAATATGTGTGACGTGCAGTGGAAGAAGTTAGATAGCAAGGCTAAAAATAAACACAATCTCAAAGCAAGAAACACAAATGCTGTTAAAAATTCAATATTCACCAAACTGGCTATTGAACCACGACATGATGTGCATTGGCGCTGGCAAATAGCCTTGGAGGGATCGGGTTGTTTAGAAACGTTGATTGTTTTGGCTGAGCCTAACTCCCTCCTCTTTTTGGCTTTATAGTTTATACTGTAGAGATAGATACGTGCAATTCGCGGTAGCATGATAGAAATAATTTTCTAGATTGTTAAACATCTCTGTTCGATTTTTAAAGAGTGTGAAATCACTAATTGTCTCAAGAATTAAAAAGTAAAGGTAGCTTTATTATCTAATTTATATTTTAGCGCTCTCTTTATGTTGGGTCAACTTTCTCTTAATGAATATTAAGTCATAGTTCAAATTTAGTATATTTGTTTGATATTATGTGAAATCATTAGTTATCTAAAAAACTTGCTAATTAGAATATATAGATTTTATTATTTAAGTTATATTTTAACAAAAAGATATTATAAAAATCTCTTCCTTAAATTTCCAACATTCTCGTCAGGTCAAGTTTATTATAAATGTTATGAATTTATTCATAATGATCCAAAGAAGATACCACTACAACAAAAAAGAGCTATTAGGATGATTTTTCTTAGGCATGGATTGAAAATCGTCCCAAAAAATGAGATGTAGGGACAAATTTCAAATTTTGTTAAAAAAAAACAACGGAAGGTCTTTTTGTTTCGAACACGTTCAAATGGATTATATTGGAATGAAAATTTTTATCCCTAGTAAGATAACCGTTCAAACATCCAGAAAAAACGTTTGAACAGACTAAACTGAACATTCGAACGAAAATTATATACAGTCAAACGTTAATTTGGCGCATTTATTGAAACAATTTAATGGGATATTGACTTAACATTTGAACAGCATACAAAAATGTTCAAACTTTAAGATTAAACAATGTTCGAACAGATATTAATTATAATCAAACATTAAATTGGCGAGTTAAGTCAATAAATTTTGGCAGGACATTGACTTACCGTTTGAACATATTACTATACCGTTCGAATAGTAAGTTAATCCATGTTCGAACGTAAAATAAAGTGTTCCAACAGTTGTTAGAGGAATGCTACTTTACATATTTTAAAATTTTTTTTTTTTGTAATTTTAATTTTTTTTATTCTTATTAAACTAATTGAGTTGTTCTACTTATAATCCAAACTTACAAAAAACTAGAATATATTGTCCATACAAAAAACAAAAAAAATATAAATAAAAGATAGAAAGTACTACTATGATCTCAACTCTCTGCACACATCCTCGACTACAGCTAATTCTCTCTTTACTTGTGTCAGTCGAGTACTAAGCGTGACCTGAGTTGTAATAATGACACGAATCTCTGTAAGAGATGCTATCATTAATCTCTGTATGTAACTCAAAAATGCTAGCATTAAACTCTGTACGCAACTTGGACATAGCAGTACGGACTGCATTGATCACTGTTGATGTGTGTTCTCCAATCTCTGCACCCAGTATATCAGTCATCTCTTCACGAGTAGATGTGCGCAATGCCTCAGCTTGTGTGGATGCCTCACCAGTCGATACTCTAAGATCTGCCAACTGTGCATCATTCTGAATATCAGCCCGGTCAGGAGCAAGCCTACGAAGAGGAAGTCTTGAGTGTCCCGTGCTTCGTGATAGGATGGTGCTGTTGATTGGTCCCATCGGCTCCCATACACGCTCGGCAACATTTGGCATGACCCCGGAATATGGCGGTATATCTGTCGTAATGTATTGTATCTCTAATCGAATCCTCTTGAATATATACCCCTCGAGGTCAATAGGAATGCCACGAGCGACCCGTATCATAAATTTTGCTCAGTCCATGCCAACCTCGGTCTTGTGCTGCTGAGGTCAATATTGTTGACGATTATCAAATTCATGATCTTGAAGAAAGAAGATAAATCTGCCTGCCTGATGCTCTTCGTCTCATCATATAGAGGAGCATCTGGACCAACAATCAAGTCTCTCACCTCATGATCAGCGAGGGTATCAAGCTCATCTGTATAAACTGCTCCCTCATCCTGAGGCATCTCCACGTCACTCGAAAGATCGGACTCTCTAGGCAGCTCGTTCGGATAGGCATCGTGCAGTCTAGAAATACCGAGATATTTAGCGTCCGTTAAGAATATAACTGGAGCTCTTCAGATAGAGATCTTGTATGCCCCTCCGTCATTTGGACTGGCACCACCGAGCTCTTTATAGAACTCAGCGATGATGTCAATATAGGATACGAGCTCCATGCTTCTTCTCTCTGATCTAGGATTGATGCCCAACCATGATCGCTGAATACTGATCGGAGAGAATGATCCTCCCATATAAGAGTTGCAAAATCAGACAGTTTTACCTGCAGCTTTCGTAAAACAGTCATCTCTCGAATTGTTTGGATCGTAGGTTTGCCTGATTTGCTATGCTTACAACCCCTATATGACATTATTATCAACTTGAAATTTAAAAAATAAAATATATATTCAGTGATAAAATATAATATTTTTAAATATTCACAAAATTATATACTAATAGCAATTTAATAAATTAATTGATAGAACAACAAAATGTGATAAAACTAAATTTAAAAGTTAGTATAAATTAATTGGTTTAGACCGTTCGAATGTGCTCAAACGAATAATACAGTGTTTGAACGGACACAATCATGTTTGGTTTAGACTGTTCAAACAAATAAAATAGTGTTTACACGTAAATTAGGGTTTTGGTTAATACGTTCGAAAGTTATTGGTTAGCATTCGAACGGAAACCAGATCGAACTCAGTGGCCATGAAAACCCATGGAAGATTCCATGGGTTTCTTCAACAAAACACATACTATTCTTCATTTCTAAACATTTTATGGTGGATTTGTGGTGTCCTACGGTGCCTATTGATGGAAAAATACAAGTTTTCTAGAGAAAACAAATAAAACAATAAAATGATAAAATAAACGGTAAAATAACTTCTCAAGGAGCGTACCTTCACTTAGGAGGAGGAGGCTCCGACGTGGGTGGTTCTTACGACAGCGACGGCTGCAATCGATGGGGATTCAAACATTATTTCTTAGTTTTCAAACTATTGGGGACGGCAGCGTTGAAAAGCCTTTACCCCTGATAACTTATATGTACAGAACCGTTCGAACTGTATATTTTAATGTTTGAACGGTTTTAAAAGACCTTGTGAACATTATTATTTACCATTCGAACGGTATTTATATCAAATTTAGTAATTATTTATATTATAGTATATGATAATTAGTATCTATTATTTAAAATATAATTAAAATATATTATAGTATATATTACTAATATATATATATATATATACTATATTAATATTTTAAAATAATATATTTATACTATAATATATATAGATTAAATTGACTAATAATAGTTTAATATACGTAAACATCATACTATTACAATATTACTACCACGTAACTACCAACCCAGCCCCACCTCACCTCACCTCACTTCCAAACCACCGGCGCATGGTCCGCACTTGTCACTACTGGTGCACAGAAAGACAATTGCTCAGCCACATCTCTATCCTTCTGATGTCAGGATTCCTACTAAGTTATCGCTTTCCCTAATTGATGATTTTGAAAAATAGACTACAGATCTCTCCAAAAAATATTTTAAGACAACTGACTGTGGTTCACCTGCTTATACAGCTTCAAACGGTGGCTTATTAACAAATCGTCTTTTAAGATGAAGCCTTCTTTGTAGGGCATAGGTAGGGACCAAGAAATGTCCCAGAACCAATTTTATTTTTCTTTTCTTCACCACTTTTGTACTGTGGTTATTGTACTAAGGTATTTGTTGGGGAACCTCACCTCCTAATCATGTATCGTCTTTTCTAAAAAAAAAAAAGGTTAACAACTAAATATTTTATAGAGTTAACAGTACAATCTCTTCAAGGTCGAAGCACTACTAGATGCGTGATGTTGAAGAAATATTGTAAAGTGGGTAAGATTAAGGTTAACATTCTTGAAAAACATACCGAAGGCGAGGGACAACAAGTAGCTTGGCTTGCATTGCACGTGGGTGCTCTTACACGGACTTATGCACCTTTGGCTACGAGTTCATGGCATAAAGTCCCGCAAGATGTAAAAGAGCTTATAAACAAGTGTTGTTTGGTATGTAATATTTAAATAATTAATTTATGTTAATACTATTTAATATTCTAAATGATAATATCTGGGTATATGTTTTTTTAGGGATGACTTCGAGCTAAATTTTAGTCGGAGAGAGGAGCGTAAGACTATCGATAAACTTATGTGTAATGCATTCTACAAGTATAAGACGAGGTGTCATGAGCATTACAATAAGTATAAAAACAAGGAAGATGCACGCTAGCATCCTTTTCAGGATGTCTGACAATCCGATTGGGGAAAACTTTACGATATATTTGAGGATCCATCATATAAGGTAAATTAAATGAATTCTTTACATTTCCTATTAATAATTTTCGCTTACTAATATTTACAACTTCTATGCAGGAATAAAGTTTTATAAACAAAACAAATAGATCGAATTTGAAGATTCATTATTATGTAGGCTTAAATCTTTCCATCCCCTCTTTATGAAATTAGTAATATACTTTTTATATTTTTATTCTATATAGTTTGGTTTTTGGAAGTATTAATTTTAATATTGATTTTATATCTTAACAATGTCTCTTATAGCAAGAGTCAGACACCAATTATGATCTGATAAAATTATATGCTGCATCACATACTGATCGTAATGGAGAGTGGACTCGTCCTGATGCTCGTGAAAATTATATAAATATTATAACCTGTTTTAATTAAACATATTTGAATATTTGTGACGATATTAATTTTTTATGTTGTGTATGGGAAATAATAGTTGCCCTACGTGCTGAAGTTGTGTTAGATAATAATTTCTCAACAAGTATGTTGAAATTTTTACACAAGTTCTGGGTCAACGTTCAAGATATTTGAGGAGTTTGGGTCGCTATGTAAAACCTTCTAGCTTTTCCTCAGCATCAAGTACCACTGTAGCATTAAAGAATGCGAATTTCAGGATCGAAGAATTGACTACAAGACAGCATGAGTTAGAGTCTCAATTGGCGAAACAAGGAGACATGGAGATGCACATGAAACAACAAGAAGAACAACAAGAAAAGCTCAGGAGAGAAATGCAACTCCAAATGTAGATGCTTATGCAATAGTTCAAGCCTCAAAGCAACTGATTTTCATGTTTTGCATGCATTTTGTGATTTAATTATAAAATTTTGTACGGATTATAGTGTTAGCACTATTATTACTATTTTATTTATTTAGTTCAGACTTATGACTGGTTTTATTTGTATTGAATAATTTGTAATGTATTTTTTTAAATATTATTTAATTATGCCTATTTTGTTTTAAATTTTTAGTTTGAATAAATAATTAATCATTCGAACGTCCATTAAACGTTCAAACAGAATATATTGCAAACAGCCGTTCGAACATCCCAAACAGTTCAAATAAAAAAAAAATTAAAAAAAATAAATAAAAAAAATTAAATATATATATGCAATATATTGTGCGTTTATATTGTTGGTTTTGGAGCCATGAAAGTCATGCCATAGTGCCAACGTTGAATCTAATAATGGAGAAAGGGTTGAATACGCTGTTCGTGAACATTGAATGCATCACAGAAGCTGGTACGTCAAGTCCTCATACATATCCACAATTCCCCAATGTTTGAACTGGTCGTCCATCCCGCGCGGACTCGTTCAAGTCAGTGCCACTGCACCTCGTAGACTAGGAGTTATTTCTACCTCCTAAATCACTATTATTCTCAAACTAATTCATATTAAGTTATATTAATTTTGATATATATTTAACGTTAGTTATAATATTTATAAACATATTACATATGCTAAATATATGTTATATTTAATCTTAAAAGAATTATTCTATTATCAAGTCGGTGTATTAAAACGTCATATTATCAACATAACTTAAATGATAATATTTTATTTGTAAAATTTAAATTTTAAAATTTAAATATATGATGTAGAGACATTAGAACAGTAATACTTGAAAATTTTTGTCATTGTTTATTACATCATTTTAGTTTGAAACTAATCTATGTGATGCACAATACGTAGGAATTCTAGAAAGATTTGCAAAAGATAATTAGCATGTTAAAAAATTAAGAGATAACTTGGCTTGTTGGTTATATATTGAATAGAATTCTTTAAATTGGACGCAAAAATGTGCGCGAAAAGGAATCCTCCAACCATGAAGGATAAGGATTATGGGATATTTTAAGCCCCTTCGAATAATTAGTAAAGGGGAATGAATGAATGCAGAGACGTAAAGCCATCAATTAGATCGATCTTGTGCGTTCATGGATATGCCGCTACCTTTTTAGAATCTAATTTTTTAATCCTTTCCATTAGTGAACGACCGGCTCGAGCTGCATCCACCCAAACCGACCTTTTTCACTTCCTCAATCAACGATCAATGATCAAGTTAATAACAGGGTCCCACGTACACATCAAGATATTTCGTAAAGATTTATTTATTTATTTTCAATAGCGGCAACTAATATAAATATATAATTTGTAGCCAATTTTTTAGTCAAATATGGACAGGGTCTCGCACCTTCTTCCTTAGTAAACCAACGCTGACTGTACTCCTGGGTGGGTCCAGACTCTAGACAAGTCCAGGGTGTGCTGGCCTTTAGCTTTGCATGCCTTTTGAAGTTTGACGATCGGACACTTCCACGTTTTTTCGGCGGTCACGCGTCTTAGGTTATGCTTGGGTGAGATGAGAATTTTGTGTTTTGTTTTAAAGTTTAAAATATTATTTTTTAATTTTGAGATTTGAAAAAGTTGAATTGGAATTTGAAAAAGTTATATTAGAATTTGAAAAAGTTGAATTATTTATTATATTTTGTATGGGGATTTGAAAAAGTGTAGAGATGAGATGAGATGAATATGAGAATTTTAAGTAAAACACTTTTTCCAAACATATCCTTATAATTCCCAACCCAACAAGGAAATCTAGTTCTACTCGACTACTCCTATAAATTCCGTTCGAAATCCCAACCCAACAAGCAAATATAGCATTCTAAACTGCCATAAAGAACTTTCCTTCGCCCCCAAGCCCTTCACAATATACGCAACCAACATCTACAGCTTTCTCTCAACAAAGAAAACTCCATTCTTTGGTTATTTGTTTCTTGTTCGATCTTAAAGACAGAAGTCATGAATTCCATGTTTAGTTCCTTCGACGCCATGTGTTTCGAGTTGTTGGGCCAAACGGTGAGGGCCTCCTTCTCTTCTATCGCCAAGGGCAATAGTAACACCGCCTCTGCCTCCGCCGCCGCTAGCATCGATGCGAGCAAGAAGCAACAAGGAGATGCACAGCCACCACCGGCGTGTGCTAAGAAAGAGATCAGAACGCAGCAGAGGGCACCGCGATTCGCACCGGAGTTGGATGGGTTGAACTGCTTCGAGACCCTCATTTCCTATTAGCTTTTGCCACGCTTGATGTTGCGCCATATGATCAATATGCTGTATGGCTGATAGAGATGTGAATATACAAATGACAGAACATAGATATTCATATATTCTTTAACGATTGATACGGTTCTGAATCTCTGATTGATGGACCGCTGTTCTCGTTTATGGTTTTCTTTACAGTTTTGAAATAAATTTCTTCCTCGATTATATGATAATCCATCTTGATTCTTGATTCTATTGTCCTTCTGTCCCAAATAACCTTGATTTTTCTTTTCCATAATTAATACTGTTCAGCCCATACTTGCCGTAAGTCTGCAACGATGTTTGTTTTTGGCAGTTATGTTTGGGGGCAAAGATGAGAAATCTCATCTCATCATTACATTTTTTTTAAATTTTCATACAAAATATAATAAACAATTCAACTTTTTCAAATTTTAATTTAACTTTTTCAAATTTTAAAACAATAATAATATTAAAAAATAATATTTTAAACTTTTATCTTAACACTATTCAAAATTACAAACAAACTCTAACCACAGGCATAAAGGCTCCGTGCACGCCAGCCAGAGTATTCTCTTAATGAAACGGCCTCATGGACAGAAATTTCTCGATAAGTCTAGGGTTGGTTTGGGTGTTTGAATATTTTACTATTGTTTATTATTTATTTATTTATTATTTATTTATCTAGTTGTTACTACTATTTAATATTCTATCATTATTTTTTATTACTTTTTTTTATTACTATTTACTGAATATTTGAAATCACCTCACTACCCAAATGTCATTTAAATGCTTCACACAACTAGACTAGCAAGATTCTAAAAAATTCTCACAATACACAATCGGCATCTAAAAAATTCTACAATAACAGTTAATTTGTATACATCTAGCTTGAATTGCAGAACGAATCACTCACAACTTAGCCAATATAACACCCTCTATTTATGTTTGTGGAAAAAACAAACCAACTAAGGGAAGAAGTGAAATGAAAGCATTGAAGGGAGGCACGCATATTGGAGTCAAATTGAGGTTTTTAAAAGAGGTTTTCATAGAAAGTAGTCCTAATGGCTTTCCACCAAGATTTAGGCTCCGTTTGATTATTGAACTCAGCTGAGTTCAATCTAATTTTAAATTGAATCTAATATTCAAATACTCAACTCTTAAATTACTAAACTCATCCCAACTCAAAACCTTCTTATATGTGAGACTACAATATTTTTTAATTTAAAACATCTTTATACGTGGAACTTACAACCTTTTTCAATTTTTTATAAAAAGTACTAAACTCATCTTAACATTTAAACATACTTTAAATTCAATTTAGATGGATCCCACATAACTTTTCTTACTGTTCAATTCATTATTATTTATAAAGAATTCAACTCAACTCACTACAAGAAATCAGGTCTTTTTCAGCGCGTAAAATCGTTGAAAATACCCTCCAAAATCGCTGCTTTTACTCTTTCTTGGCGATTTTAAAATTTCCGAACATTCGACGAAATAAAAGTGACGATTCTGAGAATTTTCAGCGATACCAAAAATTCGTTGGGAAAATTTCCATTTCCGACGACTTTTACTCGCCGCAATAGGCTTACAAAACGTCGAAAATAGGGGTCTCGAATTCACACTAAATCGCCGATAAAGGTCAATTTTCTCAGCGATTTTCCAGAATCGTCAGTATGATCTATTTGTTGCGAATAAATATCGCCACTAATATAATTGTTTTCGCCGTAAACTTTTGTATATTTGCAACGATATTTTTTTTTGCTGGTAAGTAGATTATTAGCGACAGATATAATTCACCGGAAATAGTATCAGAATCGACGTCGGAAATTATTTGCGACGAATAATACTCGCCGCAAATGATGTTTTAGAAAATTAAAAAAATGCACAAAACAGAATGGAGGAAGGACTTTTTACATTAAATTGAATTTAATGTAAAAAGCCCTTCCTCCATTCCTACACAAAAGCTAGCTCAAAAATACTACACAATACATATTCATTCAAGTTCCATTCACCTTTTCATATTCTATATTACATAACAAAAATCAAAACCTTCCATTGAGCAAACATAAATGTTTAACTTCAAACTAACTTTAATCACTAAACATCACATATATACAATACATGGAAACAGTTACCAAACAAGAGATATTCTGTCCAACTTGTATATATGCTTCATTATCTCATAAAACATCAATCCAAATGGAGCCACAAAAGCTTTAGCAACCAAAATTGCAGATATATTGAATGAAAATGAATAGCCTATCAAGTGCTTGAATATCACAGAGACACAATCACATTCCTATATCAAACAACTATATAATATATGAGAGACCCTTATATATAATATATGTATATATAAGTATAAGATATAATTAATTCACCTAAATGGTGCACTAACCCCTCACATTGACTGTTGTTTTAATTCTGAAACTGAATTATAATATCATACCAAAAGAGCTGACTTTGAGGCCCACAAGAAAATCACTTAAATCTACCAATAAAGTCATCACCTAAGGCTTAGTTTGGTAAAAGAGTAGTTACTGTAAGAAAGAATACTATGTCAGCAAGATGATGCTCCAATTTCTTCCATGGTTCTTAAATATCAGAATTCATTAGTATCTTGGAGGGTTTTTGTACATAGGACAAAAATTTAAATTACAAGAACTAACAACCCAATAAACTAGAAAATAAAGATAACCCAATCCATAGATATTATTAAAAACAAGCTGGAATAATAGAGTAACCAGTTTTTATTTATTTATTTCTGTGATGATCAGAGACTGAGACAAGCTGACAGATGATACAAAACAAATAAATTGAAACAAATTTATTTGTTTGAGATTATGGTTCTACCATGAATGAGGAGAAAACAGAAGTAAATTTAATCAAGTAATAGGCATAATAGTGTTCCGAATATATCATCAGAAAAAATTACTGTGATAGAAAAGATGGTTGATTCAACAAAAAGAAAGAAATTCGAATTACACAATAGTTCTCATGCATATTTTGAGCTTCAATGAAAACACTTACGATCAATAATGCTAAGTTACTAACACTGCAAAAATGATCGCAATATCTCTAAAACCAAAGGGATGGAATTAATCAAAACAAAGTGCTTATAAACCTAAGATATTCATTTGGAAGATATCTTGATTCTTGAGCTAATTAGAAGTGGGAGAAGATTGAGGAAATACAGACTTCTGCAGCACACCCAACATATATACTAACAGATAATGTCAGAGAGGAATATATACATGCTGCATTTGTCATACAAAAATATGGTTCGTGAATGAAAGGAATTATCAGCCACTGCATAAACTTATACTTGTAGCTAGTTTTTTGAGCATGTCCGAATGGATCATGGACATGCAGCTGGCGCGAAAGTTTGTCCAACCTGCAAGAACCAACAACGTGATCCACACAATCATTTTAAAATGAAAAAACAACCTAGTCTTTCATTGCTTAGTTCTATACAACCATTCACCCATTTTTTAACATAAACTGTTAATAAATACTAGATAATCAGCTTTTATTTTCCTTGGGGGCCTTTTACAGAAACATATATACCATTATACTAATTAGAGGACTAATTAACAGTAAACACATGCATGTTTGGACAAAAAGTATTAGGAAATTAAACATTCACACAGTCTTAGTATACTTAGCTTGTGTGCCCTCTGTTTCAATACATCAACCGTAGCCATTCATCCCCATTAGTTCCCAGTACAATAGCAACACAAGTAATTCACATTACAGTCGTAACCTTCCATTCCCATGATCTTCACAACAAATATTACAGGAGAGTTACAAGAGAACTCTAACACAAATGCAAAGTAAAATCTTCTCAAACCCAAAAAAAAAAAAAATCCAAAAGCAAACAAAACCCTAGAGCTGCCAGTATAACACCAACATCATTCACAAAAAAATTGAAACCAAATCCTAACTTCATGTTCATAACCCAGATCCATTAAAGTAGCAATCCAATTCTAATCACCTCCATCACAAAGCACCTCACAACTCTAAGCCACCAACACAGACAACAAAAACACAATAATCTTGTTTATTACGCACTATTGCAGCACAAAATAGAGAGATGAGAGAGAGAGAGAGAGACGGTGGGGGAGAGATGACCTACCAACGAGGACGAAGCGCATGGTGGAGCAGGACCGAGGAGGCGTAGAGGTCGCGGAGCAGAACAACTCCAGCCCGTCGGCGTTGTGTATTCACACAGAGACTTTAGAGAGAGAAACAAAGAGAGGGAAAGATGCGGACATCGTGAGTGAGAGAGAGAGAGAGAGACCGGAGAGGAAGACAGAGAGAGGAAGCCAGTAGTCCCCCGGGGGGGTGGTTTACGAAACAGAGGGGAAATGAGAGAGGGAGATTACGTGCGGGAGGGAAAAATGAATGAGATCGCGCGAGCCCTAGTTTTAATTTTAAAATCGTCTTTCACGGCGATTTTAGTTCGCTGTAAAATACCTTTTACTTTTTGCAGCGATTTTAAAGTTAAAAAATTGCTGCAAAAAGTAACAATTTGCAATTCCATCGAACAATTATTCGCCGCAAAAAGTTTCTTGAGTTTTTGCAGCGAATAGTTTCGTTGCAAAAAGTAAAAATTGTTGCAAAAAATAATAAAAAATGCCGGAAAAGACTATTTCAGAAACTTGATGAATTTTAATCCCAACGATGTGAAAATCGCCGCAATTAAACACTTTTTGCAGCGATTTTATTTTCAACAGACATAAAATCGCTGCAAAAGCTTTTTTTCTTGTAGTGACTAAATTCAGCTCAATATCTAAACGCAATCTTAACCTACCGAAGGTTCGAGAGATGCATTATCGGTGGAAAGTAGGATTCGTTTTCCGAGTGATTTGAAGTGTAAGAGAAATTTGAGTAGCAAACTTTCGAGGAATGCGAAATGGTTTTCATTTTCCGAGCAATCTGTGCATGGATGGAAATGGGCACAACAGCTTTCTTTCTTCTTCTTCCTTTTTTTTGTTTTTAAATAATAATATAAGTGTTGACGGAGTGGAGCGTAGTGCCTTCGCACCTGTATCTTATATAGCAGAACTGTTTTTATTTTGATATTATTTAGAATTTTCATTTGTTTCAAAAATTTAAGCCGGTGAAAAAATGTAAATCTTATAAATTATATTTATGTCTTATCACAATCTCTCAATACAGACGGCAAAGTTGGCAATTATTGCATTTTTTTTTATATGGATCTTAAATTTTTTTTGAAGAGTAATATGGAGGTGCTCATAGAACAAATAATATAGATGAGATTCAATATATGAACCACATCAACGTTAGGAAATATGATATTAAGGAATATGATTTTTTAAGAATGGCCAATTAAGTAACCTCTCCCCTAATGATCAAGATTGCGAACAAATACAGTCACCAAAGCAGTGCATGCAACAAATTCACGAGGCAACGGACGCCCCAGCAAAGCAGTGCACGCAACAAATTCACCGAGGGGATGAAACTTTGTTGTACCAAATCAATTTTCTTTACTTTTTTTCTTCCTTAAGAAATTCATATATATATAGGTGGCCACAGAGCACTTAGGCTGCCCCAATAAAATCTATATACAATTACTACATAAATCTCAAAAAAAGGGAAAAAGAGACATTTACTACATAATATTTCGGCTGCAATTTCATTTGGCTCATCCAGTCGTGTTATGCAAATGGTCATCACAGGGATGATTAATTTCACTATGTAAAAGTAATACTAGATATAGTTTTAAAATTTGCAAACTTCGCACACCTAAAAAAAAAAAATTCATCATTAAAAAAATAATTTTTTTTTTATCTTGATCTTAAATTCATCCATATTTTCTAAAACAATTTTGCTAGGTATAGTCGCCCTGTGGGTAAGTGCGGGGGAGTCGTCTGATATATTTAATATAAAACAAAGGCACACGAAAACAGACGAAAATAAAAAGAAAGACAGGCAAAGAATACAGATCTCTTTTCAAGTGGGTCTTCGTCTTCGTGGTCGATAGGTGCTGGTGTTTGAGAATAATTTAGGGTCTGTGTCTTTGGTATTGGCGCCTTGGAAATGACCGTCTCCCCAAGCCAAGAGGTCTTTTTTCTCTTACCGAATTGATTGTTGTTTCTCTCACTGCAGTTCAGATCGCCTTTAAGCAACTTGGTAAGCGTCTCCGAGCTCCTGAATCGCACGAATTTGATCCACAATATCCATTTACATTTGGACCCCCCTCTCTCTCTCCAAGAAAATTGCTTCTCTTGCCGTTCTTCTTGTCGTTGTAAAGACTGATCTCCAAGATTTCGGAGGCCATGGAGTCGATGTTGTGGACGACGAACTCGAGCTTCTCGGCCCATTCAGGGTTGAGATCTCTAAATTTGGTTTTGTTTCGGCGCCTTTGGTCATCGAAGTCAACAATGGCATAAGCACTGGCAGTTCCTTGGCTGTCTTTGGGCATTAGATTCTTGGCGTTGTAGACTTGGACGACAAGCTTCCTACCGGAGCTCTCTACCATGATTTGGATTCAAACTATGAAAAGATCTCTAGATAGAGAGAATGAATGAATGAATAGAGGAAGGATATGAACGAGAAGTGGTATAGAAGAGGAAAATGAAGGAGATGAAAGAAAGTTGATTATGTTTGCAAGTGAAGGAGAGAAGGAGGTAGGGTAGAACAAAAATGCAAAGGAAACGGTGCATTTTCCTTTTTGTTGATCTGGTCTCACCAAGGAAACAGTGCGCTGTTTTATTTTTATTTTGCCACATCAGACCCGTTTGCACGGCGACTGCACGAGACGACTACAGTAAGCATTTTACTTTCTAAAAAGAGTGCGCGATGCTACTCGTAAATGTTTCAAAGATGGTAAATCAGCCATTTTTCAAGATTCGACTATACTCGCAGGCTTCATCCATTTTCCAAAAAGAGTAGCATGCGTTGCATCACCAAATATGGTCAGATCTTGACAATTTGAGGTTGGGGAACTTGATAGAGCCGCGCATAAAGCCCACGAGCCAGTTTGGGCCTACTTGATGCCCACGCACATGATGTACAACTTACTTTATGTTAAAGATTAGCTGCTTAAGAATTTGGTGATGTGGAGCATGCTACTAGTAAATGCATCTTTCAAAGATGGTAAATCACCCATTTCTCTTTATATAAGGAAAAAGAAGAAGAAAAGAACTCTTATAAAACTAACTTTTAAGCCTTTGAAAGGGAAGTAGAAGTAGAAGGGAGAGGAGAGAAGAGAGAGAGGGAGTAGGAGGAGCTCCGTTATGGATTTAGAGAGAGAGAGAGGATTTGATTTTGTGCTCTTTTTAACTACAAAATTAATTTGCTAAATCGGATTGGCAATTATGTTATAGAATTGGGTTTGCATCATCATTCCCACACACCATATTTTTTTTTTTTTTTATTCTTTCGAAACTAGTTGAGTTTTTCTACTCATCATCCATATACTATACATTTGGTAAGAGAAAAAAATAATTATGTGTGGTGTATAGTGTAAAGATGATGAGTAGAATTTTTCTTAAGTTAACTAGTATTTGTCATCAATACTTAAAGAGAAATGCTACAAAAAAATATTACACTACACATATCCATCTAACTAATATGTGATTTGTCCTTTTTATCATTTTATTTAAACAAACATGTAAAACCCAGGCTCCATCCTAGGCTAAAAATAATAATAAATAAGTAAAATCACCACCTGAAGGAAAACCACGTCATATCATTAGGGTTAGTGGTTCTTTTTTTCCTCGACAGTTTTTCCCTTTCTCTTGTTCCCGTCAGTTTTCCCTCTTTTCCGTTCACCTCATTTTCTCTCATTCCCCATCAGTTTAAATTTCCATATCCATTACGTACATTATGTTTCCCCCCATTTTGCACCCACATATTCTTACTCTCTCATTTTCCCTTCCCCACGCATCTTCGGTTTCCTCCCCTCTAAGTTTTATTTTCTTCTCTTAGCAGACCAATTCTCTTCCCCACTCTCTTACTCTCATTCAAGCAAAGCACCCCTCAAGCCACCATGAACCCTAACCATCGTAACCAACAACGTCCGCAACCCACGCAGCATCAGTGGCCACTACATACACGGCAAACAATGTCCCGCTTCAATCTCCCTCCGAACGCTACCACCTTGCAACACCTAGACACTGCCCTAGCATCCCCAACACTAACCCAATGCACCCCTCCCCACCTTCTAATGGGAGAGGCTTCTCTACCGTTGACCTAAAGCCAACCACTGCACCTCAGTTGTCGATGACGGGAGCTCCACCACTTTACTGAGACTCACCCTCTCGGTTCCACCCTCACCCTCTCTAGGTTAACAGTAACAAACAACTCTCTCTCTCTCTCTCTCTCCAGAGTTTCTCCACCACGCACGTGGGAAGCGGAGTGCGCTACCGTGATTTTTGGCTTAAGCCACCGTCCCCACGCATGGCATCGTTCCTCTCTCAATAACCTTTACTGCCAACATTTTATTTTGTTTCTCTCTCGCCGGTTTTGCTCTAAAAAAAAGGGGCTTATAAAACTTATTTTTACAAAGGTTAAGCTTTGAAGTTTTAATTATCTTGCTCACCTTAGTGTGTTAGCCAATTTCTTTTACTAGGTTGTTCACATGGGCTTTTGGTTTTAGGAGTTTTAGGCTTGAGTTGGGTTTTACGGTAAGAGATTATTAAGTTGGGGCATATATTTTAAGTTGGGCTTGGTTATATATTATTCATATATATATATCTTAAGTGAGCCGATTTTGTGAAGGGTTAGATTTTTAAGTTGGATTGATTTTAATTATGGTAAACACCATCATAATATTTTGTACTAGGCTAGACTCAAAAGAGAATTTTAGTGCGAATGCCTTAAATAGGTGATGTTCGGAAAGTCACTTTGTGGTTTAGTAGTAATTGGGAAAGTCACTTCGTGGAGATGTTTAATTGTTTCGTTTATTTTAGAAGTGTTAGTTTATTTGTCTAATAGTTTGTATTAATTATATTTAGGTGACGATCAGTTTTGCTTGACACTGTTCAAAAAAATTAAAAAGTAAGGTAAGCGGGATTCTTATGTTAGACTTGCATAAGAAAGAGATGGACTGAGCAGGGGCAGAATCAGAAAATCTAGTTTGGGGGGGGGGGGAGTTACAAAAAAATAATTTTGGGAGGACCAAATACTAATTTTCATATAGTCTACTTTATAAAAACATCTTTCAAAATTTAATTTTCATCAAATTTTAAAATTGTTGGAAGGGGTAGGAAGTCCCCCTAAGCCCCTTAGTAGTTTCGCCCCAAGGACTGAGGTTGACTTCATGAAAATTATTCATATTTTGTTATGAAAAGAAAATTGGAAAACAACCCCGGTCATTTTGTTCTACATCACTCATTATATCTGAATAAAAAAAGATAAAGATATTTTTGTCATGACTGGTGTAGATATGAGCAAAATTTTAAAATTTTGTTTCTAAACTATGCAAAAAGAGCAAATATAAAATATAAAATTTTTTGACATGATTATGAAAAGATGCTCTAAATCTACTATGATTATGTGAAGATGTCTAAATCTATTTTGATTATGTGAAAATGATATAATTCTGTTCAGTACTCTGTTTGTTATGATGTGGCATTTGAAAACTTTTGGCATGACATTCTGATTATGTATCTGGCTCTGTTTTTGCTTTGCTCTGCTTTGACCTTACCACGGGTGTAAAACTGTGGTCTCTGTTTGAGTTGGTACCAACTACTCTGTCTATTAGTGCCCCCACTTTGGAAACAAAGTGATTTTTTGTGTGATTTTTATTTTGTGCACATTTGGGACTCTCAGAATGATAAAGGGGAGATTCACTTCTGTCTCTGCTCGTTGTGGCCATTAGGAATAGCACAATCCTACCACGGGGATTAAACATGGGCTCTGTTCAGATATTATATTTCGATACAATATGACATGAGATGATATGATGATGCTCAATTATGCTATGCCAAAGGACTTTTGAATATGAATATTTGAATTGTCGCTTTGATATTTTGAGAACATGTTTTTGCTTTGCATCCTAAAAATAAAATGTTTTGTTTTGTATTCTGAACTTTGTGTAAAGGCTCATGTTTACATACTAGTATATGTTTTTTGCTTACTGAGTTGTTGATAACTTACCCTTTATCGCCATAATATTTTATGATGTTTTGTATGTTTCAGTTAAAGTTCAAGAATGGAGAATATGGGTAAGGCTATGTGAGCATAGCAGATTAAGTACAAAGAGGGTATTGTGATTATTGGAGAATTTTATTTCGTAGTTTTATTTTGCTTTGTTAACTTGATATTTTGGAAGGTTGATATTTATTTTGAGACTTAGTAGTGTTCTTAGTTAATATTTTGGGAAAAGTTAGTTTAAAACAATGAGATTTATGTATAATTGAGAAGTTGGAGTTTATATTTGCATTGTGAGATATGATCTTTAAGAAGCAACTCTCCGACCCATCCGGGACCAAATTTTGTAAATGTTTAAACATTAAGATAGAAAGACAAAAATGATAAATTACATATTGATTTGGTAGAGGTGGTGATACAAGACTTCTATGTAGAATTTATCATAATTAAATGGATCACACACGTAACTTGATAAAATTTGTTTTTACAAGGGTTTTGTAAATGTTCAACCAAAAAATCTACAATTTCTAATGGAATAGGTAAAACAACAACTTCTGATCATAGCTACTAAATCAACACCCCCAAGTCAAATGGATGCTTGTTGCACTCTATACTAAAACATTAGTGTTTTGTATCTATTAACGTATGAGTAATATTAGATGTAATCATAGGTTGTGCAAGTGTTGCATATTCCTTTTAAAAAATAATGGGATCTATCATTAAAAAAGTATTTTTTTTCATGTGATGCCATATTTACTCTTCTTTTTTTTAAAGGAGTGTATGATGTTTTTGCACTCTATGACTGCAAATATCATTTCTCTTAATCTATTTAGTATTTTCGATGAGCACGTTGAGCTGACGGCCTATGATGCGAATGATTTGTTTGACAAATCGCGTTCACTTGTTTGACATATTATTCACATATATACTAAAATATTTTATGTATCCAAACCCAAAATTATGTCGTTTTAATGCAGATTGATTGGATGGGATCCATTCGATTAGACACAAATAGCTTAACTAATTAACCCATTCATTAAACAGTCGCAACAAATAATTGCATAACTCTAGTTAATTTGGGGACCAAAACATAATCTAATTATTGTTCAGATAATTTTGATTCGACTCAAACCAACTCTCCCTAACTTTAATGTGTCGAATGAGATTAGTCAATTAGGTCATAGATTGTTATTCTTAATTTAGTAATTCACAATCGCTTTGTTCGTACTCACTTTTTACGTCGACACCATGAGATGCAGGAAAAAAAAAAACCTTAGAATAATCAATATCGTGGAAACACGCAAATGCTTTCAATATTGTGGGCTTTTTTTGGGTCTTGGAATGACACATTAGATTCATTTTATTGGGCTGAGTTTAGATTGGATCACTGGGCTATTGTTAGGTATCTATAACCAATGTTTATTACGCTCACTCCATTATCGATTTTTTTTTCTATTCATTAGCGAATATTATTATTAAACCTTCTATATTTTAATTCCCTCTTCCACTTCACTGTTCATCCAAGCTTTGGTGGTTTTGATATTATTTAAAGAGTAATTCTATTCGAAAGTCCTTACACTGTACACTTTTTGAGTTGCATCATTTGATTTACAAATAAAATTATATCATGTAGATAGTATATATTGTAAAGACTTTCAAATAACACTACTTAATAAAGAGATAATATTTACAATCTTAAAATATACAATCTCCACATTATTTTTTAAAAAAGTTGGATAAATCTTAAACTCACGTAATAAAAATTAAAATAATTCATTTTTTTAAACAAAAGAACAGAATACGAAACTGCACACTCGAAGACTATTACCGATTTATTTTATATTGAATTCTACGCAGCTGGCCATGGTTGTGCTTTACAACGCCTTTGAAGTTTTGAGGGTGGCATCAAACTCTATTACTTCCACGCTTCTTGGGTTCTCACGCATCCAACAATTCCCAATCCAACTAGGGAAGGCAAGCAAATTCTAGTGCCACACAGAAGTTTCCTTTGCCCTTAAAATTCCTATTCCTATAAGGAAAACTAGACTTCTTACTGCTATAAAGTACTTTCCTTCGCTCACAAGTCCCTCACAATCAATTCCTTTCTGTAAACAAGAAATCTCTTTTGGTTTTTTGGGTTCTTGTTCGTGGAGTAAAGAGATCAGACAAAGCTCAATCATGAATTCCATGATCTTCACTTCCTTCGACGCCGTGTGTGCGGAGTTGTTGGGCCAAAAGGTGAGGGCTTCCTTCCCTTCCATCGCCAAGGGCCGCAGCAATACCACCGCCGCTAGCATCGACGTGAACAAAAAGCAACTAGGAGATTCACAGTCACAGCTACTATCGGCGACGTATGTTAAGAAGGAGAAGCAGCCGCAGCAGCGGTGGTCACCGCGGTTCGCACCAGAGTTGGATGGGCTGAACTGCTTCGAGACTCTTGTCTCTTATTAGCTTCTGCTACGTTCGTTTGATTGATGTTTCGCCATATAAATGTGTTGTATGGCCGATAGATATAGGGATCATATATACAATCACAGCGAGTACTTTACATTCTTTGATGATTGATGTTGATTCTTATGGCTATGTAAAAACCACTGGTTCTAATTAATCTTTGAATGCTGTTATCGTTCATATTTGTTTTTCTCTCTGTTTGTTGTTTTCTTGATTCCTACTTGAGCCATGAATTTCTCTATGTTTCTTGTTTTCTTGATTCTTATTCTTAGCTATGAAATTCTTTTAAAACTACCATTGATTCAAAAGCCCTAAAACTGTTAAATATTAATTTGGTTAAACCTTTAACCATCATGATCATAACATTCCACTACGTTTTCGAATCCGACATCTACGACGGCTCACTCTATCGACACTGACCCGATAGTAATTCTTTCTCTTTTGGCGGCTTCACTCATTTATCAGTATTCAATGACTTAACACTATGCCTATATATAGTACCAAAACATTTTAATTCAGTTTATAAGTCGCCTCCTCCGTGACTTGAACCCGTAATGTAGTCCTTGCTCAGATACCAATGGTTAGGTTTGGAAGTTTTTTCAAATACAAAATTTTCATCTCATCTTATCTCATCATTATAATTTTTTCAAATTCTTACATAAAATATAATAAACAATTCAACTTTTTCAAATCTCAAAACAATAATAATATTAAAAAATAATATTTTATTCAATTTTTAACTTTCATCTCAAATTAAATATTCTCATCTCAACATTCAAACCTAACCTAGATACTAATTTAGTTAAACATTTATAACAGTATCATGCAAAAGCTCACCTTACAAGGAACTGGCATTGTAGAGGGACGTCTGGGGGTCTCTTTATATAGACAGAAGATAATATTCTGTAGTTCATAGATCAACGTTGAAGCTTAAAGCAACGTACTCAACACACCAAAGAAGGGGAGGGAGCCTGCCAAAAGCTTCCTCTGCACTCCTGTAACGATGAATCTTAGATAATTATTCGAGCTGTTTCGTTCTTTTTTTAAAAAAATTGCGTATCGATTGGACTCAGTTTCATCATTGACAGTGGTGATCGGTAATTTTTTTCTCCCATTCGTATAGATCAAGTAGCTTATAATCTTGTTGAATCCAACTCCTTTCCAAATGCTATTTTTAAGTACGCCAGTATCTTGTTTGTGAAGAAGAAGAAGGAATACACTCTTGTAACGTGCATCTAAAATTCTGTGCCTGAATTCATCTTTTCACGGCGCGATGATTGCCATGGTAGCATGTCTGCACCAAAAATAGAATGAGGGGTTGTTTCGAAATTCACATGACATCTCATCTCAAGACTTTTTTTAATATATGAGAATCGTGACAAACTTGGGGATTTGTGAAGCCACGTGCAACAAAAGAAACAAGGAAAGACGATTTAAGGGTTAGAGAACAGAGAGCACAAAAAGCTCGATTTTTGACATGAGATAGTCGCCATGACGCTCTGATTGGGGACAATTCGACTTCCTCCTCGTTCTTCTTTCATATTTCGAGGGACTTCGAATCGCACAAAAAATTGTGAGCATTCTTAGGAGTGGAATTTCAGTGACATGCTAAAAGATTTTAAAATCTAGCATCACGAGCATTCTTAGGAGCTATGGTATTGTTGATTTAGAAGGCTCTTTTGTATTTCATAAACCATAATAATATGACCAAGTTTTACATATTTTCTGTGCTAACATCCTCTTCACATATGGAGACTGATGAATGAAGCTCTTAAGGTAATTCTCAGAAAACAAGACTGATGTATGACCAACTTATTAAGGAGATATACCATGATCTGGAAAAGTATGTATGTACCATATTCTGTTGATTGTCATTCCAAGTCTCTTAATGCACAAGGATGAAATCAGCAAATGGGATAAGTGAAAAGGGGTTTAACTTGCATATGAGATTACTGGAATATTATCGTTATTTCTGGATCTATATGAGATCCTTCACTGAAATTTCCAACTATTATAAATACAACTATGTGATCTCTTCTCTGCTCCAATCTAAAGCTGCTCAACAGCTCAAACAATAGGAAAAAGAGTAACACTTTCTATTCTCTGAAAGGGTGGTAAGATATCCGCCATTGAGCAATTTCTCAAATGATGCAAAAAGCATTCTCAATCACATCCTCCTTCCAATTCTTGCAAACCGTCTGGCTACTCCAAAGATGACTGCTTTAGTTACAAGCCCCCGGTCAAGGCTACAGGCAAGGAGAAGAACTCCACCAACAACTAAAAGCTTTGGTATGTTCCTCTCCTCCGGATTCCGAGGTGAATCTCTGTTTTCAACCTCGGTCAAATCACTGTTGTTGTTTTCCAAAGATCTCAGGTAGTCCGCACTGACCTTAGTGTTGATCTGGGCCATGAAAGCACATTGTGAGAGTGGGGCTCCAGATGCTCTATGCCTTTGATATGCACGTAAACCAGGGTCAATCTTCTTCACAGCACCCCACATGCCTTGCCGAACCCCAAGCTTTGCAATCTCCCATGGTATACCCATATCTTCATGATGAAACAGCAACACTTCACATGCAGTCAACTGGCCATCCTTCTTCGATTCAACTGGTTCATATAGAATGGAGACACGTCTTTGTCATTGAATGAATCCAAGACCACAATAGATAGCATAGAGCAATACTGAAAATTTAAGCAGCTATCTATCATATCCCATAAATGATATCCTTCTCTTAGGAAGATTCAAAGGTTTTCTTTTTTATTCTGTTTCACCAGTATGCAACCAAGAACATACTGATTATGTTGCAGCAAGACTCAAAACTAAGAATGAAGGTGTTCAACTCTGGCAACAACAACAAAAGTTCATAGGAATACATACAGCAACTTTTCATTTTAAAAAGATACATAGGCAGGTATTACCTGCACGAATGCACCAACTTGAATAGTACAAATCGACTCGTCTAGGTTTGTTGTGCCTTGGCACTGACGTGCAGGGTACTCCCTAAAAAGAGACAAAATGCAAACACAAATTATTCTTAATTCAGAAACTTCAAGAAATCAAATCTGGAAAATATGATGAAACACATAGTTGTAAATACATCCCAATCAAAACAATCAGTTCAAATAGAGAAAAACTAAATTTCGTTGCCTCCACAATCTAGAGGACTTAAGTTCACTAATGATATGAAGTGAAAGGATACCATTGAGAATGATCCAAGTGCCTTGTGCAGTGCACCTACAGCACATGGTAAATAACTAGCGACTTGCCTCACATTGCCAAAATTTCAGATCCTAGAGCAACTGTCATTTGCCGATGCTATACACAGTAACCTGCTCTTTTGTTTTTGTTTTTGTTTTGTTTTTTTTCCATTTTTTGTCAAAAGCTACAGTAATTATGACCTATCACAGTAATTATGAAGTAACATAAGTCATCAGATTTCAAATACTATCAAGTAACAATCATCACAACCATATCTCCAAACCATAGCATTGTATCACATTCACACAGGTGGATAGAACACAATAATAATCTGAAGACTACTACATCTACTCGTCTAACTGGCCAAATCTTCACCCCTAAGACGATAATATGAACCCACAGAAGTAGATAGAATTTATGAACATATATGTACAACAGATCTCAAAACTAAGTGTTCCCCTCTGTATATAAAAAGAAAAGGCGACACAGAATGCCTAAAACTAGAGAACAAAGTTGAGAATAAGAATTTATAACTTTTCAAGTTTAAGAAATACGCCAAAAGCAATCCCATACCTTTGTTACACAGTAGTAAGATCGTCCAGATTCCCAGATTCGACGACCTATTATATACTCTCGATCGCTACAAAAGAAAGGGAACTGCACACAAAAAAACATTGTACAACATAAGCTAATAACACCAAAGGCAATCAATGCATCTAAAGATTACAAGGAAGTGCTCTCCATACCTTGCGCACCCACTGCACCATCATGGTTCCTGTGGTGGGACACTCCTCCAAGGTTGCAGAATGTATAAGCATATCATCCCACTTCAATCGAAACTCATCATCCCAGAAAAAATCCCTCACCAACTCGGGAGTGGCATCCTCAAACAAGGTCCTACTACGATATTGTGGGGGGCCAGTCTGGCAAAGCCACCAAAAGTAATCCGATCAGTCTAGAGTGCACATGCATGATATTCCAAACTAATATGATGTGAAATTCCTAGTAATCCATGAGAGGTAGTTCTCAAACTACATATCCATAGGCGAGCATTTCAACAAATGAATGAAAAGATACCTCAGGATCTCTACGCCAAGCTTGATAGCTCATAGTCGGGGTAGAACGATCCATCATCTGAATCCAAGCAGGACCTCCATCTTTTTCCTCCACTAGCCGGCATAAGTGCTCTAAATCCTCTCCGGTCACTTTTGACCCATTTTCACCATCGAGCTGTGACGAGCTGCCCGAGTAAAATAAAGCTGTTAGAACCGACCAAGATCACAGTTTCGTTGTCAATTCCATTTCCATGCCCTAATTCAAACCGTATGATTGAAAATTTGAAATTCACGTAAGATTAAAAAAATAAAACGTTCAAAACCTACCAAAGTAAAAAACCCATCTTCCAGACATGACCCAAATCTCAATTCAACGATCGAACTCATTTCCACGTCCTTACCCAAAGCATTAAGAAATGAACGATTTTCAGAAACCAAGTCGTCTAATCTCTTAAATAACATAACAAAACCCAACAAACCTGGAATGGGATTCAGTGGCAGCAGGTGGCACAGAGGGACTGTCATTATCATTTCCAATACAAGAAACGCAGCTGGGCAGCTGAAACTTCAGGGCGTTCAAGCTCGGAAACGAAGCAAAACACGCGGATAACGATGCGGTCGGTGACGCCGCCGGAGCGTCCCTGGACATAGAACAATTGGTCAATTTCTTAGCCCATTTGGGCTTCCATGCCCATCCAACCAAAAGCCCAACAATAATCGCCAGCCAAAGAGGCGCTATGAAGAGCATGAGCTCGCTGAGCACATCCAACATTGTGGGTCTCCGCAAAATCTCCAATAAAGCCGAAAGCAAAGCCATAACAAGGAAACACCACAATGAAACGAAGCGACTCCGAAATGCAATGCTCAAGGATGACCCAGAAATCAAATAACGAAAGAAACAAAATTTGAAAGCAGAACCCTCGATTCAATGGGATTGGTGGGCGTCGAAGCACATCGATGATTCGAGGGTTTCAAGAGAGAGGTAGGGAATAAGATAGAGGATAAGCCCCAAAAACCAGCCTCAATAAATTTAACGGAAAAAATAGATAAACAGAGAGAGAAGATTGATGCGAATAAATGATGAGATTTAGTTGTGAGCTTTTGCAGCAGAGACAGGAGGCATAGAAGAAGAAGACAAGTATTCTCAGAAGGTGTTGTGGATAAGGATTACGAGATAAGCGGTAGAAAGATGTGGTGTTAGGATTACGGATTACCGTAGGTCCGGATTTTCTTGTATGTTCAGGCCGTTGAGATTTTTTATTTTATTCTCTCTCTTTTATGCTCTCTTAACTATGTTTAGGGATTGGGGAGAGAAGTTAGCACTGCAAGCACAACAAATGTTCAAGGAAATGAATGAAGTGGGAAGGTAGCATGAACGATAGATTTTATATAAAGAAAGCAGAGAAGGCGACGGGTGCGCGAAGCAAATGATCAATCTTCGAAAAAGACTTCCATTAGTTAGAAAAAATAATGCGCATTGAAAATGTGCTGTCTATTTAATTGGGGGCTTTGCCTTTCACTGCCTCTGCTCATTGGCCGCTCCACTTCCTATTATCGGATTATTATCGGATCTCTAATATACGACGCTGCTGCGCACATGGCTCTCTGGTGTCAACCGCGTTCTCTCTCGTTTTTCACGTTCTTTGACTTTTTTTTTCATAACCTTTTTATGTTGGGCTTTATTTTATTTTTATTGAGATATCGAAGAATTTAGTTTATGTATAAATCTAGTTAATTTGATAAATTATATGGTTAGACGTGAAATTTTAAATTTATTTTATATGAAAAAATACGTATTTATAATATGATATATGACGACAACAAATCATATCAACTTATAAGTTTTATTTTTGAGAGATATCTTGATAAATCTAACAATTCCCTTATGAAGATGCAATATCACGTGATGTATAAGACAACAATATAGAAATATAGTATATAGAAATATTCCCATAATTTTCAGGCAATTATTGCTTGAGAGAGGAGTATGTAACTCCTAATATCACAAAACTAGCCAGAAATAATTATTATCGAAGCTTTTTTTTTTTTTTAAGGCTCCGACCAAATGAAGCTCACCGCCTGAAAAGGATAGCTTTTGATTTGGATCTCAATCGATACTCAAAATCGCGTGGCTAATCATGCAGATCAGACACGAAATGGTCAAAAAAGCCGTCATGAATTATTATTATTTTTATTTAGCCCTCCTTCCCAGTTCCCATTGAAGAGCAACACAAAGCCTGTATACCAGAAACAACAAAAAAACAGACATGAAGAAAACATGTAGAGAGAGATATATATAGGATCAGTACTGGTTCGGCAGTGGTCGGTTCAGTACCGGATCATCCATCTTATTCAACCAGATTTTTTAGAGCAACACAAAGCCTTATAACCACAAGCAAGAATGAGAAAAATATGTAGAAATCAGTGGTTTGGTAGTGGTCATTTCAGTGCCTGAATATTGTGCATGTAAACCAATCAGAATTTGGGAGCTGCTGTAGCCATTAATTTCCCTACGTTGATCCACAACATGCATCATATGTCCTGTTCAAAGGACGTGTCCTATCACCGGTCGTGATTGTTCATTTCTAAATTATTGAGTGGGCGGCACAGTGTACTTATGGCCTCTCCGATACTTAAATTAATAATAAAAAGTAATAATTCGAGAATTTATAGAACTAGAAAGGTCGAAGGTTACATGTTACTCCTATATATAGGCATGAAGAATATAAGATGAGTATCATAAACCAATTAACTTTGTACTATGCTCAACAATTATAAGATTTATCTTTGATATATCAAAATCATCTAATCACACGTGATTTATTTCCATAACGTGAATTTTATCCCTTCTTAATAGGTTGGAGGCGAGGTCTTCATTAAGTCACATGACTCCTTTGAGCCCTTTATGGGTGATGAGCCTTGAGCCCCTAGTTTGGGCCAAACCAATATTAACTTCTCCATCCTTATTTTTCATATGGCAAAATATAAACTTTGAAGATATATATCAATTAAAATATATCATTAATGCAAAAACCTTTAGTATAAACAAGTAATCTGTTTGACTCACTTCCAACGTTTGTATATATGTTTATATATAAATAGAGAGAGAGAGAGAGAGAGAGAGAGAGAGAGAGAGAGAGAGAGAGAGAGAGGGGTAGGCCAACAATTTTTTACGCGACATGCAAACTTGACATGAATTCAACAGTATTAGGATTGTGATGATTAGATTATATAGGTATAATCAAGTTCATGTTAATTTGAGAAGACCTAAAGCTATAAGCAGTCCTGGTGCAAGCGCGGGGCAAACGTGTCTGATGTAGAAAAATAAAAAAGTACCGTTTCACTCTCTCTTTGCATTTTTCCAGATCCCTGACTTTCCCTCCCTCTCCCTCTCTGTGTTTCTCTCCCTCGAAGACCAATACCTCTCTCCATTTTCCTAGATTTCTCGTTGGAGGATGGCTCTGTACACGGGCCCACTCCTACCTTCTACGAGTTGGGACTCCTTGCCAAAGTGTGAAGTGGCGGCGATCAGATCATTAAAGGTCAGATTCATCAATGGCTTCTCAAACATCACCACTAGAGCTGAGGTTAGTTCTTTGATGTCCGCGACCCATGACGTGCCCGACTCTGTCTCGAACGAAAACGACCATAATTTTCTTGTACTTGAAGGGCAATTGGACCGGTTTGGAGATTGCCCATTTGTTCTGTCTTGCAAGTCTGTTCCTTTTGCACAACAAAACCATACAAATGGCCATGAAAACAAAGATTGACATAGATGCACATGATAGACCCATAACCAGAGCTTTGCTTTTTGATTTTGGGTTTTTAGTGCTGGAGTTTTTGTTCAAAGGGTTGTGTTTTTGGACGGGTCTGCAACTGTGAAGTGGGGTTTTGGAATGAGGTTGGACATGAAATTTTGTAGCTTGAAATTTTGAGGTGCACTAGCTTGGTTCCTTTGAACCATTCAGGGGTTACATACCCTAATTTGGTTCCTGAAATTCCGATCATAGTCCGAGTCTGGTCTATCTTCAAAAGCTTGGCTAATCCAAAGTCAGAAATTCTTGTTGTCAAAGAGTCATCCAAAATGATGTTTTATGGCTTGATATCGCAATGTATGATCTGGGACCTGGGTCCTGCACTCTTCATGCAAGTACAAGAGCCCTCTTGCAGTTCCTAACGCAATTTGTATTCTTTGGTACCAATTAGGCAGTGAACCTCCAAAGAGGAAGTTTGCTAGAGAACCACGGCTCATGAATTCATATACAATATGCCTGTGCTACCCCTCATTACTGAAACCAAGTAGTAGTACCAAATTTTTGTGATTTTTTCTGCCAATAGCACTCACTTCTGCTTTGAACTCCAAATTGCCTTGTGTCACAATATTGTTCAACTTTTTAACTGCAATAGGCTTACCACGATTAGATTCTAGGGCCCTTTATAAACTGTTGCAAAAGCACCATGCCCCAGCTCTTCCTTGAATCCTTCTGTAGCTTTTTTTAGTTCCTCATAGGTGAAACTTCACAAGTTCATGCCTGGCATCACTGGGTATATTTGAACAACCTTCTGCTTAAAATAATTGAAGCGAATGACAGCCAGAAAGGCAACCAATAGCAGGAGTAGGTTGAAAAACACTGAGTTGCTTAAGAGCACTGATCCAATAAGGGTCAGAGTTGAACGATCTTTCTTCTTAGAATCTGCATTTGGAGGCTTGAAAGTCATAAGTCATGCAAAAACTCATTGATTAGCTTGTATGTGAGTCAAACATTAGCTATCTTTTCTGTTGAACTCTGAATGTTATATTCTCTTGTAACATTTTTCCTTCTTTATTTAAAATTTTAATTAAATTTTATATAATTTTAAGTAGTGTGATGGAAGACAACAAAAAAATTGGTTTTTCCTTCTAACAACAGCTACCAAAGCTTTCTTTTACACAATGAGATCTAGACATCTTATGAATCTTGGATGAAGCTACCCACGGAGAACACAAAGAACCCACACCAAGAAGAAGAAGACCCACACGAAGCTCTTACCAGTTTGCACCAACTGTTCCGACAAGGAGAGATCTACCCAGTTTGGAAATAGGTGACGCCAAAGACAAAGACGGCTTCTAGATCCAGTTTTTCTCCACTTTGTTTTAATGCACAATGTGAAGAACACACAAAGAAGACAAACACGTAGAAACACACGAAGCCATGGTGGTTTGTGAACAAGCTCTGAATCTCTGTTTGAAGAACAAGTCTCAGACCACACGAACTTCGTGGTTTCCCACATTTCTTCTTCTTCTTCTTCTTTTAAACATAATGACTGGCGTGGCATAGCCGATTGCCCACCGTTTGCGCGGCCCGGCTGTCCGTAGAAGAATTGGTTTAAATAATCAAGGTTATATTATGAAAAATTATGCTTGCAACCGAGCTGGGCACTCCCGCGTCATCGTGGTCCGACGTGGCAGTATGAGGAACGACATCGTTCGAGAAGACAACCACAGCAGTTTGCGACTTTGCCCCATCGAAGCCCTTCATCTACTTCATATGAGTTTCCATTGAAACCCCCATCCCCACAACGTCAGAAGCCATCGTCTTCATCTTTTCCACATCAAAACCCCCATCCCCATCGTCTTCGTCTTCGTCTCTTCTCCACTAAAGTCACCACCTCACAAAGCCATAGCCCACGAAGCCCCTATCGTCTTCTCCACAGTTAGCCCTTGTCTTCTACACGAACTCTGAACACCCACGAATCGTGATAACTTCGAATCCCATGGTCTAAATCTCAATCTAAATGCTTACCCAAAATTTCCCATAATCTAAACGGAACAGAGCATAACAAACCCACCCAACCCAAATGCACAGATCGTATAAATTACACAAATTCCCTTGCTGATTTATACATAAAAATAACCCACAATTGAAAGAACCCAAAAGCCAACAATGACAATGAGAAACTTCTTCAAATCTCTTCCAGTCACAATATCACGCAAGATTACAAAACCTCAGTTAATTTCAATTCTCAAAGCAGCAATAACTTGCAAGAATGGCTCTTCAGGAAGATGAACTTCTGGGATTTGGGGTGGAGTCTTTTTGATAAAGGTATGAGCATTGGGCCATAGGAACAACATTGCAAGAGCTAGAATCAGTACATGACATACAAGAGTAAGCAGGTGATATTCAAGCAATTCAAAAAAGACCCAGATTGCAGTAGCTCCACCGAGGAACTTTGCAAGCATCTCCATGAGAGATCAGGAGCTTTTCTCCCAAGCAAAAATAATTGAGAAATGGGAAATGAGAATTCTTGGGAATTAAGGATCCGAACCCTTGAACATTTTTGTAGGTCTGGTTGAATCTTGAGTTTAAGCTCATTTCAGTTTTTTCTTTTTTTTGCTGATTTTTTTCGCTTATTTTATTTTTTTTAATAATATTAACTAACGTGGTCAGCCGATGCCGCGGGGGTTACCCACGGCGGTTGTCTATAGAGGATCTGTTATATTATATCAATTCATGGACTTTTTGTAAGAACTTGGTAATCCAACTAGCAAAAAAACAATGAATAAAAAATAAAGAAAGCAGCCAAATGATATTTTTTGCTAGAATTAAGTTTTGACTTGAAGAATATGGCACTTATGTTAATCTTTTTATCAAATCATAAGAAGGATCAAGTGTTTGCGAACATTTTTGTTTTCGTTCTTTTTTCTGTCAAATGAATGTGTTAGGTGGTGTTTACCTAAGTATATATAAACAGCTTTAACAATCGTACGTGCCGAATTGAAATCATGAAGATTTGAAGTAACTCAGCATGAACCGATACCATTGACAATTCTTATAATTTGTCATTAAAATAGCCTCCACATGCAACAGCCTCTGGTCTTTTGAAGATATTCAGTTTAAAGTTTGGGCGACATGCACGTCTAACGAAGAAGAAGACGACGACGACAATAGAAGGCTTGCCTGGTCCATTGACATTTTTTAAAGAACGAATATAGGACGAAAAATCAAGCATTAATATCGAATATATAATTTTAATTTGTAGTATGTATTAATATATCAGAGATAATATGCATTTTCTTCTTTTTAAACAATTAATTATTAACAAAGAAAAAGACCTTCTAAGATATAAAAAAAATAGAATTTCTCTCTTCTTAATTTTTCAAATAAAATACAAATAGTTCTTCAGCCACTTGCCTTATATTATTAGATTTATTTATTAAATAAAAAAATGTAATTCCCAGATAATTTAAAGCTTAAACAAACATCTTTATCATCGAACCAACGATAATCACACCGACCCCATACGGTGTTGCGCCTCTCTTTTTTTCCACATCCAGCATGTGAAACATTTTACAAAGAAGGGTGCGGTTTTAGTCAATTTGAGCATGTGCCATCCAATATGTTGTTCTACTCTTTTATAGTTTTTTTTGTCAAAGCATAGTCGAATTATATTAAGCGTTTCTACAATTTTCCTCAATTTCTTTGTTCCGACTATAAATATGTCACTTTAAATTTTATAAATAAAGTAATATTCTTCTTTATTTTAGATTTTTTCATTCTTAATCATACTTACATTTTTTTTCCATCAATGACAAATGTTGATGGTCTGTTTACACAAGTCATTTCATCTCATCAATTCATTACAATTTTTTCAAACTTCTAAATAAAATATAATAAACAATTCAATTTTTTCAAATCTCAAAATAAAAATCATATTAAAAAATTATATTCTAATAATATTTTATTTAACTTTTAATTTTCATTTCATCTCATTTATGTAACAAAACGATACCTAAGAGTAGCATTCCTTTCAGACATAATACCCGCAACTATTTTAAGAGTTTTTACTAATTAGAAGTGAGTAAGATTATGCATTCCAATCTCTTCTCTGGCCATTTATATTAAAAAGTATTAATATATAGAGTTATAATTTCTGTTAATTGATCCTGTAAGTGTTGGTTTCAATTAGTTTGACCAGTCCCCAATTAATTTTGAAAAGTTCTCTAACCTCATATCTAATTAGTAGTTAAATAACTAAACAGTTTAGGCTAATTTTGTGCGGGTCAATGATCTTTGTCCTAAAATACTCAACACAATTATCATGTTTTTGTAAAATCCATGAGAGCCTTTGGTTTAGTTGACTAATTTAAAGAGGCTAATCTTAACAACCTAAGGTGTCAATATTGCTGCATTATGGCAGCCCATGAGAAAAAAATGCTACATTATAGCAAATTGATAGTGAGGATTTTCTTAGGGATACAATACTTTCTTCTTACTGTTATCCTATCATATTGACGTGACACCAATCATAATTCTTGGATCATAGTGCCTATTTGAGAGAAATATCTTATTTTTGTACATATTTATTATTGAGTACATGCTCAATAAAAAAGATATTCATGATTAACTCAATAACTTTTTTAGTCGGCGTCATAGTAAAACACTCGATAATTTTGTAAAACATATAGTTCCATCACTGCTAGGGGTGGCAATTCGTGTTTTTGAATCTTTTGGATCAGATTTGTGTCGTGCCAAATTATGAATATTAGACTATATAAGTCAACACAAACCCAACCCATTAAGCTAAACATGTCAAACATTTAAATCCTAACTCGATCAATTTAGATAACGGGCCGTGTCGTGTCACTCATTTTGACACATTTAATAATTAATTAAAAATAGATAAACATAACACGACTAATTTAAATTGGTTTTATGTAAATTGGTTGAACTAACATGCATAATTTATTTGTCTTGATTAAAATAATTTCACATAAAATTTAAAATCTCTATTTATTAGTAGCCACAATATCTTTAAAAAAAATAAGACTATTTAGTAACAAAAAATATCAATATTTTTCAAATTTTAACACATAATAAAATCAATATTATAAACCTTACAATAACCAATATGAGCATAGCTTCATAATTATAATCCTAACAATAAAACATAAACATACTGAGAAATAGAAAGATTACAGTTCAACAATAATAAAATTGTGATTTTAAAATAAAATCAAAGCGGATTGATTTCAGATTAAACAGGTTGACCCGTTTATAAATTGTGTCTTAATAGGTCAATCCATTTTGATCCAAATACATTAATATCAAACCCAAGCTCACTAATTTTGTATCGTGTTCATATTGAATTTACGGATTGTATCATATATTACCGCCCCTCAATCACTATCCATAATATTTATTATTGTTCTTGTAAATAGTAGGATATGGATAGAACCTTTTAAGTAATTCAAATACCTCCAAAGCTCACGTCATTCTTACCATTAAAGAAAAAATAAATCCTCCCAAAACAGAAAGCAAATAGTCCCTAAACACCAAAACGTTTAGGGAGAAACGGAAATGTTGGTCGAGTCCCTTGTATTCCTTGTACGCAAAGCAACTGATGGTCTTCTATAATGGATTCACGCCGCAAATATGACCTAAAAATGCACATCTGGTTTGGCATGCTTTGAGTTCATTTTCATGCGTTTAAACGATTGCAACCTAGTTTGATTTTGTGAGTAGCAGCTGGGAAGTTAAACTTGGAACAAAAAGAATTTGGATCATATTTCCTGAGTATGAAAATCTCTATGTGCAGTGAGTAATTCAATCAATCATATAACGACTGTCCCGAGGCATCAATAAACAAAAATCGGGCAGATTGAGTTGTCTAAATAAACCACCATTTGATCTCACATATATTACAATGAACAGAGACTTGTCTCAGAAACTGGTGTGCCAGATAGCCTCATCACCTTCCCCACAGCGTTGGTGCACCTCCTCCATTCTTTCCACCGATTTGCAAATGCCACTGCAGCTCCAGTCAAAGGATGCAGCACAAGGATTTCCTGCTTGAGCCTTCCACTCACAATCTGTCAGAAGAAATTAAACTTTCAGAACTATGCATCTCTCTAATGCAGCACATTGTCATATCCAGTAATATGCAAGTCGTAACTATCAAAATGGGAAACCGTAAAAAGGAACTAGCAAGGGAGGAAACCAAGAAAGCAGCTTCATTGTTTACAAACTCAGGTGCATGTCCGCAAGCATCTTACCAGGGGGCGTTGCACAGCAGAGGCTCCGGTCATCAATGTGCTGAACATCAAGGCCAATAAACCAAGAACCCAGAGAGACATCTTCATTTGCATATTTATGAAGTATGTGCCTACAGAGGGAAAACATCAATAATTGACAGTTTTAAGTGGAATAATAAGTTTAGAATGATTTCATTGAAGAAATTACCGATTAACTGAAATATATGTAGCCAAATCCTTGGAGAGCGCATATATTTGCCCTGTTGCATGCCTAAAGTACTTATTTCCATCCTCACCAAATTTCCAGTATTCTGGTTCATGGTATTTTATTCCTCTGCATTTGGTAGCCAAAGGTACATCTGATGAATGACATCCATAAATGTTCTAACAACTAAACAAACCACAGGGAAAAAAATGACAGCTCACTTCTGTGACAGGACAGGTCCAGACTTCATGCAACCAATATAAACGCGTGGCTTTGATCTATGCCGGGCCAAGGTCGAACCAACCATACCTGTGAAATATTAAAAGAATGAATTAAATGCCCCTAATATTGCACCTTTCTTTGAAGATAGAGACAGATAATAATGGAGATACACCAACCAAGATTTATGTGCACATCATCATCAACTTTGATATAGAAGTCAGCATCCCACTTAGCAGCAGCTGTTGAAAAGTATATTTGAGTTTTTGAGGACAATTCATGATATCCTTCAATATGATTCTGCAAAGTAAAGAAGTAACTCTGCATAAGCTCGGAGAAGAAATTTTAATCAAAGGATAACATGCAAATTCTAACCACCATGAAAAGCTGACCGCGTTTTTTGGAAAGTTTAGTTCTTTAGCTCCTGATCTACCAGCAACATTTTCTTCTTTTATGCTAATGCATTCTAAATTTTTATAATTGTTGATTTGACCAAAAGAGCAACAACATTGTCAATACCATGCAGCATAGATATGTTTGGTCTATCTAATTGTGAGATGTACATCTAACTAATATTGAGTTTCAATGTCATTAAACAGTTTTCCAAGTCATAATTTGAAGATTGAAATAATAGTATCTTGTTTAAAATTTGGTAATAGCCTCTCAATATCGCTATTGTACTTAAATAAGTATTGACTTTTTATCCTCATTTTGTTTTGTGTATTTTATAGTGCACATATGTTGTAATTTTTCTGCTATTAAAATATCAATTAAATTATTAAATTTCCACCAGCTTAAGTTTTTAGGATAATTGGTCACTTAATATGATATCAAAATAGAATCCAAACCCTGACTTTACATTTCACCCCAAAATTAATTAAGTATTCCATGTATTAGACCCACTTATTAAGGAGAACAGGCTTACATGTGAGGAAGAGTGTTAAATTATAAATTAAATGATTACATTTACCTTTTCCCCTCAACTTAAACTTTTGAAACAATGGGTGATTTACAACTTATCATATCTTGTAATATGAGTTTTCGACTTTCAACATAATCTTCAATGTTGCAATTATTTTACGATTTGAAGCAAACCACTTGATCCACTAGTTGAACCAGTGAGCCAGTGATCTAAACCAGATCCTTCTATGCTCCTGGTTTAATAATATGACAATCAGAGATAACTACTGATCAGAAAAAGAATAATTGATGACTAGAGATAACAGATCAACTCGGTCCCAAGCAGTTTACCATACCAGACGTAAGAAATCCTTGTTTTGCTCATTTTCTGCATCAATAGCACGATCCAGTACACCACCTGGAGTTGCACTAATGTCCACCAAATTTAAACCAGTATATTTTGTCAAGATTATTAATATGAACCAAGCAAATGCTGTGTACTAGGGCTATGCCTATTTTTCTATTAATAAATTTATGATTGCTTAGTAAAAAAGAAAAATGAACCAAGCAAATGTAGTATGTAAATTTCTCAGGTTCAAGAAAAATCACCTGTGTCCAATGACAAATCGAATTATAATTCCCTTATCTGTTTCCAACTTCCTTAACCCTTCCCCTAAATTGAAAAATAGCCAAAGTGCGTTTAGCAATCAGTTCACTTCAACATGTACTTAATATCTGAGAGGATGGTCATTAAGTTTTGGACTGAACCTCGGGGCATCCATGTCTCTCTTATTGATTCTCGTCGCTTTCTGCTGCTGAATGCTGTAATGATTCCCATAACAAAGAAAACCTTCTGACGCTCCTTAAATTGCTCACTTCCTGATTTTGTAACTATTGGAGATCCCTCCTCATTGTTAACTTTGGAAGCTCTAGATGCAGCTAGCTGCATCTCTAACGAGGAGATTGTTTTATCTAATGTCCTGAAAATATTGGACATTGATGTGTCATATATATGAATTACATGATAGAAAGTAAGATGATTACAATATGTAAGATATAGCCAGATATCTTTAAAACATTACTCAGGAGGCTATAGAAAGTTACATTATTACATCGTGTGTTTGTGAAACTTGAGATAGGATGTCCCCTGTCTGGAAAGAAGCATCCTGTAATAACATGAAGAAGGCTATAAGGATGTGGTAATAAAAGATGTGGAGCTTATGATGACAATATTCTTGAGACTTGCCTTCTTCTCACAGTTGTCTATGGGATGGAGAGGTGTTGATTCATGTTTCTCAACTGATGAAGCCTCTCTGTCCATTGTAACTGGATCAGGAATAGCCCAGAACCTATGAAATAAATAATAATCAACTTAGTGACAAATATGTAAAAGGATAACAGAAATTCAGAAATGATTCAACCTATGACTCTAAATCTATCAAGTTTGATTGTGTTGACCGGCACATAAAGTGAATGCAGAAATCCTAATGACTTGTCTAGTTGGATAAGGGATCCCCATGATCTCTATCTGAAAATTAATTAAAATGTGATACAGTGGGACTGCCAAACAATTCCAATCCAGGACGCAAGCATCTTGAAGTTCAGGAAGCAGTTCAGCAACACACAAACTAGGGTTGGGGTGCCCAAACAACTCAAGACCAAGCAAAGGGATATTGAACCTGTCACGGAGTTTGTTGCAAGGTGGCAAGCCCCTACTTTTGCCTGTCCCCAGAAGTTTACTCAGCAAACTCCTAGGACCCTTGTGACATCCATATGAAACAATGAATTAAACTGGCATACACACTTATGGGATTGTGAAACACTAAAAATGTTGAAAAATCTGTGAGACAATAAAGAAGCCTTATGATGCAAGATTTAAACCATAAGATACCACATATCACATTTTTGTGTCTTGCTGCCAGCTACATAAGTGGGCTTAAATGATACAGATCCCGCATACAAGTTGTGGGTGTTGATAAATTACTATCAGCAAACTGTAACTGCACAATAAGGCATCAATCTTTAATGGGCAGAAAATTGTCTACAACGGATGGGATGAATAAACAGCAGTGTTCTTTCCAATGCATTTGAGAATTAGTTTTTTTCTTTTTTAAAGAAAATTTATTGATCTTCATAATTAGGCAAAGCCCAAGTACACAGGTAGTCTACAAGAGAGAAATACATAATTAGGCATTTGAGAATTAGTTCAAAAGCCGATACTTAAAATATATGGACCAATCTCTGGTATATATTGGAAGTATTACCCCTGTTGAAGTTCCAAATGCATGTAATGATCATAGCCATATAATCTAAAGCAAACATTTGTTATGCGACAGACATGCAATGTGCAACGAAATATCAATATCAGTAATCCCACTAACTCTCATGTTTTTCCCATTAGCCGCTCTAAGACTTGGGGACAACCAGCAATCTCCCGTAATCAAACTCAACTTTAAAAACAGACTTCTAAGCTACTGCAGCAACAAGTTCCCCGCATTAGGGAAACATAAGGCCAATTAAACTAAGTTCACCATTGTCCAGAACTAAGCATCATCAAGTTTACGCCTTGCTTTACCGAAGTGCCAAGACAGATCCTACAACACATAAGTCAGCAGTACTGGAGGTCTTATACAACAACTAATTACACAAATGACAGTAGAAGTCTTAATCTTGAACCTGGAATCCCAGCACAGGTACCCAAAAGTCTATAAACTTAAGGATCGAATCTATTCATAAAGACAATTTCATTTTTTTTCCTGCATCAGAACCTCGAAACCTAAAAAAAAAAAGTAGCCAAAGACGCAGCCCATTAGCTCGAAAGATCATTACAATGAAAGCTTCAACCCTATTAGGAACAGCGGCAAATCGAAAAGTTGACACTTAACACGAGATCTTAGTCGTGCACGAGAGAGAGAGAGAGAGAGAGTACCTGTTGACAACAAGAACACCCAAGATGAAGCTGGCAATACAGAGGCCAAGAACCCATCTGGTGGAGACGCCATTGCCAGCCTTGTGAGGTCTGCTCAGACCCATTTTTCAATCTCCAAAAAAGCTTCAGCTTTATAAGGAAGCGTCTGTGTTACAAATCAGAGAAAGCAGGGGATCCCATTAGAGAATGAGAGGCACCTACACGGACTACGGAGAGAACAAGTAGAAAAGGCGACGATGTTAAAAAATCACTCGGAGAACGGACATCATCACTAGCAAATTACGTTCGGTTTCATTGTTTTGTCACGGGACAACGTTAAAAAATACGAAATTTAACAAGAGTCGGGACAACCTTAGGTACCAATAATGCCCTTTTATTCCCAACCGAAGGCCCAAAGCTGGGGCGGGGCTCTCACGTCTGCGCCTTGCGCAGTTCTGTGCTCTTTTCTTTTTCTTCTCTGTGTCCGGAGCAAACAGCTTTTTTCTGTTTTCTTTGGACATTATTTATTACAAGGAAACTTTTGTTTTCTTTATATATTTTCTTTTTTATTTCTTTTGTTTTCCCTTTCCGGAAAGCGTAAATCTCAAGAGTTTGTGTATTTTCCCGGAAATTTATCCTTAACCAGTTAACCACACCAAAAATATAAGAAAAACATTATTATTGAGTACCAAGAATATTAATATTTGATCCAACAAGTCCGAAATATTGAGTTATTTCTTATAATGATTATAAGATGCAACTATTCCCAAAATATGACATTTTGCAGGTTTTTGCTATAGATTGGCCACTTTATGGAATATACCATAATTTTGACATTTTGATTGTATGTTGAAACTTGAAAGCAACCATCAAACTTTTTTGTACAGTGATGTTTTCACCCATATAGATCAAGACCTATATTCTTTTCTTTTCTGCATTTTCTTTTTCTTTTTTTGGTTTTAAAATCATGCTTTCAGTGAGCAACCTAAGGACATTCAACAACAACAATTTGCCAGATTCAAAGATGGCACTCCTCAATATCAGCTAAATCGGTTTATAGATAAATGCAGAGCTAATTTGGCCATTATATGCAGAGTCTCATCTGCCTCTCATTCAACATGATTCATCTTCCATTCATGCATCTTCAATGCCAAAATGAGATAAGATTAATTAAAATGATCTGTGAATAGTAGTGAAATTATTAGTTGAAATTAGATCTATATCTAAATGGATCCTCTATATGTTCCTAAATCACTACACAAAAATGGAAGCTTGAAGAATAACTTTGTCCTCAACAACTGTCGGATCTAAACAAAATAACTTGGAAGTTGGGATACATCAATGTCTAGCAGATTCTCATGACTGGCCTTGTGCAATGGTTGGATCAAGAGCTACATAATTGTAATAATTGGTATATTTTTCTTATTTGGATAACTTCTCTACCTAAAGTGGGAGAAAGAAAACGTATAATCAATCATCAGATCCAACCCCATCGATCCAATCATGTAAATTGAGTAGTTGATATAGTCATCTAATTAATTAATATTATCCAATATAATACAATGGCTTGCATTCATTTTCTTAGCTCTTTTAATTCATATTTTAGTATTGCGTCAAGTACAAGGATTATTACACCACGTAGACTTCAATAATCCGCCACCAATCAAAATAAAAATAAAAATAAATCAAATCAAATCAATATTTATTACTTTTTGATTGTTATCTTAACTCATAGTTACATAACAGCTTATATACATCCATTTGGATTAAAAAAAGAAAAAAGAAAGAAAGAGTCGTCAGCTTGGTTAATTAATTATTATTATTATCATTGGATTACTATAATGTAATAATAATATTATTTTATCAGTCAATATTTGTGACGAGGAGGACCTTTAGGATTAAGATTTTTAGAATTCTTTTCTTTTAACTCTATAATTTAGTATCGAGAGATCTATTCGAACAACAATAAATATTACAATATTAATTATCTTTCCTTAAATTTAAGACAATATCAATAAAAATATCTGTCGGTCTTTTGCTTGGCTTTTTATCTGTTTTTATTTTTTTTTTAAGTGTTTTTACCAGAAAAATAAATACATAAAAAAAAAATAGCGTTGGCTGTTTTTTGGACACCATAAAAAATAGTAGTGTTGACTGTTGTAAATTGTAATGTTGCGGTTGTCCTAAGTGCAAGAACATGCGTACGACCACTTAGGCAACCGAAAAGGTTCGAGATCTCCAATAATGTAACCTCATTCTATTTAGCATATCAAGAAGAAAAAATAATAGGGGCAATTTGGTCCAAGTAAATTTAAAGGGCTTATAGTACAAGATTCAAAAATGAAAAGCGGGTATAGGGTAGGGATCTAAACGTAAAATCGGGGATTAAAGTCCAGGGTAGTACGGTCATACGGTGCCAGGGTGTTAAAGAGCTTATAGGTACAAGATGCAGGTCTGCCCATGATTAGATGATTTTTTTGGAATAGGAACTATTTATGAATAATGCTATTTGGCTTAAACTTATAGCTCATACGGTCCTTTTAATGCTGTGTAATTAATTAAAAAATAAAAAAAAATCAGAAAATGAATAAAAGGAATTTAGAGTTGTATTTTTTATTTTTATTTTTAGACGTCTTTTTAATTTAAATATATATTTTTTATTTTAATAAACTACGTGACGTTACATGGTGATGTTACGTAAAGTGGACCATTTGTATAATAAATTTCAAATGATCTAGTAGCAATACTCATTATTTATTCTTAGGGCTGTAATTGATTCAAGCCAAGCCGGTTTTTAGATTGCCAAGATCGGCTTAACTAAAAAAACTTGAGCTCGAGATTTTTTTTTAAATTTTTGTTCAAACTCGGCTCGATAAGTTAAGTTTTCAACTTGAGCTTGATTAAAAAACAAGTTTGAGTTAAGCCGAGCCGAACCGGAGTTATTTATTTATTTTGGTTTTTGAATAAAATTTAATAATTAATAAATTAGACAAATCAAAAATAAAAGATCTAAATTTAACGAAATTTTTACAAATAACAAAGTATACCCTCTATTGAAATAAAAAACTATAAAAAATCATAAATAATTAATATGTAACTAGTTTAAATATTCATAATAACCATATATGATATGTCTACATAAATTACCAATACATATAGATAATATGATAGTATATATCAAAATTTCATATATGGTTCCTATGTACTAGTATATGAAATTATTAAATCTTATCAATTAACTATTGTACAAATTATAAAATAGCAATGAAGTACATTCAATAAATAGGCATAAGTAATTAGGGTTACATATTATAAATTTAATTATAAAAATGTTATGTTTATATTATTAACCAATATATATGTATGTATGTATACACATTTATCAATGTATGAATGAGTTTTAATTGAGTTACGCTAACGAGTTGACTCGAGCATAAACGAGCAGATTTTAACGAGTCTTAGTCAAGTCGAGTCTAGGTTAGTCCGGTATGTGTCATTTTCTAATTGAGCAGGGGTATTTGCTATCACAGGGGAGCTTTTTTCATGAGTCGAGCTCTATATAAGTGAGTATCGAGCAGATTATCGAACAGACTAGTTTATTTATAGCCATAGTTATAATTAGAATGATGTTTGGGTCGAAGTTAAAACTAGGGATGCTACCTGCACCTCCTGCCCCTGCATGGGCAGGGGACATGTTGGGGCCCCAGACCCCAACCCTATCCCCTGTGGATGGGCGCCCCTGGTCAAATTTCGGGAGGTAGATTGGCCCGACAAGCTGACTACCTTTCATGTGCCTCAATGGGCACATCACACATAACCTGTTTCTGGATCATTTTTAGGCCAAAAATCTTATTTTTGGGTCAATTTTTGCCCAAAACCTATTTTTACTTCCATTTTGACTCAAAAATCTGTTTTCAACTTTTCACTTCAATTGAAATTAAATGTATAAAAAATAAAATTAAACGTTCTCTAAATATAAAGAAACTTGAGAAGCTTGCTAACTAATACTTCTAAGTATAAACTATTACTATCAATCTAAAATTATTAAAAATTAATCTAAAAATATTACAAATTGTCAAATAGCTTGAATGAATAACAATGGTACTACCATTGAAATAGAAATACATTCAAGAACAAGGAAATAAAGGTAACATAGCAAGCATTTGGGTTTTTGAGCGACATCATATAACCTAAAGAGAGAGAGAGAATACGAATAATATAATGTTTCAAAAAGAAAAGAATGTAAATTTGAATAAATAATACCATTATTAACATATGTATAGACTACAAATAATTAACTAACAAAGTCAACAAACCAATGATAGTGTACCATAGTCAAATTAAGGCAGATGCAGATTGAGATGAAGTATTATTTCCAAAGTTATCCCTACAACAATTGAATTGAAATTAAGTTTTTCAAATAAATATAGCACAATCTATTACAAGTAAAAGCAAAAAAATGAATTAAAAATGATTATTGCTTCTAGGCTGATCAACATTATCCTTCTTGTTAAGATATCAAACTGCTTCGCATATGGTTGTAGATTTGCCGACAAGTATCTTTCCAAATTCAATTGTCATCTAAATTCTTGTGAAACTCGAGAGTATCGCCAAAACTTATACTTCACTTACACTTTTTTGCCCTATTGACTTTAGAAAGAAGCGATGCGGTGGATGGTAGAACCTCTATATTAATATTGAACTCATCATACAACCTATTGATGGTATCCTTAACCCTTAGCACAAGTTGATATGTCCATCTATTTCCGAATACTTTCCCAATCATAATAGTTGGACTATTCCGATCTCATTTTGTCCTCTTTAAAGTGGAGGACATATTGCATATCCTCCTCACCAATGGAATCAAAGGCCTTTCTATACTACTCGGTTATTTCTAATATCAAGAAAGTTGAGTTCTATTTTGTAGGAACATCAAGACATAACATTTTCTTGCATTCAATGCCCACAGCATGAACAAAGATTTTGAACTTCTCAAACCTAGCCAATTAAGATCTCACAAACTTCAGTGCATTTATTACTCTTACAATCGACTCAAGAACATCTTTCAAACTATCGGTCACAATAAAATTGAGGATATGTGCACAACATCAAACATGCAAAAATCCACCACCCAATATGGATATATTTTTCTTTATAATCTTATTCTTCAAATACTCAAGTGCAATATCGTTAGACAAAGCAATGCCAATTGTTATTGTCACCATTGGTTCCAAACCTCACTCCTTTATTGTGGACTCCACTATCTTCCCAATGGTGTCACTTTTGTGATTGATGTTAAACAAAATTTGACAATCTTTTTGTGTAATTGTCAATCACTATCTACAAAATGAGCAGTCAAACATATACAACTCAAGTTTTAAACAAATGTTCATGTATCAGTGGTAGGCAAACTCTTTAACCATTCCAATAAATCTCTTAACAAATCTTTCTCTAGGCTGTATAATTTAAGAACATCCTTCACCACTGTGTGGTGAGAAAGAATGTTAAATTTATGTTCCAAGTGCTTAGCAAAGGCTTGGAATCCTTCACTCTCCACAAATCGAAGGTGTAGCTTGTTTATTATGATCATACAAACTAAATGAGTCCTACACCACTCCAGGTCATACTTCACAAATCCCTTCAATGTCCACTACTCTCATCCACCACCTTCTTAAGTCCAATCTCCAATCTAGATTGATTCTTTTCAAATAAAGAACATCTCACCATACTCTTCTTGCAATGTTCTTCTAAATGATTTTTCAATTGGAACATATCATGTCGTTTATAGTGACATCTATAAACGACACTACAATGATTACACTTTGCTTGGGATCACCACCCTCTAACTTGGTAAAATGTTTCCACACAAACAGGTTTCTTCCTTGGTGGACCCCTGGTTGTAGGAGTAAGGATAGGTATAAGGGAGCTAACACTAGTGCTAGTATTTAAACTTGAGCACTATCCATGAATTTTTCAAACAATCAAACACCTGACATGATACAAAAATCAAACAAAAACAAAAATCATACAAATCACAAAAAATATGACTCACTTATACACCATTTGGATGTTGAGATGGTCTCAACCCACTCGTTTTATCTCATCTCAACATCCAAACACCACTTAAATACAAATATTTTCTATTTTTAAATTTTTAAATTTTTCATCTAACAATTACAACTTTTCCAAACTTTTAAACAACAAAAAATAATTTCGTTATCTTAATGAAAATGATAAAAAACAATGTCAACTTCAATAACATTATCCAATCCTTAGGAAATGAACAGGTAAATGGATGAAGGATGACTTTTCTCAGCAATTTGATTAGTCTTGAGCATTGCATATACTGACGCATTGCATGATTAGTGCATATTAATGTAGCAGCAACATTTTGAACGCTTCTGGAACAAACCGTAGCTGATCTCCGGTTGGATGTTTCCATTCAAATGGTGACCCATTTAATAAATGGAAGTGGTATAAAGTCCAAGTCTCTGGACACGTACCTTTCAGATTGCTTGGAAAAACTCTGGTTTAAAAGCTCTTTTTGTGGACAGGAAAGCATTCGTCTGGGGTGGAAAATTCTACGGCTCTAGAAGGTGGTGAACCCTTGATGATTTCTCGATGATGTCGATGCAGAATTTCGCTATTGCTTGTAGACTTTTGGGACGCGCATTGCATCGAGGCCTTATGCCTGTACAAATGAACCCATTTTCTGTATCTTCCGTAGAAAAATGATATTTGTGATATCTGATCGTAAGCACCACACATTTATTTAAAAAAAAAAGTAAATAAATATAAAATTTACATAAAAAAATTAATTTTTTAATAATAGATCATACTTTTTGTTAAAAAGAGTGTGCAATTCTTATACAATTTATGACTATATTTAACATTATTTATTTTGATATCTACTGTTTGCGAGTAACATTTAATATTTTGGAACATCCATGTGTTTATTTATCTCCAAATTGCATAAAAGTGCTTGAGACAGACAATTATAGTGAGTGTCGTTACAAAGTGAACGGAGATCAACCTAGTTTGTGTGGTGAACATTCTTACCAAGAATCAAGCCGAACTTGTTAAAAAACGAGAATCAAGCCATACAAACCTTTCAGATCAACTTCCTCCAATGCAGTCTGCTTGGGATCTACCTTTCGTACATTATAGTGCTGTTACTTTCACTGCTTATCATTTAGATCAAACATGTGCCGTAAAAAGTGGTGTAGTTTAGCTTCAAATGGCAATCGAGTTTCTTACTATAGATGTTGTCCAATACCACACAATGTGTTGGCACCCCCCCATCTTTCAGTTGACTTCTGCTTTTGGGATTCTATGCGTGTACTTTTTCATGCCTGTTTACGTACGTACAGTTCTTTCGGTGACACAACATGACTTAATTCTTAAGAAATTACTATGTTCCACTATTTCACCTGAAATGAGATGCTCGTAAACTCAATCTGCGTGGAGTGCACTCTCCAGGTTTTGGAGTCCATTGAATTGAAGCTACCTTTTCACGGCCTGGACCTTGGCGTGTACGGTAAGTGAGATTAGAGCATCGGTATTGATCTATATATATATATAGATATATATATATATATATATATGTAAAATTATATTTACATAATATGACCTTAAAATTATCTATATGACTTATGCATATACATATATATAGTTAGTTATAAATAGTTCTTATCTAAATTTATATAGCAATTATTCATTCTAAAAAATATATTTTAATCATTATTTCTTTCTCCTTCTGTTTTCTCTCACAATTTTTTTCTCTTGTCCCTCTTTCAACAATACAACAAACATTCATCTATACATTCATTTTATTATTATAATATACTATATATATTTTTTTTCATTTTATTATATTTTTAATATAATATATAAAAAAATTATATTTTTTTATTATTACATTTATATTATTAATAGTGGATGCTAATTGTAAAATATCAAAAAAAAAAATTGATTTTAGAAAAAAATTAATAATAATAAAATAATATTTTATTATTATTTTGTCTCAAATATACATAAGTCAATATGAAAGTTTTGCTTGAATGATAAAATGGATATATAAAAGAGATAATTTTGAATATGCATATGTATAGAATAATACTAATGCTCATGCGTGGTTTTACAACTTCCTTGTTGTTTACATGAATTAGTCCTCAAATTTATTGCTCAATCTTACTATTTATATATTTTAATTTTTTTAATTTTTTTAATTTTTACTTGATGATTAAAGAATTGACTATTAATAAAATTATGTATTTTTTTTTAATGATTAAGAATATGAATTTTTTTTTTTAAATTATAGCCAGTGCTAGCGTTTAGCAGCATTATCCTTCTTCTTATCTATTGGATTATTGATTCTGAACTGGAAAAATTTTCTTGCAAGCGAGTTCATGTATTAAACTACACATCGATACTTATATGATATCTGTTTAGTGAAACGGTATGAATTAAGCCTTTGTGCATACAGTCTTTGACTTTTCACTTCAATTTATCAAGTTCCCACAACTTTAAGGAGCAACCTCACCGTGAGTCCGTGACGGACGGTTACGCGTTGTTTCTGGTATAAAACATTTTTGGGTGTCCAAGAGGCCATCTCTCTCTCTCTCTGTCTCTGTGGAACGGTAGGATGATATGGGGAAGAAGATGAGTCCTTCAATGTTTGTTTTAGTGTATCTAATCTTGGTTTTGAATGGCCAGAGTATTACAACAATCGTGAAGGCAAGAAGCAACGTACGTAATATTTAATACTCCATTCCAACTCGGGTGTGGCTGAATTAATATTTAGAAGCCCTAAATCGGTCGGGTGTGCTAAATCCCTCTTACAATCTACAGGTTCACATAGTTTATCTGGGAGAGAAGCCGCGAGACGATCCCAAGTTGATCACAGACTCGCATCATGATATGCTTGCCACAGTAGTAGGGAGGTATGGCTTAAATATATGACGAAATAACCAAAATTTTATGTACTTCAACCTGGATTGGCTGAGATCCCTAATAAATTTTAGTAAAATGTTTGTTTTCTTCTGATTATTGGTACTTTTTTCTCTCTGAAGCAAGGAAATGGCCTCAGGTTTGATGGTCTACAGTTACAAGCATGGGTTCTCTGGATTTGCAGCTAAGCTTACAGAGTCGCAAGCACAACAACTTGCTGGTACCCCAATCAATAGCTATGAAAAAGTAGATAGATAATCATATCTAGAGTCTACAATACCATGCATGCGATCATTAACATATAAAATAATGAACTCTAGTTTTCGGATATGAGAGTTACAATCATCATAGTTGTCTTAGCATTGTTCGTTTTGTTGATCGTGTGACTGGGGTATTTTAGAGTTGCCTGGGGTTGTTCGCGTCATACCAAATAGTCTTCACAAGCTGCAGACAACTAGGAGTTGGGATTTTCTCGGTCTATCTCCTCAGTCTCCCAACAATATTCTTCACAACAGTAAAATGGGCGATGGAGTTATCATAGGTGTCTTCGATACAGGTTCAGCATCTTCAGCATCTTCATCATTACAATCATCTCTCTCTCTCTCTCTCATGTCTATAATGGACACTTGACAAGTTGCCTAATGAAATAGGAATATGGCCAGAGTCCAAATCTTTCGGGGAAGATGGTCTCGGACCAGTTCCATCTCGATGGAAGGGTGTTTGCATATCTGGGGAAAAATTCAATGCCACAACAAACTGCAATAAGAAAATAATTGGAGCCCGTTCGTACATCGATGGATTTCTTGCAGAGTACGGACAGCCATTGAACTCATCTGGAGACCGAGAATACTTATCTCCCAGAGACGCAAATGGACATGGCACGCACACTGCCAGCACCGCTGGTGGTTCCTTCGTGGGCAATGTTAGCTTCAGGGGCCTTGCTACTGGAACCGTTAGAGGTGGTGCACCCCGTGCTCGCTTGGCCATATACAAGGTTTGCTGGAATATACTTGGAGGCCAATGTTCAGCAGCTGATATGCTGAAAGCTTTTGACGATGCCATACATGATGGGGTTGATGTTTTATCTTTGTCAATTGGGTCTTCCATTCCTCTGTTCTCAGAGGTTGATGAACGTGATGGCATTGCCACTGGTTCATTCCATGCTGTGGCCAGGGGAATCACTGTAGTTTGTGGAGCCGCAAATGACGGACCTTCAGCATACACAGTTCATAACACAGCACCATGGATCTTAACTGTTGCAGCAAGCACCACTGATCGAGCATTTCCTACACCTATTACTCTAGGAAACAATAAAACTTTACTGGTATGTTGTTTTTTATTAGGCAGATAGCAGCTTAAAATATCAACCATCCGGTCGACAATAGTCTTCTTCATCATTTCTTTTGAGAATGAATATGAAACAATGTCTTGTGTGATGGTTATTGTAGGGTCAAGCCCTTTTTACAGGAAAGGAGATTGATTTTACAGGCTTGGTATACCCGGAGTCCACAGGACTTGATTCTACCGCAGGAAGGTAGCTTGATCTATTTCTTTGGATTAACATTATTATAACTTTCAAGTTAACTTGAAGCATGATTCTTTTTTCTTAATTAAATTTGAAGCAGATGTCAAGCCCTCTCACTTGATGAAACTAGGGTAGCCGGGAATGTGGTTCTCTGCTTCACTTCAATGGCTCTGCAGATTTCTTTAAGGAGTGCCTCAACAGCTGTGCAGGAAGCAGGAGGTGTTGGGCTGATTGTTGCCAAGCATCCCAGCGATATCTTGACTTCATGTGATGCTGACTTCCCATGCATTGAAGTTGACTATGAAATCGGCACCCAGATACTGTTTTACATCAGGTCCACTGGGTAAAACACGTAATTTATGACCATTCTTGATTTCATGATCCAGGTTCTTTTCTAATCCTTTAATCGATTGTTGGAATGGAGCACGCAGGAATCCTCTAGTGAAGTTGAGCCCTACGAAAACAATTGTGGGCATGCCAATATCACCAAAGGTTGCGTATTTCTCATCTAGGGGGCCTAGCTCTATTGCACCAGCAATTCTAAAGGTTCGTTTTAATACACACTGCTTAATAAATCTGGTATTAGGCAGGGACTAGAGACTAGAGTGCTCAGTTAGAAGGTGCCTTACTAACATATACTGGGCCTGTACCAGCCTGAACACAAGATCAGACAATTTTGGAATTTCTCTTACCAAGCCCTTTTGGATTCAATAACGGGTTTATGCCTGAAGAATGGAATAAGGCTACTTTCTTCAATGCATGTGAAACAGTTTTAAGTAACCTTTCGTTTTTTTGTTTTTCCTCTCATTTTGCCTCTATATTCGACCTTTGAATGTGTCCAATTGTTTGGCTCTATTTCTGCATGGTATCCAAAGAAACTAATACAAGTCCAACCTAGCCTGAGCAGCACTATCATAAAAAGCAGGGTTTCTACTTTGATTCTTATGATTCTATCTTGTTTATATGTTGGACAGCCAGATATAACTGCACCTGGTGCCAACATATTGGCCGCCACTACTGCCCTTGATCGATCGATGGATGGTGGATATGCCATGCGCTCAGGAACTTCAATGGCAACTCCTCATATCTCAGGCATCGTGGCACTTCTCAAAGCCTTGCACCCTAACTGGTCCCCAGCAGCAATAAAATCTGCCCTTTTCACAACTGGTACTCCCATTCTGATACCTTTCATTAAGAAAATTGTCATCAGTTCACTACCATTCGAAAGACCATGCATATAAAACTGACTAATCACACCTCAATCTTCACAAATCTTGATGCAGCATGGCAGACTGGTCCATCTGGTTTGCCAATCTTTGCTGAAGGATCTCCTCAGAAGCTTGCTAATCCATTCGACTTTGGAGGTGGCATTGCAAATCCAAACAAGGCAGCAGACCCCGGACTGGTATATGACATGGGCACAACCGACTACATACATTATCTCTGTGCCATGGCTTACAACAACTCTGCTATCTCTCGGCTCATGGGGCAATCCATGGTGTGCCCTTGTAAAAAACCCTCCATTTTGGATGTAAATCTACCTTCTATAACCATACCAAGTCTAAGAAATTCTATCACTATCACCAGAACTGTTACAAATGTGGCAACCTCAAAATCTATTTATAGAGCTGTAATCGAACCTCCATTTGGCATAATGATATCAGTAAAACCTAATGTCTTGGAATTCAACTCTACTGTTAAGAAGATCTCCTTCAGGGTTACAATCTCCACAACTCACAAGGTGAACACAGGATACTATTTTGGGAGCCTGACGTGGATTAATGGAGTGCATGCTGTAAGGAGTCCCTTGTCCGTGAGAACTGAAGTTTTACAATCTAATATTGCTGCTGATTACTAAAAAAATTGCAGATTTAACAGAATCCTTGATTCCATGTACTTAAGGTCAATGCAAAAGTCGTTTTTTTTCTGAATTAAACAGTCTTTGTATTACTAAATTTCTTAGATCTATTTGGACTTTTTGGATCTTCATGTATAATAATAATAATAAAGTCTGCATTGAGTGAATAGACAAAATTTTATATACATCCCCTCAAGCAGGAGATAAGAATAATTGTTCAACATTATCCATTACTGTTGTGATATGTGATGTTAACAACAACGATTATGCAAAGAGAACGAATATTAATAGAGAGAGAGAATATTCAAACCCAAGCTGCTAAATTTTTAGTATATGCCAGTAAGAACAGGGTTGCAGCACATTTATGCATGCATCAAATCCTACTTATTTAAGATGTAGCCATTAAGATGAACAAATATCGATCACATTACGCAATCGTCATGGTTAGATTTCAATGAATCAAAGTAAAACCTATTAATAGTCTTGGGTAACAATTGGAACTTTTATGAAAAGTGCAATTCCCAAGGATGGATCCAAGTCAATATGTAAAAAATTTTGAAAGAAAAAACTTTAATATCAAAACTTTCTCGTCATTATTAAGCTGGTCATGCTTGTAACCTCGGTCAATTAAAAAATATAAAAGTAAAAATAAACGCATCTGTAAAATGTACAATACAGAAATAGTTCCAAGTTTTATTCTCATGGTAAAGCTCCATGGTATTTCCTGAGTCCAGCCTAACGAAGAAATTTATCAAGAGGGAAAGAAGAGAAGAGAGACGGAAAGATACAAAGAGTTGAGGAAGTGCATACTGTCAGGAAGAGGAAGGAAGTGACGTAAAGTAAAGAGGAAGCAATATAAACAAGAGGTGAGGGGACGTAAAACAGAGGGCTGAAGATAAAAGGGGAGGAAACCTGATGACTTAGGTGGGTTTGGATGATGAAGTGAGTTGAGTTGAGTTGAATTGAGATGAGGGTGCGTTTGGATCCTCAACTCATCTTAACTCATCTCAACTCATCATTACACTTTTTTCAAATCTCAATATAAAATATAATAAACAATTCAACTTTTTCAAATCTCAAAACAACTTTAATATTAAAAAATAATATTCTAACAATATTTTATCATCTCAACTCAATTCAACTCAATTCACTTCAACATCCAAACTCACCCTTAAGGGTTCGTTTGGTTGCCAAACTCATCTCAACTCATCATTACAACTTTTTCAAATTTCAATACAAAATATAATAAATAATTCAACTTTTTCAAATCTCAAAATAATTTTAATATTTAAAAATAATATTCTAACAATATTTTATCATCTCAACTCAATTCAATCCAACTCATCTCAACATCCAAACGCACCCTTAAAGAGACTTTTAGGCTTCGTTTGGATTTCCAATTCAGTCCAACTCATCTCAACTCATCATTACATTTTTTTTTAAATTTCAATACAAAATATAATAAATAATTCTACTTTTTCAAATCTCAAAACAATTTTAATATTAAAAAATAATATTCTAACAATATTTTATCATCTCAACTCAACTTAACTCAACTCATTTCAACATCCAAACTCACTCTTAGCCATACTAAAAGAACAAGAGCCCGGAGAGCTGTAAAAAATAATAATAAATTAAATAGTACATCCACTCACCTGAATCTAGAAATTTCTTTGAGGGCCATCGATTCCACATCGTACGTTTCATACTTATTATCCTCATCATTTTCGTATTATATATTATATATAATTTTTTTTTATTTTTTATTTATCAAATATGTAATATATAAATGCTGAATAGAAAAACTTAAATAGTTTTAAGAAGAATAAAATTATAAATAAATAAATAAAAGTGTAACATGTAAAGATGTTGACCAGCTAAACTCTTATATAAAATGAAAATATCGAAATGTGAACAGTAAACCGGTTTCCTTTTGCCCAGCCAAATCTCTATATTGCAATTGAAATCACCTCAAACTTACACCCATGTGATCGATTGAAAAAAGGCACAAACTCGCCGGGTCGGACTCGGAGGCAGTTCAAGGCCAGAAGTTGGCCGGTCTACACTTTGGAGTGTCATGGACCCGGCGGCTGGGAATCAAATAGAAATGAGAAGTGAAACCTAGAACAGTGAAGTGAAGAGGAGTCTGGAAGTCGAAGTGTGAAGTGCCAAAGATGGAAGTGTTTAAGTGAAGGAACTCAGAACGGTGCGTTGCGGGTCCAGGAAATGAAGATTGTGTGCGTGCGTTTTGGTGTTAAGTCTGGGCAGTGTGCGTGCGTTTTACTTTATGCAGGGTGTGTGTGCGTTTTACTTTATGTGTGAGGCGTTTAATAATTGTAAAACACACCGTTTGAGTTTAAAGACTTCAAACGGTACATTGGGAAATTATTGGGATTTGGAAGACCTGTGTTCTACGCAGCGTTTGGGTTTAATCCAAACGTTTTGAGACAATCTGTTATTTACTTTAAAGTGTTGAGTCTGTCATTTTACTTGGGAAGTCAGTCATGGTTAGTTTATCAATTGTACAAGTTAGTTACATGCCAGAGGAAATGTGAGAATAAGAGGGAAATCAGAGAGGGAGAATCATCATCGAGAATATTATTACAAGTAGTGAATTCTGTAAGGAGGTTTGGGAGCCCTCGAAGTACTCCCATGACAATACAAGTTCTTTTAGCAATTTCATCAAACAGCTTCTGTGTGGTTCCAGCTTTCTTCCGTGTCCATCTTCTTCCACATTTCCATCATTTCCATTATTACAGCAGGTTACCAGCAGGTTCTTAACATGGAGCTTAGACTAGACCCAATTCCGATTGGAAAGGAGGTATTTTTGGCCGAGTGATTGCCGCCTGTCAACGGCAGGGACAAGCGACTGCCGGCGATGGTGTTGGCTGCCCTCCCTTGTCTGTCTTTCTCTTGAACTCTCTTTAATGCTTACACTAATCTGCATTGCTGTTGGGTCTGTATGTAGCCCGACATTCTTGTAACGGATAATAACATCGTAGCTGCTTGGATATCGGCCAAATGATACCGATGATCATGTCCAGTTCCTCTGCTCCATGAGTTAGAGCCATGCCTCCATCAATATTGATTGGAGATGAAAGAGCCACTTTGAACTGCATCTCAACCTCCGCCCCTGGTCACAATTCCAATCCCGTAACAGTGTCAAAAACTTTGACAAGAACTATAGTTAGTGCTGCCGGTGGGGGTACCTAAAGTTACAGTGCAGTTACATGTGACATAAAAGCCGACTATCAAGACCAAGATTTTGAGTTTCAAATTAATTCATCCTCCCAAATACTAGGATGCTTTTAACAATCAACCGATTTGGTCGGTTGACTTGATGTCAACGAAGTTGAGTATTAAATCGGCACTTTTTTTTTTTTTAAGTAAAACGCTTTTTTTTTTTAAAACTCTCATCATCCATTCATAAAAAAATTTATATTCATGACCAGATACATTTTGGGATTTCACCATATCAAACATGACATTATTGTTGGATTTTAAATAAAATCTAAAAACACTAAGATATCTTGTCAAATCCATGTAGATATGTAGAAATATAATAAAGAGTGCATACCTATTAAGGGTGAAACTGGTCTGATTTTGGATAAAATTTATAACCGAACTAGTATGCACCGGTTTTTCATTTTTAAAAACTGATTACGCACTGGTTACCTTCCTAAAACGATACTTCTAATTTTATCGATCAAGTTCGATCCGGTTTTTCGATTTTATAGAGAGGCAATTTGTCATAAAAAATATGTTTATAAAAAAAAAACTACTTTAAAAAAATATGTTTTGTTAAAAATATGCTATAAAAAACATAGAAAAATATATTATGTAAATGCTATAAAGAATCTGCTTTATTGAAAATGACATAGAAAAAATATGCTTTATAGAAAAAGAAATAGAAAAATCTGCTATTAATGCTATAAAAACTGAAAAGAAAAATCTGCAATAAAAAAATACTAATTGTATACTATATCATTAATAGTGATAGTATTAGTATTACTATATCATCATTTCATATATAATTATTTAGTATAACTAATACTATAGTGATTTATATAATAATTTATCTATAGACTTTATATTACTAATAGTAATATAGTATTAGACTATTAGTATTAAACTATAAAATGTAAATTGTAATTAATAATAATGTATATTGGTATTACTAATTTACTAATGTACTTTTTTTTTTAATTTACTAATGTACTTATCAAAATGAATATATTGAGAATTTATTAGTCCATAAAATGTTATTAATATATATTTTATATTTAAAGCATATGATCAAATAAATGTTCATGTTTAAGATTAAAATTTTATGTTACAAATTATAGTAACATTATCTTATATATAATTTTAATTTTAATTTTAATTTAAAATTATAATTATATATATAATATAAAAAATCTTATATATAGTATTAAAAAAATTAATTTAAAATATATAATATATCGAATCGGTCCGATCTAGTTCTAAAAAGCGTATAACTAGAACCGGACCGGTTTTGAAACTAAGGGAACGAGACCTGAACCAAGCCGGTCTGGACTGATTTTCCAGTTTATTTATACACCCTTAATATATGTAGCTATTGGATAGAAGAGCACAACGATATAATCTTCCACGTCCAATATTCACTTTTTAAAAAAAAAATCACAATGATGGGATGTGTAAAGTAAAAAGTGAATTTGGAGTGGAGACCATGACCTTATATAACACCTAGAATTTCATTTTTGTTCATCATAAAACAATGGAATTACATAGGTCCTTAACGGATCTTTACACGTAAATTGGGCCCATACCACTTTATACTCATGACCTGACCAAAATCATAGGCTTTAAGAGATGTGTTGGACCAGTTATGTCACTTTATTGATCATATTTATTAGGCCCTACAACATTATCTAAACTTTATATTAAGAAATTATACAATTTAAAATTCCTAATCTATATAAATTCATTAATATAAATAATGCTAACAATCTCCCACTTGGACCAAATATATTTCTAAAAAATCAAACAATGTAAACTTTATGAGCTCAAACTATAATTGTCAGACTTTATGGATATCATCTCAAAACAATCTGGTTTATTGAATAATATTAGTATAGGATAATGGCAGTCATTGTCACATTTATTGTGACACGACCCATCCATGGTCACAAACACCAACATCATCAACAATATAAATTAAGTACAAATGTGTAGCATGAAAATTTCATGTAATATGATTCTTTATCATGCCTATTTCCCACTGGCCCCTGTATCATTCTTTCAAGCATTATGTATTACCACAATTTGAAAGAAATGCAATCTTAGAATCATCAATAAACCAAACCATGATCATAATAAGTGTCAAATAAATTAAGTACATAACAGAAAAACTCTCGCTTGATAAAATATGTCACTAGAACTAACCACTCTCATACGAGCTACATGCTCCTTAAACACTTTAGGTGGTAAGTTTTTAGTGAGTGGAACCGCAACCATAAGATTTGTATTAATGTATTCAATTGACATATGATGATTCTGAAACCTTTCTTTCACAACAAGAAACTTTATGTCAATATGTTTAGATTTTGACAAACTCCTATCGTTCTTAGAATATAACTTAACGGCCTTATTATCACAATAAATCTTTAGCGGATTCTCAATACAATCCACGACTTGAAAACCAGTGATAAAATTTCGCAACCATATTACTTGATTGGATGCCTTATAACAAGTAATAAACTCTACTTCCATGGTAGAAGAAGCTATAGGCGTTTGTTTGACACTTTTCCATGACACAGCTCATCCAGCCAACATGAAAACATACCTTGAATTGGATCTCCTACTATCGAGGCAACCAACAAAATTAGAGTTTGAGAATCCAACGATCTCAAGATGTTCTGACCTCCCATATGTGAGCATATAATCTTTTGTTCTTTGCAAGTACCACATTACCCTTTTAGTAGTTTTCCAATGATCTATGCCTGGATAACTCAAATATCTGCCAAGCATTCCAACTACATGTGCAATACCTAGGCATGTGCAAACTTGAGCATACATAAAGCTCTCTACAGCTGATGCATAAGAGATATCCTCTATTTGTTTCTTTTTAATATTGTTCTTTGGGCAATAGAGCAAACTTAACCTGTCACCTTTTGCAATGGGTGCATCCCCAAATGCACAATTTTGCATGTCAAACCTACTGAATATTTTCTTGACATACACCCTCTGTGATAGGCTAACTATACCATGTGATCTATCACAATGAATCTGAATGCCTAACATAAAAGATGCCTTACCAAGATCTTTCATTTCAAAGCATTTCGAAAGAAATTTCTCGGTTTCCTATAACAAGCCTGTGTCACTACTTGCTAATAGAATGCTATCGACATATAGCACCAAAATTATAAATTTTCTCTCACTAATCTTATGATAAATACATCGATCTACAGTATTTTCCTTAAAACCAAAAGAGGAAATTGCTCGATCAAACTTTCGATACTATTGGCGAGATGTCTACTTTAAACCATAGATGGATTTCTTTAATTTGCAAATCAAATGACTCAATTCTTTGATCTCAAAGCTCTCTGGTTGCATTATATATATTGTTTTCTCAATGTTACTATTGAGAAAAGCAGTCTTTAGATGAAACTCTAATTTGTTTGCTTTCAGAGATGAAACACAAAATTTTGAAAACTTTTCTAAGTTTTGTATGGTTAGACACTCTGAAAACAAACACCCAGTTTCTTTATCTCATCTTATCTTATCTCATTTCATCTCTCATTATTTTATCATTGTTCATCCCTGTACTATACAAAAAAAAAAAGCTTCCAGTGGAGTCTCTCCTTTCTCTCTCTTGTATTCATCTTTCGGCAGCAAATACCATTTACAAGTGTCTCCCCATGGTAAATATTAGTGGGTCCCAATGGCAAATACTCATTTCTCTCTCTCTCTAGTGTTCATCTTTTGGCAAAAAATACTATACACAAAAAGCTATCAATGGGTCCCAATTTTTCAAATACTATTTCATAAAATATTAACCAAAAGGTTGCCAGTGGGTCCCAATTCTTCTTTATCAAATACTCTAAAAAATGTCAAAACATTTTCATCTCATCTCTATAAACAAACACATACATTTTAACAAAACTATCTCATCTTATCTCATCTCAACTCACATATCTCAATACTATTCACACATATCTCAAAAAATCTCATCGCATCTCATCTGCAAAAATAAACGAGGCAATCATAATGAACTACAAGTGCCATAATGATTCTAAAAGAGTTTTTCGATGAAACTGGAGAGAAAATCTCTTTATAGTTAGTACCTTCCTTTTGAGTAAGTCTTTTGCAACTAGATGTGTTTTATACTATTCAACATTGCATTTAGAGTCTCGCTTGTTTTTGAAGACCTATTTACAACCAATTAGTTTAATACCTTCAGGAAATTTGAAAAGGTCCCAAACGTCATTGTTCTTCATAGACTTTAGCTCATCTAGCATTGCACCTATCCACTTTTGGGAGTGAGCACTTTGTTTGGCTTGATTGTAAGAGATTTGATCATCTTCCAATTCTATATCAAACTCATGCTCTTTGAGATAAATAATGCAACTTAGAAATGATTTGATTATCCACATCTGCATCCTGTACTAAGACAGGTGTGACCATCTCATCACCTTCAGTATTTGTTAGAGGTATTTCAATATGTTCATCTTCAAATACAATATTTCTAGGTTGTGAATTCTCACTATCCTGAATATCTTTAATGAATTTGTCATTGTTTGTCTCAATCATTGTATTACTTGAAGGGCAATAAAACTTGAAACCCCTCGATCTTTCAAAATATCCAATAAAGAAGCAGCTAACTATTCTTGAGTCAAGTTTCTTTTCATTTGGCTTATAGGTTATAGCCTCAACTGGACAACCCAGACATGTAAATGCCTAATACTGGGCCTCTTTCCAGTCCATAACTCATAAGGAGTTTTAGCTACTGCTTTACTAGGTATTTGATTGAGAATGTAAACTGCGGTCTTTAAGGTGTCTCCCTATAGTGATTCTAGTAAAGAAGAATGAGATATTATACTTCTAACCATGTCTTTTAGGGTTTGATTTTGTCTTTCATTTATACCATTTTGACGTTGAGTCCCTGACATGGTGTATTGAGGAACGATACCGCATTCTTTTAAGTACTTTGCAAAATGCCTATGACATTGTTCACCTAATTTGTCAAATCTACCATAGTATTCACCACCACAGTTAGATCTAACAGTTTTAGTTTTGTTATCAATCTGATTTTTAACTTCAGCTTTATAAGCCTTAAAAAGGTCGAGCACTTGTGAATTTTCATATATTAAAAATAAATACCCATAACAAGAATAATCATCTATAAAAGTGATAAAATACTGTTGACCATTCCAAGATGCCATAGGGAATGGGCTAAAATGTCAGCATATATCACTTCTAAGACGCCTGAACTTCTGTTGGCATTTATTTTCCTTATATTTGTTTGCTTTCCTTTTATACATTCAACATAGATTTTAAAATCTGAAAAACCAAGAGTATCAAGAATTTTAGTTGACACAAGCCTTTCAATTCTTTCTTTCGAGATATGTCCCAACCGCTTGTGCCATAATACAGAGGAATTCTCATTGATCAATCTCCTCTTTGTACCATAGCTATTTACATGCAAGGTTTCGTTTGTCTTGAAGTGAGAGGCATCCAAGTCCAATAAATAAAGATTATCAATCAAAGAGCTAGTACCAACAACATTTGAATCTCGAAAAAGACTAAATTTTTTTGTTTCTAAATGAATAAGAAAGACCAAATTTGTCCAAACAAGAAACATAAATTAAATTCTGCCTGAATGACGGCACATAGAAAGTCTTATTCAAATCCAAATAATAACTAGACTCCAATTACCTTAATACTAACTTTATTGTCATCCCCCAAGTAAATAAAGTTTTCTGCATCAGTTGGTTTTCGGCACTTACCTAACCTTGCTTAGTAACACTTATGTGAATAGTAGCTCCTGAATCTATCCACCAACTATTAGGTGGTACAATAGCCAAATTTATTTATGTATAAACAAAAATAAAAAAATCACCTTTCTTTAAGCCAGTTCTTATACTGGAAACAATTCTTCTTCAAATGAACATCATTTTTGCAAAAGTAACAGACATAAACCTTATCCTATTTTTACTGCACAATTGGCTGTGAATTTCTAGCATCCGCAATTACCTTAACTTTATCATTCTTCTTTCTTTTCTTAGTGTCTTGATTTCCATAAGGAAAAATTGTCATGTGAGCACTTTCTGTCATTTCTTGTTTTAATTTCTTTTCCTCTTGCACACAATGAGCAATGAGCTCATATTTCTCTCTTTGAGTATTATAATTAATTTTAAAAGGATCAAATTGTTTAGAAAGAGAAATTAGAATGAGATGCACAAGAATTTCATTAAAAAATTTCTAATTTTAGTGTTCTCAATTTAGTAACAAGATTGGACATTTCCATAATATAATCCCTTATGTTCCCTTTGCCGTTATACTGCATTGAGACAAGTTTGCTAAGAAGCGTACTTGTCACTTCCTTTTATAATGCAACAAATCGATCTACTATTTGGTTCAGGTACCTTTTGGCATTTTCCTCTTCAGGTATTGCACCTCGAATAGAATTAGGAATATAATGCTTTGTTATCATAAGACTTATGCGATTAGAACACTCCCATTTTTCATAAGCTGTCCTCTGATCAACAAAACTCTAATCAATAGGTTTGGGAGACTCATCAACCCCAAGCGCATAGTCTAAATCCATACACCCAAGAACAATAGTAATATGCTCTTTCCATTTTGTAAAATTTGATCCAGTAAGGATTGGAATGTTATTCAAATTGACAAATATTGAGGATGCATTCACTATAAGAAAACAAAATAAACTCACAATAAATAAACATCTCATGAATCTTGAAATATAAATAAATAAACCATAATTTTTTTCATGCAAACTTTAATCCAATTGAACAACAAAATCAATTAGATAATATGAGAAAATTAAATCAAAAAAAAGTTATGGTTTTATAAAAGTGGGCCCGTATGAGAGACCTAGTGCATCATTGCAATCAAGTCTTTGAATATTAACTACAACATGAAAGTGGTCCTCTCCCAATAGGTCTGGCTATCTTGAATAATGCAAAATTGGTCTGGCCAAACAATAGCCTTTCTTTGGGCCGACTATTGAATGCATAGGCTAATCTAAAAATATTTATACAACCTGGCCAAACTAATAGCCTTCATTTGGGCTGATTATTGAATGCATAGACTATCTTAAAAAAGAAAAATATGCAATTCACAAATAATCACCTTATGCCATCTAATGATCCTGCCAAATAACAACATTCCTTTGGGCCGATTCTCATTCACATGAATATAGATGTAACTTGATGCAACTCATTAAATTTTTATATGACTAAGGAGAAACTATTATGACAATGATCACTTAGGTGACTTATCACTTTAATTTCTCCAAGTCACATGTATGGATTGCCATTAAATATCTCAAAAAAATAAATTTTCATGCAAATAAGACAATATAAAACAATACGTCTACAATGAAGAGATATTTAATTTTTTTTTTATTAAAATAATAATATTATTATAATATGTCGGATCCGGGTTAGGATTCGAATACGGGTCAAACTAGGTCAAATTGTGTGGTCAAACTAGATCATGGGTGTGTGTCAAAGTCAAATGGGATTCATTCCACATGTATGGGCTTTGCCCATTCACCCCACACACACACACACACACACACACACACACACACACACACACACACACATATATATATATATATATTAATACTAATGCCTTATGACAAGGGTCCAAAACATGGGCCAAACTAATACACTAAATCCAACCCTTCATTAAACTCAATTCACCTTATACTCATAATAGGAATGGACCCAGAAATTGGATCAACTTAAACCAAGTCCAAGACTTAAATTAAAAATCAGATCCAATTACAAACAAGACCTTACCCGAGTTTCTTATCTTTATGACCTGAGTCACTATAGCAGTAAAGGAACTCTGGCGTCGTGACTATTCTAGACACTATTCCAGCCACCGGTCTGATCAAACAGACCATTTTTCTGGCAAATTTGTATGAAGGGACGCCAATTAGGACATTTCTGGCATCATCCCATGTCTCCGGCTATCTGTTTTAGTCAAAAAATAAAGAATACAAAAATAAAATAAAATAAACAGTTTTGGCCACCAAAAGTAACAGTTTTTTACAGTTCCGTTGAGCTACATGCAGGCAACGGTCACAAAAACTCAAAAAAAAAAAAAAAAATTCTTGTCACCCAAGAACTCCAAAACTGAAAGTTTATGAACTGGAGTGGTGAAAAAAATTACAAAATATGAAACACGTATTTCACATCTACAACTTTATTTCCGCACAGATTTGACAAGTTACTCTTATACTACTTGTTGGATTTTAAAGCAAATTCGAAAACACCAAAATCTCTTGTCAAACTCATGTAGAAATATAATAAAGAGTGAATATTTGTAGCCATTGGATAGAAGAGTACATCAGTATGATCTTCCACGTCCAATATTCACTTTTAAAAAAAAAACTCACAATGATGGGATGTGTAGAGTAAAAAGTGAATCTGGATTGGGGACTATGAGCTTATATAACACCCAGAATTTCAGTTTTGGCCATTATAAAACAATGAAATTACATAAGTCCTTAATAGGTCTCTACACATCAATTGGGCCTGTGCCACTTTATGCTCATGACCTAACCAAAATCATGGGTTTCAAGAGATATGTTGGCCCAATTATGTCACTTTATTGATCACATTTATTGAGCCTCACAAATATTATCCAAACTTTATATTAGGTAATTATATAATATGAAATTCCTAATCTAGGTAGGTCCATTAATTTAAATAATACTAACAATCATAAACCAAAATAATTCATTTAGAGCCCCACCAATACACTATTTCCTTTTGTGGCTGGTTTGGTCTTCAAAACTGCTGATATTCTCTACAGATAAACATCAAAGAGAAAAATCAACACCTTGTTATATGTTTGTAAATTCACTCTCGAAAGTTTAAAATAATAGAAAGATGTAGATTCAATTATTTGTATTATAATCTTAATGAGAAATGGTATCTACAGTCATAAAGTACGTAAATACCATACATTTCTTTTTAAAAAGTGAGCAAATATGAAATCTACAATAAAATTTTTTTAATTGTAGATCTCACTTCTTTTCAAAAGGAGTGCATATCGTTTGCACAACTCATGAATATATCTTGCATTACTTAATAAAGTAGAGTGTAGAGTCAATGTTTGAATTCAGGACCTGCTTTAATACCATACGAAATTAGAGGTGTAATCGGTCTGATTCGAGGAGATTTTAGATCGAGCCGAAAATTTAAGTCCACCATTTTCTAGATCGAGACATGACCAATTACCCCTATAGACCAGACTAAACTGTTAGCTATTGGTTTGGTTGGTCTAATTCAGTTCGAGCCATTGTAAAATGGGTCAAACATATAAAAAGTCCAAAATCACTTCTAATGTGTATTTTCAACCCGTCTATACAAACAAATCTACAATGTTTACAGTTTTGAATATCAGCTATTTATCTTTATTTGTATATATTGTACTTAACAATAGCTTAAGAAAGTTGGAAAAATTATCAAAATTATCCATATCAATCCATAAGAATTAGCAATCATCATAATAAAGTTAAAAACAAAAAATAAAGAAAATGAAATGAAAAATGCAATATCATCCAAACTCTAAATACATATAGTCATTGGTGATAGATTAGATAAAACTTACATAATTAGCTTATATAACTACTATATAAAATAATATATATAATATTTTAAAAAACTATATATATACACGTTGGTCAGTACTATTAGGTCCAAAAAAATACACACCGGGACCTGACCAAAAATCAAAACTCTAAGGTTATATACACCAAACCGGACCGATATACTTACGCCCTATGTGAAATCATCACATGTCCCAAAAATTTATTTAACATAAAGAAGTAGATTTAATTATTTATATTATATTCTTAACAGTTTTATATCATATCCGTGGTAAAAAATAAAACCACATGAATTATTTTTATTTTTGATTTCTAAAGTACAAAATATTTGGATAAAAACACTTTAAGAAATCGGCACCCAAAGAGAGAACTAATTTCAGCAAACGGAAAGTATTTTTTTTGTAATGATCTTGTGAAAGTAGAGGAATTATTTGTTGCAATTTGAATGTGCGTATAGTTTTTTCCTATGTTATATTATGTTTTTTTAATAATGCTACATATAGTTATGAATTGTGCAAGCATCACACATTCATTTTAAAAAAGAGTAGAGTCTATTATTAAAATATTAATTTTTTAATGTGAATTCTATATTTACTCACTTTTTTCAAAATGAGTGCGTGGTGTTTAAGTATTTTATGACTGCAAATATCATTTTTTTTCTTATAGAAGTGTTTTGGTGCTCCAAATCTTTTTTTTTATTGTGTATATAATACATCCAATTTTTATGATTATATTTATGTAACCTTGAAATATATTTGTTTGCAAATTTCCCTGAAATATATGCTTTCATAATTCGAGTAAAAAAGCACCTATTTGAATAGAATTATTGAGTTTAAAAAATTATTCCATGGTAGCATTTGAATGGTCTAGTTCAAACAGTTTAAATGTTGTTTGAAATTGTTAAATTATTTTTAATCCAAAAATTCCAATTAAATGGTACTATTGTGTCACAATCCATGAATAGAATGGTTGGGCTAGGTTTAAGCCAAGTCTAATAGGACTGATTTACTTAGTTGTTATTCTATCTCAGGGAGTGGGCTGCATAGTAGCTGAGCCTTAGTTGGTTTGTTTTCTTTTATTGAGTTTGTTTGGTTAACAGTTGTGGATCTTGTTTAAGGCTGAGGCCTTTTTTCTTTGTTGTAAGACCTTCATATAAGGTTACAGTAGCTACCGAAAGGGGCATCGAAAAACTAAATGAAAAGTCTATTTTCATTCTCTTCTCATATTCTTCATTCTTCTATGGAGGTGCTCTCTTCAAAGTGAGCGCGCAATTTCAGCATATTTGTTCTTAAGTAACTTGAGGTGTGTTACAATTGGTATGAGAGAGACGCCGATATCTGTATTATCAAGTTATGGAAATAAAAGAAATTATCTCATCGTTACTCAAAATCAAAGAGCTAGTCGAGCAATCATAACAACGCTATGAAGTTTTTCTGGAGACATTCAAAGATGTCAAGAACATCTTTGAAGGCTTTAGGAAGAACGTCAATGAAGAGTTCAACTATCTGGAACACCAACTCTACGTTTTGCAGAAAGAGGAAAAATATGCAGCAACTGTAGAAGAAAAAGAGGTAGTCAACCCGGATTAGGTTCCTCTTTCTCTTGTTCCCATAAATCTCATTAGAAATTGGAGATTATTTTCTCCATTCTTAGATCTTCATCTCTGACTCTCAGGTCCTTCCTTTATTCTCAGGAATTATTTCATTTCTCTTTCATTTTTGTTGGTCAAGCCTAGCAATAACTTAACCATCAAGATGAATCTAGATACTAGATGGAACTTTGATCCTGGTGGTCTCCAATTACTAACCTCATGTTTCTTCTTCTTTAACCTCTATTTCTATCAATGTCATTTCCACTCAACAAAGCATCCTCTCTCCCTAATATTTCCCATAGATATGATTTTCACTCGATATTTCCTCATGGCCTAGTCCATCGAGCTCTGCAATGACACTCACGACCATTGTTTATCCTCCTTCCACAACCACCTTAACCACCCTTATTTCAGCAATCAAACCCTGCATGAAGATGCCCCATTGAAGGTTTTTGAAAAGATACTGGAGGTGGCGGCAGAGAGCGATGGTGTGGAAGTTGGGGTAAGCATTGTGTCGTGTCGTGTCGTGTCCTGGTAGAGGCGATGTAGGTAGTTTGTCATAGGGAAGGGAAGTAAGGTTGTTAAGAAGATAAGGAAAGAGACTGGCTACAAAATTAGGGTTTTGACAAACAAATTGCCGGCCTGCGCCTACCTTCTGAAGAGATGATAGAGGTAGAAGGGAACGTTTTGGCTATAAAGAAAGCACTTGTTACTGGAAGGTATGGTTGAGGTATATAAAGTCCTTTCTACCTTGCTTGTAATCTATGGTGGAGGGAAAATACTCATGGGTTAAAGTTGTCTTTAAGCCATTTGATGTATTTCTTGGTTTTATTTGTTCAAGAACTTCTTATTTTCCTCCGACAAAAATGGGATTTTGAGTCAGGATGGTAGTCATTTGGCAAGCAAGTATAGTGCTCTAGCCATACAAAAAATTGTTGGCTAGGACTTCTCAAGTTTTGACTTTGAAACGAGGTTGACACTAGTATGGGGAAAACCTTGGCTGCCACCTTTTGGGTCGGATGAGTGGTCCATACTCTTAGATTCTGATGGAAGAATCATGGATTCAAAAGCTTTAAGAAATAGAATATTTTACGAGGGAGTGGTGCATGGATTACGAAAGGAGTTATGGGCATTCTTGCTTGGATACCATCGCTATGATTAAACATATGCTGAAAGGGAATACCGTAGATCCCTTAAAAAGACAGAGTATTAGACCATAAAGATTCAGTGGCAGAGTATCTCCCCTGAACAGGCTAAACGATTTACAAAATTTAGGGAGAGAAAAGGCCTTATTGAAAAGGCTGTGATAAGGACTGACAGATCGCTCTTATTCTATGATGGGGATAATAATGCAATTGTGAATCTGATGCGTGATATTTTGCTAGCATACTCATTCTACAACTTTGATCTTCATTACTTCCAGAGTATGAGTGATCCCTTGTCCCCAATATTGATTGTAATGGATGATGAGTGAGAGGCATCTTGGTGTTTTGTTGTAGCTTGTACAAAAATAACCGACATCGCACTGGAAGCAGTTGGGTCGCACTGCAAATCTTTGGAGACCCTGTCGTTGGATTCAGAGTACATAAGCAACAAAGGGTTACATGATGTGGCTAAGGGATGCCCTCTTTTGAAAATTCTAAAGCTACAATATGTTAATGTTACTGATGAGACTTTGGCAATATTTGGCACTAGTTGTTCAATGCTGGAGTTGCTAGCTCTATACAGCTTACATAGATTTATTGATAAGCGTTTACAGGCAATTGACAATTTTATCCTAAGTGATTGTTATCTCCTAAGTGACAAGAGCTTGGAAGCAATTACAACTAGTTGCAAGGAACATACACAACTAGAAATTAATGGGTACCATAATATTGGAACTATGAGATTGGTATATGCAGCAACACCCCTTGATGGGGTTAGTATTATGAAACAAGAAGTGACTGTTGGTACAAAGAAAATTCTTATTTTTGACCCAGGTGGTGGGACAATTGTGGGCAATAATACTACATCTTGTGGACAAGGTGCTTCAATGGGGGATGGTTTGTCACAATCCATGAATGAAATAGTTGGAGCGGGTTTGGACCGAGTCTAATAGGGACTGATTTACTTAGTTGTTATTTCATCTTAGGGAATGGGCTGTAGAGTAGCTGGGCCGTAGTTGGTTTGTTTTCTTTTATTGAATTTGTTTAGTTAACAGTCGTAGGTCTTGTTTAAGGCCAAGGTCTTTTTCCTTTGTTGTAAGACCTTCATATAAGGTTACTGTATCTACCGAAATGGGCATCGAAAAACTAAATGAAAAGTTTATTTTCCTTCTCTTCACATCTTCTTCATTCTTCTATGGAGGTGCTCCCCTCAAGCAATTTCAGCATTTCATTCTTAAGTAACTTAAGGTGTGTTACAATTCAAATTTGCTCATCTTTTGAACTGGTTTTTTTTTCCTCTCTCCGTTCTCTCAAATCGAGTATAGGGGTCTTCCTGCCGCTATGCAGGGTGGTGGTTGATTCTCGTAGTAGCGACTTTCTCCCCTTCTTAAGGGAGTTTTTTCTAGATGGCGGACGATTTAACCAATCTGTGTGAGAAACTATCTCTCACAGAGGAATCGAACGAGGTTTTTGTAGATACTAATTTATTGGGGGATGTGATCACCCGAGGAAAGCAATGTTTGATCCTTAAACTACTTACAGATTGTCATTACAATAGAGAAGCCTTCAAGCAGACCATGAGGCTTATCTGGAGACCGGGGAAGAGTATCAAATTCAGAGATTTAACACCAACTATCATTCTAGTTGAATTTGAGGAAACCAGGGACAAGGATAGGGTAATTCGGGATAGCCTGTGGCATTTCGACAAACAGGTGGTTCTCACGAAGGAATTTGACGGCCAGTTACAAGTTCACGAGATTTCCTTCACAGAAGCAACATTCTAGATTAGGATGCATGATTTGCCCATGATGGCGTCAAACAAGCATGTAGGATCATGCATCGGGGAAGCATTGGGCAAGGTACTAGAAATCGACCTGGATCAAGATGAATTGGCCTGGGGAGAGTACATGCGAATTAGAGTGACTTTGGATATAATAAAACCATTACTATGAAGAAAGAAAATTACTCTTGGAGCCCAGAGAGACTGTTGGGTTCGTTTTTCTTACGAACAGTTATCGGATTTCTATTATCATTGCAGATGCTTGGGGCATAGCCATCGAGATTGTATGAGCTGGAAAGCGTGTCAACATACTGACCCTGATGTTACCTTCCTATATGGGTAATGGTTGAGAGCAGCGCCATCATCTAGATGGGGTGGTGAAAGAAGCCAAATACAGAGCCGGGTTGGAGGTGGATTGTCTAAGGATAAAGATAAGCCTTCAACGACTAAAGAGGGCACATCTACAGTTTCTGAGGCAAAGAACACAGAGCCATCAGTTGACAAGAATTATCTAAAGACCGTGAATCCAAGAGATAAGGCCTCGAATGAATCTGAATTCCTGAAGCAGATGAATTCTGTTACAAGAGCTGAGAATCATTCAGAAATAGGGAACGTGCAGGAATCTTGTGGTGAGGAGCAGACTAACGGCTATATGGTAAATGACGTCGTCCACCTAATAGGAATAGGCTAGGGCCTACCAATAGAGAAAGACAATGCCTTGGGCCCAACCCCAACCATAACGTTAGCATCCCTTCCTGCTGGGCCTAATTTGAAAAGAAGGGGCCGTAAGCCGAAGTCCATGCTAGGTTTAGCAATTGAAGGAAATATGGAGAAGGGTGCAATGGCTAAATTATCAAAGAAGAGGGAAGCACTCCCACTGGATGAGGGAGATCACAGACCTTGGAAGAGATAGTTCTTGAACTTACCTCAAGGTTTGGAAGAGGATGCGATGACCAATGTATCGGTGGTGGCTGATAATCGGCCTCGCCGGGAACAATGAAAAGCTTAAGTTGGAATCTCTGTGGGCTTGGGAACCCACGGGGATTGCGAACACTTCTTGATCTCATCAAGAAAGAAGATCTTGATTTTGTTTTCTTGTAGGAGACAAAAGTGATTTGAGTAGCATGGAAAAATACAAATACAGGCTAGGATATGTCCACTGTTTTACACTAGGTTGTCACGGCAGAAGCAGAAGGTTAGGTCTTATGTGGAAACCTAAGGTGCAACTACATATCATTATCTCCACCCATCACATTCATGCCTTGATCAAATGTGATGTGGATCAAGGAAGAGATTGGATGTTTACTGGTATATATGGCCATCTTGTCACTGCTAGCAGGCATGAAACCTGGAGTTGAATACATCAACTGTATAACTCAGTCAGCTGCCCCTGGGTACTAATGGGAGACTTTAATGAGATCCTAGAGCCAAATAAGAAATGGGGGGGGGGGGACAGGAGAACTGAGGGCCTTATGGAGGAGTTTTGCACTGCTATTAATGATTGTAATCTAATGGACTTGGGTTACAGTAGGGGACCTTATTATACTTGGTGTAATGGGAGGGAAGGTAATTAGAGAATATATGAAAGACTGGACAGATGCTTGGCAAACTCGGAATGGGTGGAGGGGTTCCCAAATTTTGAGATTACTCCTAGATCTGTGTCATACTCAGATCACATACTAATATGGCTTAATACTGAAAGAGCTTCACAACTGAGTAGAAGGAAAAGAATGTTTAGATTTGAGTCGATGTGGGTGGGACATAAAGATTGTGATGAAATCATTAAAGGTGTGTGGCAAAATGGAATTGGTAATGGGAACATGAATGATGCTATGAAAAGAATTAAGGAGTGCAGTAGCAAACTCAAAAGTTGGAACCGTAATTGTTTTGGATTGGTTCATAAAAATCTAGCCTTAGTTAAGGCAAACCTATAGCACTTGTAGGAAGAAGACCCCAACTATGCAAGACCCGAGGATCTACAGGCTGCTAGTAACAATGTCCAACTCTGGTTGGAGAGAGCAGAACTGTTATGGAAGTAGAGATTGAGAGTATTATGGCTACAATGTGGGGATAAGAATTCCAAATACTTTCATTCAAAGGCCTCCCAAAGGAAGAAAATGAACTATATAGCTAAGCTTTAGGATAGTGAAGGCCAATGGAAGGAAGGGGCAAGCAGGGATAAACTAATTGTTGACTACTACAAATCCCTTTTTATAGCCTTTTCAAAAAGAGGTGTGATGGATATTTTAGAAGGGGTGGAAACCAGGTTCACCCCTGAGATGAATATTGATCTAGAAAGGGAATTCACAGCTGCAGAAGTGACACGGGCCTTGAATCAAATGCACCCTAACAAAGCACCTGGCCTTGATGGTATGTCACCTCTCTTTTTTCAGAAATATTGGCATGTTATTGTGGTAATATTACTGATGCAGTCCTTAATGTACTGAATACTGGGGTTTTTCCTACGGGCCTTAACCATACTTTGTTAGTTCTAATCCCAAAGAAGAAAAATGTATCTCAAGTTTCTGACTTTAGGCCAATTAGTTTATGCAATGTCATGTACAAACTAATTTCTAAAGTAATCACAAACCGACTCAAAAGGGTCCTTCCCTCCATTATTTCTGTAACACAATCTGCATTTGTACCAGGGAGACAAATCACAGACAATGTGCTAGTAGCATATGAGCTTATGCATTTCCTTAAACAGAAAAGAAAGGGGAATAAGGGCTTTATGTCCTTGAAGTTAGACATGTCAAAAGCCTATGATAAGGTAGAATGAGACTTCTTACAAGAGATCATGTTAAGGATGGGTTTGAATAGTAGGCTGGTTGGTCTCATAATGAACTGTGTAAAGTCAGTCTTCTTCTCAGTGATGATCAATGGGGTGCCTTCTGCTCCTATTATACCTACTCGAGAAATCAGGCAAGGGGATCCACTGTCCTCTTACCTATTATTATTCTGTACAGAAGGTTTAATAGGTCTGTTGAGACAAGCTGATGACATACAAATAGTGCTTGGAATCAAAGTATGTAGAGGAGCTCCTCGTATCAATCATCTGCTGTTTGCAGATGTCTCAATAATTTTCTGCAAAGTAGATGTGGATACAAGCACAAATATTCAACAACTCTTACGTAGATATAAGTTGGCATCTGGACAAAGAATCAATAAAGAGAAAACCTCAATGTTATTCAGCAGAAATGTAACAGATCTTGAAAAAAGGAGTTTACTAGCTATGTGGGGAAGTAACTCAATACAACAGTATGAAAAATACTTAGGACTGCCTCCTGTTGTGGGGAAATCAAAGTCAGTAGCTTTTGCTTAAATTAGAGGGAGAGTTTAGAAGAAACTGCATGGATGGAAAGAGAAGTTTCTATCTATAAGTGGAAGGGAAATTTTAATTAAAGCAGTTGCTCTATCAATACCCTCCTAGATAATGAGTTGCTTCAAATTACCAACCAGTTTGTGTAAAGACTTGGAGAGACTAATGGCTCATTTTGGTGGGGCCAGAAGGTTGAGGAGAGGAAAATTCACTGGTGCAAATGGAGTAAGCTTTGTGAACCAAAAGCTAGAGGTGGGATGGAGTTTCGAGATCTGAAATTGTTTAACTCTGCTCTACTAGTAAAACAGGCTTGGAGGGTATTAAAGATTGAAGAATCCCTTCTACACAGAGTATACAAAGCTAAGTACTTTCCTCACAGTTCATTTTTTGAAACCAAACTGGGATTTAATCCATCTTATGCATCGAAAGGGATATGGGAGGCCAGAAAGATTTTGTTGAAAGGTTGTCAAATGAAAATTGGAAATGGATCTACTGCAAGAATTTGGGAGGATAGATGGGTCCCAGGACACCAAGCTTTAAAGTCTGAGATGGTACTTAATGAGGGGACTGATATGTCAGCAAAAGTTACAAGCCTTATTGATAGTCATTTGAGGTGGTGGGATGTTTAATAGGTGAGAGCCCTTTTCAATCCAAATATTGTTGCTGATGTCCTTAAGATTGTGTTAAGCTCTGGGCATTATGAGGATACATGGGTCTGGAGGCATGAGAGAAGTGGAAACTTTAGTGTAAAAAGTGCATATAGATTCCTGATAGCATTGGCAAACCAGGATTCACCTGAGAATTCTTCAGCTTATGATGATAAAAAGTTATGGAAAGTACTGTGGAAAATGAATATCCCCTAAAAAATCAAGATTTTTGGATGGAGGGCTTGCAAAGATAGGCTACCTACAAAATATATTCTATTTAAAAGAAAGATTGTGGATTCCATTCAATGTGACTTCTATGGATACCTTAGGGAAGATCTCTCTCACACAATTATTAACTGCCCTAATATTAGTACTGCGTGGAACTTGTATATGCCCATCATAGGAATGCCCAACCCAATTGCCTCTGTAAAAGATATAGCTAGACAAATTTTGGAATAGGTGAGTTATCACAGTTGGAAAGGTTCTTTCTCATTGCTTGGGCTTTCTGGTATAGGCGAAACAAGATGATTTATGAGCAATTAAGGCTGACCCTGAAGCTTTAATCAACCATGCATTGAGCCTGCATGCCTCATTTATGAGCAATTTATGGAAAGGTTCTTTCTCATTGCCTGAGCTTTCTGGTATAGGCGAAACAAGATGATTTATGAGCAATTAAGGCTGACCCTGAAGCTTTAATCAACCATGCATTGAGCCTGCAGGCCTCATTTCCATCCACTCCTAAAAAAAAAAGTTTGAGACCAAGTCCTTGCTGGAATGCTTCTCCCATAGGTTTTTATAAACTAAATGTGGATGGGGCAACGTTCTTTGATCACCAAAAGGCAGCTGTTAGGACTACGTTAAGGGATGAACATGGTCATGTTATCATGGTAGTATGCAAATTAGAACCTGAGGTTTTGGAAGCTGAATTAGTGGAGTTATTAGCAATGTTTAGAGGCTTGCAATTCAGCTCTCAACTAGGAATTTCGAAAATCATCTTAGAAAGTGACAACATGATTCTAGTTGAGGCATTACAAACTACTGGGGAATCATTATCAATATTGAAAAATCTTATCTCTGAGGTGAAGAGGATGCTGAACCAGTTTCAAGACTTCAGGGTACTACATGTCCCACGAATGGGGAATCAAGTGTGGAAATGTGGATGCACTCTGTCCCTTCTTTTATTGCTCAATATGTTTGGTTGGACACTTCTAATGTGTAAGTACTTAGGTTTATATGAATGAAAGTCTGTTATCAAAAAAAAAAAAACTTAAGGTGTGTTACATATTGTTCACTTTCGAATGAATATTAGAAAAAGAAATTAAAAAAAAAAAAAATTGTTCGAACACATTTGATAAGATCGGCCGTCAAATGTACGTCATGCATAGAAATGTCTTTTTAGGGACTTTAGGCTCGAAGCTTTCCGGATGAATCAGGAAAAATATTTCAATTGCAAAATAATTAAATGTGGGACCAAAATTTTTGTCAATAGAAAGCAACGTTTGTAACTTTACCTTGTTCTCAAGTACTCCAACCACCCTTTAAAAAAAAAAGATACGTACTCCAACCACAATGATTCATGAAGACTAAAAATGCAGGCAGAATAGTAATATATAAATGTCATGAATTGGAGGGTATCTGTAATCATATATGTGAAATAATATCTATAAATATATATCTATATATGTGTGATTTAGATAGTGAGATGAGATATTTTAGATGAAAGTTAAATAAAATATTATCAAAATATTATTTTTTAATATTAATATTATTGTTTTGAGATTTGAAAAAATTAAATTATTTATTATATTTTGTATAAAAAAAATAATTATAATGATAAAATGAGATGAAATAACATACTTTTATTATCCAAACCGGTCTTTAATCAACCTAACGAAATCCAATAATTAATTATTAGAGGATTTTATATGCCTACATATATATTATCACTAAGCATTAGACAGACCAAATGTACCGTCGATCAATCATCCAGTTATATTTGCATGTATGACTTATTCAAATTAATCTGCACAAAAATACTCGGATACATATTAGATGCATGGAGAATAGATGAGATCTGTACGTGAACTATAACATCATCATCTGATCTTTCCTAGCAGCTGGAAGCAACATAGTTCTGCACAAAGGGCAGGTCACCTGGACCTCATCTACCCATCGATCCAAGCACTCCCTATGAAACACATGAGAACAGTTAGACAGCTCCCTGATCTCATGGCTTCCCTTGACGCTGTTCAAGCAGACAGAACATGCCATTTCATGCGCAACTGATCCATATCTTTCAACAAAAATGCTGTATTCTATCACAGGAACCCTTTTCTTGATCAACGCCATCAGAGTGTAGACTGGGACCAGGGACGGAGATGAACCATTCATTACAAGAACGTAAGTAACATTTGTGGATTGTTCTTGATCTTCAGTTTGATGATCTTGTTGATCTGGTAGATTGAGAGGCCGACACAGACGAGAGAGTGCCATCATCCCCATGAACTTCAGACGGCCCAGCAGGTAAACTAGAAAGGTGATGTTTATGCATATTTTGATGGTAATACTGGTTAACGCCATGAGTATGGGAGGAAAAGAGAGGATATTCATGAAGGCGTTGAAGAAGAAAGCGAAGGAACAGCCGGAATTGGGGTTGAAAATGATGGAGCCTTGGTGGTGATGGGGAAAATCATGAGCAATTATGGCGCAGGTCACTCCCTAGTAGTGCCTGCCTTAGAAATTTACGATATTAATTAAGATATTTTTCTCAGAAGTCAAATTCATGAACCGTCAACAACAATATTAATAATATATAGGCTGTCCATCGCCTTATCTTGCTGATCATAGTAAGATAATACAATTAAACTCACAAATTAAGGCATCCGGAATTGACCCATTGCTGCAACTAAAAATATATTATTTATGATCAAGTCTGATCTCAGAGATTTGTACGGAAAGAACAAAGCAAAGAGAAAGATTGAAACGCAGCTAGCCTGATCTCTGACTAGGAAATTAAAGGCTGCGGATGGAGCATATTTGTTAAGGATGATGATTATACGTACCCTTCCTACTCGTGTTTGGGGATACCCAAATATGAGAGAGACAGAGAGAGATGCTTACCTGAGATGATGGTGTGCTGGATAGCAGCGTTGCAAGGCAGATGGATGGTGCGGCGTGTGACCAGCATCGGATGGGGCGGTGGAGATCAGCTTTGGATTTTGAGACGGCAGATTGTGAAATGAGAGTGGTTTTAATTTTAAAATGGGAGGAAGGAAAATGATAAATTTACTACCGACTAACAATTTGTATACAACTATATAATAAAATAATATTAATTTAAATTTTATTTTGATTTTTACTTTTGATTCGATGTTTTTAAATATAATAAAAAATATTGACTAGAAATTGTAAATGAGTTGTTAGTATTTCATTACCCATTTTTTAATAAATGACGCATAAGTGGAATGCTTATATTTAAGATAAATATTAGTATGTCTTCTGAGTTTGTCCTATCATTTTAATCACTTATGTATTTTATTTTATTATTTTAATTTTTTTATTTAATAATTAAAAAAATAACTTTTAGCATATTGGTATATTTTTTTATTTTTCAAAAATATGAAAAAAAAAAAAAAATTTGTACTAAACAACAAACCTAATAGTTATTAATGAGCAGCAGCCTAGTACTACTCTATATTTAATGCCACGTGGTAAATGGATTATAGATCAATAGTAGAAAGGGTATTATTATCCGAATAATGGTAGTATGTCAACTCATATACAATTCGTTTACCACTTAACTGATATCTAATAATAAAAAAATAAAAAGAATGACAAAATAGTACTATAAAAATGATTTTATAATTTAAAATATATTTTTTATTTGCAAGTAGTAAATTGATGGTAAACCAGTTGTACAGCTATCATTATCCAATTCTTATTATCCATTCTGTCAAAAGAGAATGATAGAATTACAATTATTGGGCAACCCAAAATTATTCCACATTAATTAAAAAACTAATTTTTTCCACTTTAAGAAATTAATTTTTTTTAAAATCAATTAATGTTTAATACTTAGTTGTAATTAAATTGTAGTATAGTTGCCACTGTATCATTTTCCTTTGTTAAATATTATATTAGTCCCCGTGACCATCACTTTTATTCACAGCGCATCGCAGTATTGTCATTTAAATTTTAATGCACATGGACGGCAACGCCGAGCATGTTGCACGCACGCTTGTATTCAAACAGGTGGCCTGCATGCGGAATCCATGGATTCCGATGCGGACTCGCGGATCTCACCTTTGACTTACGAATTCCCATTTTCTGGGCCTTTATGCACGTCCTTTCATTTGGACTGCTTAGATGAACTGCATCTGGATCTGTTCTCCGGAAAGGGAAGTAGCCATCTTGGACCATTTCTTGAAGATATGTATTATGACTACGTGGGTTAAAGGTTTATTTAAATTAATATCTAATAATTCTAGAATTTTTGGATCAATGAATGTCTTTAATAGTTAGTATCAGAGTAGAATAGGAACTACATTACAAATTCAAGTTAGGGCGAGAGCTACTTATAGACTGGATTAAAATATCTTAATGTTATATATGGATAATGTGTTAAGTTATTAAATACTGATAGATGAATGGAGTCGTAAAAAAAAAAAAAAAAGTTACTACCAGATCAGTGTCGATAAATTGAGTTATCGTGGACGTCAGATTCAAAAACGTGATGGAATGTTATGATTCTGAAGATTAAAGATTTAACCAAATTAATATCAAACAATTCTAAAACTTTTAGATCAATGTTTAGATTTTTAACAGTTTAATTTAGGTCTTCCGTGGCGTACATTCTTACTCGTTGAATTTGCGTTCTCCGAAAGGAGTTGATAAAAAGTACACTGATATACAGGGCCGTTTTCCAAACAACTTAGATGATAATGCACGGCTACCTCGCCCAAGTTGGCTACGCAGTACATGTTAATGGTCTCTTGACTCTCTTCATTCGAGTTTTCTGCAAAGTTGATTCGATGCGGTGACAAGTGGTATGTTTTTCAAAATTTATTTTACATTTTCTTCTTAATAATTTAAGACAAATACTGCAGTTATAAAGAAATTACATAAAAAAAAATTTATATATATTATATAATAAATAAATTTAGTATATTTTTATGACTTATTCTTCTTTTCTGTGGTAGCACTTCTCAAATAATTCACATTGTCAAGCTCTATTAATTGGTAGTAAGGTTTAATTGAGTCGAGTAGAGTGAGGAAAGAAAATCATTGTAGCAAAACGGTCTCCGTTTTAAGTGGAAAAAAGTTAAAAACACGAGACGGAAACGACCGCGTCGTTAAGCCATATATTTGCCAGTCGACTTCGTCGTAGAAGATAAGAGTACAGACAAGGTGGAGTGGGAGTTGAGGGGGGGTTTTATCCAAAACTTAGGTCTAGTTTGAATCAAACCAGCTCCCAAACTTCCTTCCAATGGCGTCCTCTCTCTCCATTTCTTCCCACTCTCAGCTACCTTCGAGCCTCTCTTCTTCAAAGAGCAGTGTTAAAAATAGTATCAATGGGAAACTTTCTTCTTCTCTTTTGGCCTCACCGACTGGCATTATTGGTCTGTCTTCAAAGCTCAATTACATTCCTCTCCAATTCCTCGCTCACAAACAGCCCCCACTTGTCACTTCAACACCAAGGCGTCTCGCAGTCATTGCCATGGCTCCACCTAAGCCCGGTGGCAAATCCAAGAAAGGTTTATCTTTTATACCTTTTTTACCATTGGGTATGAGTCTAAGAAATTAAAATTTGTGTTGGGAATGGTTATGCAGTGGTGGGATTGATAAAGCTGGCGCTGGAGGCAGGGAAGGCGACCCCGGCGCCGCCTGTAGGGCCAGCACTGGGTTCCAAGGGTGTAAACATCATGGCTTTCTGTAAGGATTACAATGCCAGGACCGCCGACAAAGCCGGTTATGTTATTCCTGTCGAAATTACTGTCTACGATGTCGGTTCAATTCTTCCATTCTATTCCTTTTAGAATCATCTTCTTTCTTTTCTATCATTTGGATTTGGTGTAAGGATTACTTGTGTTCTTTATAGGATAGAAGCTTTACTTTCATATTGAAGACACCGCCTGCTTCGGTTCTGCTCCTAAAGGCCGCAGGTATACCTCTTTAATAATGCCCATTATATGTTTGATAATTTTACCCCCTTTTCTTGTCTTACGTTTGATATTCTTCCTTTTTCATTTTTGGAGGCTTAGCTTGTTTGATCAGTGAGATGAGATGAGATGAGATGATTTTAAATGAGTTGAATAAAATATTATTTTTTAATAATATTATTATTTTAATATTTAAAAAAGTTGAATTGTTTATTATATTTTGTATGAAAATTTTAAAAAGTTGTAATAATGAAATAAGATAAAATGAGATAGGTTGAAAATGTTTCTGAATCCAAACAGGCCACAATTTGATAATTTAATTCCAGGCATTTTATTAGTGTTATTTTAAAGGGAGCATTATGAATTTGATTCAGAAATTATTTCAGTGGGAATGAAACATTACTTGTGTTCCATGGATCAGTTTTGATGCATCCAACCTGTCATCTCAGAACTAGAGTCTGGACAACTATAAATTGACCCTGTGGACTGACAATTCGGTTGTTTAAAAAGTGTAACGCTAGATATAGTCTTAGGATGTGCATGCTGCACACTTCCTTTGAAAAATAGAGGTGAAAAATAGTGGAGGCACGATTAAAAAGTGAATTTTTTCATGTGGGTCCTAAATTTATCCACTTTTATCAAAGAGAGTGCGCGAGACTCGTACATTTCAGGACTGCACAAACTATATCCCTTTAAAAAAGTGTGAAGTTCTTCATTCTAAATTTGGGCATTGATTTCTGTGGTGCTTAGCAAAAAGTGACTGTTATATGTTGTTGAATGTTTACTACACCTTTGAAAGGCCTCTTAGCCTGAATACCCACCCACATACATAATGAACACCTGAATGTGGCTCCAGATCATAACGTTCAAGATTTTAGAAGTCTAATGTTACACAGACTATGATTGTATTCATAAATTTGACATGATTATGTGTCGACTAAAATTATCTAGCGTGTAAAGAAACATTTTCATGTTTTTAGTGGCTTTTGACCTTGAATTAATTGATAACCATCCAAGTTTGATTATTAGTACATGGCGTGAATTGTTAGAAGTTAGGTCCTTGAGCAAAAGAGAAAATTGGAGAAGATCAGCTATGGCTCCAAGTGTGTTTTAATGGGTATGACATTCGTGTTGGGGGTAAAATCTTATCACCAGTTTGGTTTGCTTATCATCCCAATTGAGAGATTTGATTTTCATATTATCAAGATATTTGACTTTCATAGTGATCCGGATATCTATCTTATCTTGATTTCATGTAGTTACCCTATAAATAGGAACCTATGAAATTGAATTTATTGTTTAAACAAAACCTTAGGCTAGGTTGCAGGCTTTCCATTTTGCAGGATCTATTAATGTTGGTTGTCTCTAGTCTCTAGTGATATAATCTTGACACTTATTTGAGAAATTTTTATCTTGTAGACCATTCAACTTTAGGGTGGTTACTGATCTGGTGATGTATTGATGACATGCCTAGAAGGTTTATAGCGATGTGTTATTATGATGTTATCTGTAAAAATGTTGATAGTAACTTGTTACCATAGGCTTAATTAAGTAGAGGTTTGTTTCCTCCGATCTTGAATCCCATTACTGAATTGAGAGCTTATACTGAATAATACGTAGGTGTTGAGAAAGGTTCTAAAGACCCAAAGATAGAGAAAGTGGGCAAGATCACCATTGAACAAGTGCGCACAATTGCTGCTGAAAAGCTACCAGACTTGAACTGCACCAGTATTGAATCTGCGATGAGAATTATAGCAGGCACTGCAGCTAATATGGGAATTGATATTGATCCTCCGGTTCTAGAACCCAAAAAAAAGGAACTTGTGTAGACCAGTTCGATCTTTGTTCCCTTGATTTTGCTTAATTGGATTTATAAATCATCTTTGTGTAAAACTATGGACAAATTCCTGATCTTATATACCATACCTTGGATTTTGGACTTCTGGGCCGGAAATTCTTGACTAAGATAACTTGCAGAATTGCGACAGAATTATACGTGTGAGTATGGATTTCTTCTAAGTTGTTGATCTGACAGGGCGAAGTTGATTATTCAATTACCTTTTATTAGTGGTTATGCCACTCGATCAGGCTTTAATCACACTGTTTACCTTAAGTATGCTCTATTTATCTGACTTTGTTAAATGAGAGGATGCCTTCAGATTGATAACTATTTACTAATAAAGGAAAAAAACGACTTTTCATTAACACAGAGAGATTATGGATGGGCTTGCTTGTGGTATATGTATGGTCATGTTACATAAAATTAAACTATCTTATCTTCTTCTATTTTATATAATTATTATAATTTTTTTTAAATTTACACATAAAATATAATAAATAATTTAATATTTTTAAATCTTAAAATAAGAATAATATTAAAATAATATTATATTTAATTTTTAACAAAATATCACATCTTATCTATTTTGAATTGATTTCATGTGAATTGCTTAACGTAATGAGGCATTAAAAGGGTATCTTGTAAGGAATTTTTTTGACTAATGGTAACAACCAAAGCTTTGGACAACCGCCTCACCTAATCACGTAATGTCACTTTTCCTTTTACCACCAAATCTAATGGCTCGAGTTGGTTTGAATAAGAGAAATGCTTTAGCGTAGAAAGAATTTCACAATAATAAATGAAGTATGTTAAAATATAAAATTATTTTTATTATAAAATAAATTTAATATATTTTAAAATCACTTTCATTTATTAATTTATTTTCATGAATTCTCTTCGATTGTAGGCGTCACTTCTCTTTAAATAATAGAAACAATCATTCACTTATCCCGCATGACCATGTACTACCAGTAGTCTCTAACAACAAATATAATGGCTTTATTTTAAAATTTAAATTTCCAAATTTCGAAATGATTTTGAGAGAGAACTCAGATAAGATATATCCCACATTTCCAAATTATTTTGGAATTTTAAGAGTGAGGGCCGTTTGGAAACTTAGACCTAGTTTGGATGGTAAGAACCTCTTCTATATCTCATCCCATTTTAATATTTAAATACTACAAATATAAACACTTTTCAATTTCAAATTCAACTTTTTCATCTAATAATTATTTAATCAGCATGAGGACAAAGACAAAAAGAAATTCCCATCGAACTAGTCCGATAAGAATTGACGGAGTAACTGTAAGGGAGTTTTTCCTCCTATCGGCCCTTAAAAACAAACCCACAAGAGACTGCCAGGGAAGTAAGTTAGAGAGCCTGGTCGAACTCAGTCAAGCCCAACAACTCTCATTTAAAAGGAGTTAGTGGGTCTTCACAGAGTACTTAGTCCACGAGCAAAATCTACCCACGAAGCAACCTACGCATAGGGAAAGTGGGTGGTAGGGGTAGATGGGACTCGCCGCCCTAATATCACCCCAATGATAAACTAGCCTCAGGAACCTACACATGCAGGTAGTCGAGAAATATGGATAATCCTCGATCTCCAAACAGTAGGCATAAAGAGGCTTAACAGAGGATGCCTGTAGGATAAAGTGAGTCAAGAAGTCACGCCGCATTAATGGCACCACTACCAGGACTCCACGCGACATTAATGACGCTATCTCAGAAGCCACGTCGCATTAAAAGATTCTGACAAAAAAATAGTGAAAATAACATAAATCCCTCAAAGTCAAGGATATGTGGTCCCCACCCGAAACCTAGTATAAAAGTAGATCCCAATGTACGAAGAACTCCCTCTAATCCCACTAAATTTACATACAAACTACTCAGGAGATATACAGACTTTGGCATCAGAGATTCCTCGGCCACCACCAAGGCCCCCCATTCTCCATGTTTGCTCAAGTCTGCAGGTCAAAACTTAAAAACTCAAGTTGTTGGAACCCGGCCCAAAGGCGTGCGAAACATGATGTTAACAGTGGTGTCATCTGTGGGGTCTCTATAGACTTTAGGTGTCATTCGTATGCCTGCGACAATCCATTCTCAGAAAACTCGGGGACAAGAAGAACCAACGTCGACAAACATGGAAGCAAGGCTCGCCGTAATGGAATAATTGGTGGGAGAACTAACTATCGAGGTGGAGACCCTCCGGAAGGAGAACGAGACACTCAAAGTAGCCACCAACAAGCCATAAAATAAAGCAGAACCAAGCAACAACGAGCACGTGGGATCCAGGAACACAGGAAGAGGTGATGCAGAAGAAGAAAGAAAAAACATGTAGGACAAGCTGTATAACCTTAAAGGGACTACGAAGAGATGACGAGGAAGACTGGCACATCATCATCAGTAGACCAATTGCTCACCAGTACAGGCCTACCTTACAATAAGGAAGTGATGGTTGTGCCCCAATCACCAAAGTTTTGAGTGCCCCTCATGGACATGTACGATGGGACTAGAGATCCCCTTGAACACTTGGAAACCTTCAGAACCCACATGACTCTGCATGGTTTCCTGATAGAAGTAGCCTACAAGGCTTTCCCGCTGACTTTGAGGAGGCCGGCGAGAGTATGGTTTGGGTCTTTGGCACTCGAGTCCATAGATACCTTTGGGGAGCTGGCCCTCTGTTCCTCATGCAATTTATGGAGAGTCGAAGAAGGAGATGCCCCACGATGTACCCTCCTCACCATTAAGTAGGGGGAAAACGAGAATCTGAAGGCATACATATCCAGGTTCAACAAAGAATGAATGACTACAGACGATCAAGATGAGAAGATAACTTTGGTAGCGCTTTTGTGAGTAATGTGGCCCCAATCCCAGTTCATGGCAGAATTGACACGGAATGAAAACTCCCGCCACGCTGCGAGAATTCATGAATCAAACCGCCAACTATATCAATGCTGAAGCTACACTTCGAGCCTTGACGAAGCTGATGAGAAAAGAACTTGAACAGGTGGAGAAGAAAGGAAAAGCCCTAACTAAGGGCAAGGCCCGCGAGAAGTCGAAGAAAGGCCATGCGACAACAAGAGAGAAGAAGCCCCTATAAAAGGCCTAGGGCTTCGATTTGACCTGCGGGTGCTCGCCATCTAGAAAGATGACTGCCAACCCACCCAATAGGACGATTACAAGGGCATTAGTCATAGCTATTGCACCTGCACTAGTCCCCCACTCATAACACCGAAGATGGTCTCTCCTTGAAAGAGGAAAGAGAATAGGCTGGGTGGTCGAGGCCGCGGTACCCTCCCTTCGGAGGCCAGACCGAGAGTGGAGGCGGAGATTGCGAGAAAGAAGTGTGGAGAGAATCGGAAGGCCAAGGAGGGAAAGGAGCCTAAGGCAAAGGGTGGCCGTATAGGGACCCCAGCACAATCGTCCCCGTGCACCACATCAAGAAGGGCCACCATTGGGAAAAATCAGAATCATAGTAGGAGGGTTCGTTTGTGTGTGAGATACCTAGAAAAGTATTCAGTAGAATGCAAAAGAAATGACCCAACCCCTATCATTTCCTTTGGAGAGGACGAATGATGCCTTGGTGGTGACTATGCTGATTGCCAACTTCACTACTAGGAGGATTCTTATTGACAACCACAACTCAGCAGACATCATATTCTGGAAAGCCTTTACACGAATGGGGATAGATGTCTCCAGACTCCAACCAACCCCCATGCCACTGAAGGGTTTCTTTGGGATCATGGTTCAGCCGGTTGGAACCATCACATTGTCCATCTTGGAAGGCAACACCCTCTCAATAGCCTCTGTCATGGTCGACTTCCTGGTGGTGAAGGCTCCTTCATCATACAAGGTCATAATCGGCAGACCCACCCTCAACAACCTAAGGGCGGTAACATCAACTTCCTGGTAGTGAAGTTCCCAACCTCTTAGGGGGTGGGAGAAATTCGAGGAGAATAGGTCCTAGCGCGAGAGTGTTACATGCAAGAATTGAAGTCAAGGGATGGTGGGGTGCACATGGTCCATGCCCATGGGACGCCAAGTGTATGCGGGAGCTTTACTACGAAAAAGCCTTATGACTTGTAAATTATATTTATGTGTCAATATGGTAAATTCCATTAATGAGAATGTGGCTTTTTCAGAAATAAAATGTGTCTCGCCTATCTCGACTCCTTACTCCATCAACGTAATTTCTATCAATATAATTTTCATCAACATAATCAACATCAACGTAACCTCCACCAACATAATTTCTATCAATGTAATCTCCATCAATGTAATCTCCATGAACGTAATTTCCACCGACGTATCTCCATCAACGGAATATCCATCGACGTCACTTATCTCCCCGTGGGGTACCAAATGGATGAGTTACGCCTAAAGTTGATTTATCCTTCTCGCTACAGGGAATGGACCATCCCTCGGCTGCAAACACTTACTTACCTGGTGAGCGTCAACAGATGAGAGTGGGTTCAGTCTCAAATGACGTGGTAACTTACCTCCCCGCGGGAGGTAAAAGGCGGGACGCACCTTAAGGCCATCTCATCCCTCCCACGACGGAGAGCGGGTCTAGCCTCTCGACTGCCCAACAACTTACCTCAACCTCTGCCACGACGAAGAGTGAGATCAATACCAGGTTAACCCAACACTTACCTTCCCCATGGTCTCAATGGGATAGAACGAGTTTAGTCCCAAATTTCCTCACTACTTACCTCCCCATGAGGGCTAAAGGGTGGGCAGGCCGCCTAACCTCCCTTGCGGGGAGAGCGGGTACAACTTCTAAGCTCCCCGAACAACTTACCCTGCCTCCATCATGGTGACGAGTCAACTGACTGCTCAGCCTTTCAAAACATACCTTCCTGTGAAGTACCAAAAGGATGAGTTACGCCTAAGGCTGCTTTATCCCTCTCGCGATGGAGAGCAGGCCAGCCCTCAATTGCCCAACACTTACCCTTCCTCGTGGACAGGCATGAGTGGGTTCAGTCCCAAACTGCCTGGTAACTTACCTCTTCGCAGGAGGTAGAGGGTGAGAGCGAGTCCAACCCTTTGGCTGCCTAACAACCCTTCGACTGAAAATGGGATCAGCACCAACCTGACTCAATACTTACTTTTTCTATGATGTCAACAAGTAGGAGCGGGTCTAGTCTCAAACTACCCGACTACTTACCTCACCCCTACACGGCGAAGAGCGGATCGGTTTCTCAACAATCTGCCAAATTATCTCCTCGGGGGACCAAAGGGGCATGCTTGGCCTAAGGCATCCCTCTTCCTCCCCCGATAGAGAGCAGGTTTGTCCTTCGATTACCTGACACAACGCCATCTCCAACAACAAAAAGCCAAACGAACAACGCCTCAAACTCCTCACCTCGCTCCTTCTCCACTAAACGGGACGTCGAGCGACTAACGCCTCACATTTCAAACAAAACAACCCAAGTTTACAAATTTCACACTCGTAGATCGAGGATGAATTATACTGACTTATTTGTTTTGTCCAACGGTACATTAGACATCCCTACTCACCTCACCGCGAAGGGTAGACCACTTTCTCAACTGTCCAACAAACTACCTCATCAGGGGACCAAATGGGTGGGCTTGACCTAAGGCATCCCGAACCCTCTTTCAGTGGAGAGCAGGTTTAGTCTTTTGACTACTTAACATAAAACCATTTCCAACAACGGAACGCCAGACAAATAGCACCCCAGAATCTTCGTCGAACTCCTTCACCAAATGAGAGGTCAGAGCGAGACTACTTCTCAACTACACGGTGGCTCACGCCCCCTGGGAGGCCAAAAGAGGGCTTGGCCTAAGGCGTCCCAGGCTCTCTCCCCTCGGAATATAGGCTCGTTTTCTCCTTGACCTAAGAAATGCGTTGATACAAGAAGAGGAATGTTAAGGTGGCAAAGTTGGCATTAGCAAGGTCGCCCGATAGTGCGCTTGGCATCAGCTCCTTCACTATTGAAGCCCCACATTACAGAGCCATCAAGTCTAGAGAGCGTACTTACACTCCCAGTTCCCTCAAATTGCTACGGGGATTCAGAAGCTCTTGATCCCTCACTCTCTCCAAATCCTCCAAGTAGCCATGATTCTAGGCATCACCATGTCTCCACAGACTTGTCAATTTACAAGCCCGACGAGAAGATCGGGGGAGCCAAATATTGTGTTCCCACAGACTGGCCTCACTCATTGCCTTGGTCTACAATGCTAGCAAAGGAGGCTTGGAAGCCAAGTATCGCGTCCTCTCATATTTGGCTTATCCCTTGCACCAGGCCCACCAAGCCGACAGAAGAAAAATTAGAGGAAAAAAGTTTTGAGGAAGGAACTGAGCAAATGGCAAAGGAAAAAAGACAATTTTATTGGCAAGTTAAACATGTCCAAAGCACGAGCAAATGACTGCAAGGACATCTAAAGATACTTGATCAGAGTTTCCTATAAGAAAAAGGAAATAATGTGTCTAACTTTACAAATGGAGCAACATGAACAAAAATTAAGGTGCAGGAGTGTCAGGATTCTACTTGGGAGCATTAGAGTCTGGCACAAGTGCATTAGAATCTGGGTTGAGAGCTTCAGAATCGAAAGAGAATGGGTCAGGAATCATTCCCTACCCAAGGTGCAGCCATGCTTGAGCACGTCTAGGTCTGAAGGGAGGTCTCACGGGTCAAGGGCTCTTACGTGTGCCTCTAGGGCTCAGGAGTTTGCCTGAGGGTTTTCCAGGATATGGTCCCGTATCGTCTTAAGGCCTTCAATCTATCCGTATGACCAAGCTTGGTCGCAAACGAACACAATCATCCTCAACTGCCCAACTAAGTGGGGAACAACCTCCGGAACTTGAGACAGGTTGCTTCGTAGATCTTCAATGACCACCGTTTGGGCAGCCAGCCTCTTATCAGCTCCCTTTAAATTGTTGGATGCTTGGTCAGCCCTCCTCCTCTTCTCTTGGTTGCCAGCAGCTTGGGCGACCGCCAACGAGTCTTCCCATCCTTTCAAAACTACAGAAAGGGATTGAAAATCTTTATCCAACTACTCAAGCATCTAGGCCTTAGAGTCTCGACTGCCCCTCAAGTTGGCATACTCCCTCTACAACTGCCTATGTGATTCCCAAGAGCCACCATCTTCGTGGTCAGTTCATCAACTGACCCCTCGGCCAAGCTTTTCGCCGCCGTCATAGTAAGGGCATCATTACGAGCCAACTCGGTCTGCTCTTTCGCCTTTACAAGCTTGGCTTATAATTTCTTTCATCGACGACAAAGATGCTTGATCTGCCCTCAGCTCTTTTTGTGAGCAAGTTGGGATTTCACTAGCTCCACTTCCAGCCACTCATTTTCCTCCCTCTCCCCCCGAGCACATCGCAGGGCTTGTCGAGCCAACAAGCGAAGGGCTTGGTTCTCTCGGTCCACTGAAAGCCGAGATGCACCCTGTCGCTAACAAAAAAAAAAAAAAGGGGGAATAGTCAACGTAGGATTCCTAAGTGATAAAAAAAACAAAAAAGAATAAACCGATGTGAGAGACCTCGGAGAAGAAGCCCATCATGGATTTGGTCACCCATTCGAGAGACTCCGCTCAAGCTCCCCCCTTGTGATTAAGTGGAGAAAGGAATGGCCTCGATAAGGCTCTCTTCGAGGGATTGCCGGGTAGCTTCAATGACATCCACAACCCTCTCCACAGGGCTGAGAGAGAAGGTGTCCTCAGTGGTAAAAGGAAGTTCTCAGCCAGGACTTTAAGGCCACCCTCCCTCACTAGAGCTCCGCGGACTATCTCCCTTATTGCTCTCCCCCACGGCCACCCCAATTTCAGCAGCTGGCGACCCTGGGACAAGCATGAGAGAGAGAGAGAGAGAGAGAGAGAGAGAGTAGCGATTGTCTTCTAGGCAACAAGGTCATGAAACACGACCAGCTTTGGCTTCACCTCTTCCCTCCGAAAGGTTCTCCCAACAGGTTCCTCGATCGAGGCCACTGATATCTCAATGGTGACGGTGGCAGGAGCAAGGCCCTCAAGAGGCGGCTGGACGTGAAAGGACTCGGGGGGAAGACATCCCCTTCACACCTAGACTGGAACCCCTTGTGTGATCCTCAACAACTCCCTCGAAGGCTTGACCCTGGATGACGAACTGAGTCGTAGATGGGGAGAAGGGGATCATCTCCTTGTTCACCTCAAAATGAGGCTCCACCAGTATTGACCGACAAGGGGTTGGTTCCAGAAAGGCCCCATAGAAATGCGATGAGAGCAGCCCCCTCATGAGGCCTAAGGACCTCAAAGGCCATCTTCTTTGGGACATGAAAGGTGGAAACCAATGACGATAAGAACTCAAGGGTGACATTCGATCGCCAGTTATGTCCAATGTAGAATTGCTCTGCGTTGTGAACCTCAGGTTGGTCTAGTTTCCCAAAAATCTTGGGTTCAACAGTCTTCTTGGGAGCCATGGAGATTGAAGATGAAAAAGGCAACGAAGAGGAAAATGAGTGAAGCAAAGGGAGTCAGAAGGTTAGAACAAAAGGAGACGAGGATGTGAAAAAGGTGGGAAAAAAAGGGCAGAGTCGTGTTTACATAAATGGGAAATGACGGTTGCCCTTTCGTACCCACATTGCAGAATGGGGGATATGAAAGGGTTCTAATCCTGTGAAATGCGCAACACGATGTGACGTGGGAAACAAAACGACTCCTCGAGACAAATTTGAGGAGTCTAGTTGTTAGGACAGAAAGGGTAAAAAAGTAAAAGAAGGAAGGAGAAAGGCCAAGAAGAGGGCCCAAACAGCAAAAGGGGAAATTTAAATAAATGGCCGTGGCGGTTAGTATCCCAAAGTTGTGAGAACGCATGTGCCCAACAAAGCTGACAAGATGTGGGTGCATCCCACAACAGACTACTCAGCCCACGAGCAAAACCCCTCCACGAAACAACCTGTGCATAGGAAAAGTGGACGGTAAGGGAAGATGGAACCCGCTGCCCCGACAACACCCCAATGAAAAACTACCATCGGGAACCTACATAGGCAGGTAAGTGAGAAATATGGAGAGCCTTCGAACTCCTGACAGTAGACATGGAGAGGCTTGACAGGGAATTCCCGTAGGATAAAGTGAGTTAGGAAGCTACACCTCATTAATGACACTACTACCCGGACTCCACGCTACATTAAATGATTCTGACAAATGAATAGTTGAAGAAACATAAGTTCTTCAAAGTTAAGGACAGGTTGTCCCCACCTGAAACCTGGTATAAAAGTTGATTCTCAGGTATGGAAAACTCTCTCTGATTTCTCTAAGCTTACACACAAACTACTAAGGGGATATATTGACTTTGGCATCGTTAACTCCCCGGCTACCACCAAGGCCCCACATTCTCCGTGTTTGCTTAAGTGTGCAAAGGTCAAAACTCGAAGACCCGAGTTGCTAGAACCCAATCCAAAGGCATGCGAAACACGATGTTAACAACTACTATTCATAGATCATCTCATATCATCTCACTATCCACACCAAGCCTTATGCTAGGTTTGGTAACACAAATGAGACATGATGAGATGAAAAATATATGAATAGTAGTAAGAGAATTTGTTAATAGTAGTGAAATAGTATGAGTTAAAGTTTTTATGGGATTTAGGGAAATGAAAGAGAAAATGTTAATAAAAAAACTATAAAATTAAAGAGTGTTGAAATATAATTTTTTAATATAATTTTTGTTTTGAGATTTTTAAAAGTTGAGTTATTTTTGTATTTTGTTTGGAAGTTTGAAAAAATTATAATGATTAGATGAAAATTTGAAATTAAAAAAGATTTGTATTTGAATGGTGTTTGGATGTTGAGACAAGATGGTTTCAAATGTTTGTGAAACCAAACTAAGCCGAATATTTCAATATATTCGTGAATAGTATTGAAATGATTTAAGTTAAGATGTTGTATTGAATTTTGGAAAAAAAAATTGAATACAAATATTATAAAGTAAAAAAATTGTTTAAATATAATTTTTGTTTTGAAATTGGAAAAATTAGTATTGCTTTTTGTATTTTATTTAGGAATTTGAAAAAATTGTAAGGATTAGATAAAAAAGTTAAAAATTAAAAATTAAAAAATGTTTGTATTTAAATGATGTTTGACAATAAAATATTTACAAATATTTGAAAACAATTGTATGAGACGAGTCATTCTCTTTTTAATGCTACTTATCATTCTAATTCTCATCATTCTCTTATCATTTTATAATGTGAAATTAGATGATTGTAGACTATTTATTATATTTCACTTATGAATTTATCATCTAATATCATATCATGAGATGATAAGAATGATGAAAAAATAAATGATGCTTTCCTTTAATAACTCTCACGTGACTCTAAAATCAGATGAATTTGGTTCATAGAGTAGACACGCAGATGGTGTTCTACACACAAAAAAGCAAACATATCAAATCTTTTTTTTCTTTTTCTTTTTTTATATAAAAAGATAATATATGGAGTGCACTGGTAGATTAGAAACAAAAATGCGTCAAGAATATAAAAAATTTAAAAGTAGTTAATACATTTGTTACCAGAAAATATAGTATTTTAGAAAATTTCATTCAAAATACATTGAACCCATTTCCCATTTTTTGAATCAATAATAGCTTAACTAGAATAGATAGAATAAAACAAAATATATAAATGTCCAAAATCTCAATAATTTAAAGTGAAATAGAGACATAAAATGAATTAAGTAGTACTAGTTACAAATCTTAAGTGCGCAAATCTTGTGCATGCAATCTTAAAAGTAGGATCCATGAAGAAAAATTGATTTTTTACATTATTTTCACGGTGAGGCTATTTTTTATTTGCCAAAAATTTGTACACCATTTGTATGTTTAAAATTTGTATAAATAATTATTTTATTTATTATTAACTGTATAAATTATTTTACAATAATAAATATATAATAATAATTGTTTTATATGTTAATAACTCTTTATTTCTAAATTTCTGATTGAAACTATTTAATGCAAGACTAGAAATTAATGATAGAGTGTTAGTTTGATTATACAAAATTATCTAATCTAATATTGTCATTATAATTTTTTTAAATTTTTATATAAAATATAATAAATAATTTAATTTTTTTAAATTTTTAAATAAAAATAATATTTTATTTAATTTCAATAAAACATGAGGGATAAACATAAAGGTGCGGCCGAAAAAGGATAAATTTGTAAAAATGCAATGTCCTCCATTGGCATTCACTTTGTCCTTTCTTTTTTCCCCTTTCAAGTCAATAATGAACATTCATTTACAAGCAAACAAATTCGTACCAGCTGTCGAAACAGATGATTTTAGTTGATGTTTTATGTTTCTATGGCCTTTAATATTAAAAATCCCTTTGTCTTCTAAGTATACTTTCTAGTTCTAAGATAGTACGTACTAGTGTTTCATTTTCTTGTGCGAAGATAGAATTATAACCACCGAGCCCTTGACTGAAAGACAGGATCTGAGATTCTGAGACTCGCCACCCATTCCCTCCATTTATACCCAAAGCACATCTTCGCTGCCTGATTTTATATTTATTTTATTCATTTCTGATTGACTGAACGAACCTTTCGCGTCAAATTGAAGGTTCAAGGTATATATATCACTCTCTCTCTCTCTCTCTCTCGGTCGATTATTTTTCTTTTTGTGTTAAGAGCATTGAAATTGAAATTTATTGCCCGACTTCTAGATCATTATTCACGAGGAAGTCTGTTTTATGTATTGTTTTTTATTCGTTTTAAACCCTTTCAAACTCAATGGGCGAAGAAAGCGTGTTTCTTTGTTTTGTTTGGGATTTGATTACCTTTTTTATGCCTGTTTAACGTGACATGGCCTTGTGATTATGGTTCTCGGATTCTTTTGAGCATTGCTGACGTAGTTTGTTATTGTGTTCTTCATGGATGATTGGATATCGTTTTGTCTCAATGACCGAGGTTGGAGGTTTTCCAAATTAACATAAATAAACCGGTGATTACTAGTTAGTTTTTGTTTCTGCTGTTGATACGACAGACCCATATTAATTTTATTCCTTTGATCCAAAATGCTCGTCTAAATAGGATCATGGCTCTTTTTTTCGGTTTAAATCATTAAATTATGTGTGAAAGTTAATTCTCAATTGCCTTAGAAATGTTCAAAAAAGTTAATTAGGTTGCGTTTGGATAGTGAGGTATTTTCAGATATTCTGTGAATAATAGTGAAAAAGTAATAATAAAATATTAAATAATAATGAATAGTAATGAAAATTAACTTATCAAAAAAAGTAAGGAAAAGTAAGTAAAAATTAATAATAAAATAATAAATAGTAGTGAGGTAGAATACCTGAGAATATCTTAGTACCCAAACTAGGCTGGTTCGGTTTTGAGAGTTTATTCTAGTACTTCAAAAAATAACTAGCGATCATTGATTTTCTGGCCTTGGGCTATGCAATGGATTTACAGTGACTTTACAGGTACTTAAGAATTGTGGATGTTTTTAGATCTTCTGCCAATCGGAATAATGTACAGAAGCACGGAACAGTGATGGCCTATTTTAGTCTCAATGGAGATCCGAAGTTACCAGTGTGATTTAGACAATGTGTTTGAGTTAATTTGTTGGGTTATCTTCGTCATTGTTGGCTCAAAAAAATTAGTGTTGTCTTTTGAAACCGTTTACTATACCTTGGCAATAGCAGAAGGTAGTGGCAGATATAGTATAGTGCAGAATTAATAATTGGCATCTTCTCTAATGTGTATTTTCCGTAGACTATGTTTCCATTTTGCTATTTTGAAACCAAAGTGCTTTTCCCCCCATGGGCTTGGTGGTTACAGTGGTTTCAAAATAGCACTTGGTGGGAAAAAGCACTTTGGTTTCAATGATGGTTACAATGTGTGCAGAAATAATCATTGGCATCTTCTAGGACTTGGTGGTTACAATGGTGGTGCAGACAGAAATGTTCAAAGTGGAGCTGGCATAAAACGTTTAAAGGATGATGGATGAAATATAGGAAGACAACAGAGGGTTAAAAACTTTGTTTGTCTGTAAGACTTGCAGAGTTATCCAAAATAAGAATGGGATATCAGAAGTTACACTTATACCTTCTTCTGTTCGTTTGTTGATGAGGGATACATTTTCTGGAAGCTATATGATTGACTGCAGCAAAATTATGCGCCTTTAACAAACAGAACCTACAATAATAGAGTTGAAAGTTCAGGTCCCACCTGCTTTGGTTGTTTTTTCTCTGTGTGGTGGTAGGAACTTAGAATACTAGAAAGTTTAATAGCCGAGTCTTTGAAGGAAGCGAAGATAAAGGTTATCTGGATTGATTTTTCTTTGGATAGGGTTGAAACGGGATGAGATATTTATTGTGTGATTTTATTGTCCTACAATAAATCTCAAGATCTTTCTATCCTTATTTCTTACATTTGTTAATGTGTTGAAGCATATTAGCAGTTGTCTTTGGCAATAGCATGAAGTATCACCCTACCTAGGGTGCCTGCCAGATTTGGTGAAATGATGTGGAAAAAAGGGAGAACACCATACTTCCTCCAATATGACGTAATGTTGGGATTTATGGTTCCTACCTGTTGCCATTTTTATTTATTCTTTGTCTATTAGAATTAACATAGAGGCCTTTGGATGACTAAATATAAAAGCTGGAATGCCTCCCAGTTTGGTAGTGACTGCTCTTGTGATTAGGAATAGAGTAAATTTTTTATAATAGAATTATAAATAAGTAAAATGTTCTGTATAAGACATTAAGTAGTTTCATTTAGGAACTTATAATTGAAATATGAATATAATGAGTTGCACAAAAAGTCTTTTTAGCAAATTTTTAGTCGGTGGCTTCTTAGGAATTCACATACCTGGTGAATAGGTAAATGCTTTATGGACTAGAGATATATTTTTGGGGTCTAGCGTGGGGAATTTTTTGTCATTGCTGCATTGCTGAATGTTGAGGATCAAGTACGCAAATTTGGGAATGAAGTACTTTTTTGGTTTGTAGGTTGTGCTTAATTCATCCATAAACCATCAGCAGGTAAGGAATATGTAGGAAATCTTGGGCTTAGCAATTTATTGGTGGAGTTTGTGCAAATATATGGTCCTTTTATGACGTTGCACAGTGATTTCTTATCTTTTATTGTCAAGAGCGCATTCTCAGGCTCTTGTAAGAAGGTCAAACGAATATTTATCCACTTCATTTCCTCTTTGTTGGTCTCCATATTCTATTCATTGAATTACTTGTCTTGACTGTCTTGGATTCCTATCATTGTGCATAAACTTTATTTTGAGATAGTATCCTGAGCATTCTGTATTTTGTGAACCAATGATGCAATAAGTTATGATGTCATTCTGTTGTTATAATCATTCATGTTTGTCATTATTCTTTAATTTTCAGATGGAAGTGCAAAATTCTGAACATGGCCATATAATTGAGGTGTGTGGAGATGTGCCAGCTGCGGAACCAAGTCTGGCTGGGAGTAAGATTTGTGGGGAAGCAGCATGTGGATTTTCAGATCCTAAAACCAGTTCTGAAGATGCCAAAGAACGGTCAGCATCCATGTGGAAACTTTTGATTGCTGTTATACTCTGTGTCATCTTCATGAGTGTTGAAGTTGCTGGAGGTATTAAAGCCAACAGTCTTGCAATTTTGACCGATGCAGCTCATCTGTTGTCTGATGTTGCTGCATTTGCAATTTCACTATTCTCAATCTGGGCATCAGGATGGGAAGCAAATCCACGCCAATCATACGGTTTCTTCCGAATTGAAATCTTAGGTGCTCTTATTTCCATCCAGATGATATGGCTTCTTACTGGGATCCTTGTTTATGAAGCCATTGCTAGAATTATTAATGGTACTGGTGAGGTTCAGGGCTTTCTTATGTTTGTTGTTGCTGCATTTGGTTTAGTGGTTAATATTGCCATGGCTCTCTTGTTGGGACATGATCATGGACATGGTAGACATGATCATGGCCATGGTGATCATACTCATACTCATGGGAGTCATGATGAAATGCATAGCCATGCCATAACCATTACCACACATCATCATCATCATGATGAGCACGATCATGCTTACGAAGAAGATCAAACCAAGCCTCTGCTGAAGACAAGCAGTGAAGGTGAAAGGAAGTCAAAGCATGGAGCTAAACAGAGAAAGCAACGGAACATTAATGTACAGGGGGCGTATCTTCATGTACTTGGGGATTCTATTCAAAGTGTTGGGGTTATGATCGGTGGGGCAATTATATGGTATAAGCCTCAATGGAAGATTATTGATCTGATATGTACCCTTTTATTTTCTGCAATTGTGCTGGGGACAACAATAAGGATGCTGAGGAACATTCTGGAGGTTTTGATGGAGAGCACACCTAGGGAAATTGATGCCACAAAGCTTGAGAAAGGTCTCTGTGAGATGCAGGAGGTAGTTGCTGTCCATGAGTTGCACATTTGGGCCATAACAGTAGGGAAAGTCTTATTGGCCTGCCATGTTATAATTAAGTCCGAGGCTGATGCTGACATGGTTCTGAACAAGGTCATAGACTACATCAGAAGAGAGTACAATATCAGTCATGTGACAATTCAGGTAGAGCGCCAGTAGATCCAGAGAGAGTAACTGCTGATATGTTGGATGTTGGTGGGTTTTTGTGTTTCTTTCATGTTTTTCAATAAGCATGATCATGTCCACTATATCTCTAAGCTGGCACTTTCTGGTATGCATGCACATTCTAAACAGAAAAATTCTTATCTAGTGTACTACTTCTCCATGCAACAACCTTTCTTGAAGCTCTCACCTCTCTGAATTCACCTCTGTAATCATATGCCTCAATGGGTTTCTGTTCTTTGACAGCCGTTAAAATTTAGAGCAGGTAGTGATGGACGGTCTAAATTACTTAGATAGTTGGAATTAATGAGTCTGTGTGGGTGTTTTGTTCTTTATTAGGAGCTAGGTATTAGTGATGCAATGGATCTTTGTTTCAGGCGATAAGTTTTGTCTTTAATGTCAGTATTGTTTGTAGGTGGTGATTCAGATATTGGCTGTGCTCCATCATCCCTTCCTGTATCCACTAGCAACAAAGTATAAAACAGGTGAAGGAAGAAGTTCTATTAGCAGTGTTATCTTTGCTGGCCTAAGCTCTCGGACTTTTCCACAAGCAGTCTTAGCAACTATCACGAAATGTTGCTCAAGAATGACATTACGTAGGGAGGGTGATGTCATTCTCATAACCTCATGCGAATGCGCGTATTTCACATGCCTATCCGGTGCTGAAGTGCCAGTACGTCGGCATGAAAATGGCTCGTAACCTAACGCACCTGACAATCAGAGCCTGCCCTGCCCCACTTTGTTCCCGTTGCCGACTTTATTGAAACGAAGTGCGCACAATAATAAGCGACACGACTTCTCACAAATATATATATTTTTTATTAAAGAGAACAAAGAAAAAAACAATAAAAAAAAAAATCGTGGACAAGGATCCCCCGACCTTTTCCTTCATGGATGCATCCCTTCTGCGTACGGTGATGGTCATATACCCACGTACATTGATGTGAGGGCACAACAACCGTAGGTGTCAGATTGGGCAGGCATGTGATCAACATGCATCATGGCTTCTTTCATGGATGGATACTCCTTTATTAATTTACCGTGCTCTCTATATATGACAGGATGTATCATGCATGATTTAATTAACCATTCATATGTTACGAGCACAGCACATTCTCATGTCAAGACCACTATAAGACATTCCACTAGTTTCAATGTCAAGACCGAAATTTTTTCTAAACTATGATGACAAAAATAAAGTAACAAGAAATCAATTACACGATACAAAGATTTGTGTAATTCCTGGAAAGAATTTTATTATCTTGAGAAATGATAAAATATACTTTGAGATGAAAATACACAATTCCAGACTAGTCATATTGTTCATTAAGTACATATTTATTAGGTTGTATGACATAAATCATAATTTCACATGCAATTACTAGGTTATTCGCTCATGCAAGCCTCGAGTGAATTTTCTACCTGAGCTTCGTTTACATGAACGTCAAGCGAACTTTCGATTTAGCGATTCTTGAGTCACAAACAAGGTCAAAAAATTTTCTCAAGAGTGTTGCCCCCAAACCCTCACAAGGCTTGGCCTTGTTCACTTCACCTTGCGTTGAGCCTGCGCTTTATGGCCCAAGCCTTATTGAAAATCCACCAAAAATCGTAAGAAAATTCTTATCAAATTGGACCACCACAAGAATAAATCAGACTTTACAAACCCAACATTCATATTTAGTATCCTCTCGAGGACGCTATGCACGAATGGCCTTCAAACCCTCGAAGTCCATTGGTGAACGAGGTTTTGTTAATCATATGATCTAATTCATATAGTTGTTTATGTTTAGAAATTTTCTTTTAAATAATGTAAATTCAATCTCCGGTTTAAAACTTTAAAAGGTTTGTCAAGAAGAACAGATTAACAACTGAAGGGGACAAGCCTATGTAAAATTTCTTTGAGGGATAAATGGTATTGGAGATAACTCCATAGATGAAAGTGTAAAAGTCCATCTCATTTTATAAATATTATGATTACAAGTAATTTTAAGTTGCTTTTTAGACTGGGAGGATGTGGTTGAATAGTACAGCAACGTAGAGGTAGATATATCGGCTAAGTACTGCACCAATTATAGAGAGTAACCTCTATACTGCTACAATACTCAGCCACAAATTGAAAATTAAAGTATCAAATGACATTTTTCACGTGCGTATGACATATTTGAAAATTAAAAATTTGAATTTTGAATTTTTAAAAAATGATTGATTGTCATCTTTCATATGTTCATGTTTTGTTTGCAAATTTTAAAAAGTGATTGATACTCTTTTTGACATATGTAAAAGGAACATGATTTTGTTTGAAAATTTTGAAAAGTAAATAATGCTCCCTTTATCATGTGCGAGAAGTATAAGATTTGATTTAAAAAATTTTAAAAGTGAATGATGTTATTTTTGAAAATTACAAAAAAGATAAACTTGTATTTGAAAATTTTGAAAAGTAAATTATGTTGTTTTTTACAATTGTAAAAAGGAAAAACTTTTATTTGAAAATTTTCAAAAGTGAATGATATTATTTTTGACAATTCCAAAAAGGAAAAACTTTTATTTGAAAATTTTGAAAAATGAATGGTGCTCCTTTTTGACATGTGAATCTTTTTTAAATTTAAAAATGAAATCTAATATGCTTATAAATAGCTCAATTGAGATATTCAAATTCATGATAACAAGAACAAGAGCATTCACATATCAATTACAATTTACAAGTTTTATAACATTCATCCAAAGTTTCTAATCTATCTTCTCTAAGTATCGAGCCTTAACCCTTGTTCATTTTGAGAGAGATATAATTTGCACTGTATTGTTCTTATTTCACTCATTAATGAGTGTTCTCTGATAACCCACCCATCATCAGCTCTTATATCAATAAAATGGTGTGTATAACATTTGTGTGTGTAGAACAGGAAATAGTTGAATCACCATATGCAAGGTGATTGCAAGTGTAAATGGGATTTTACACGGATTTTTTGTTGCAGTACTACTCAAAAGTATAATAGGTTTCTATCACTACCTGAACGAAATTGAATAATGAATTTGAAAATCCTCAAGGGGTAACTTGAAACGAGGATTCTTTGTTGCAGTAAGGCTAAATGTTGTAAAAATATTGAATTTGATTCTCTCTTATCCTTACTCTTTATATTTACTGCTACTTCGTATTTTGTTTATATTTTATATTGTACATTTGGTATATAATTATTAATTTTTAAATACAATTCAATTCACCCATCTTCTTGCATTAGTCATCTAGACAGCACACGCTCTAACAAATCTTATTAGTCAATTGTAACCAAACTAGTTGATGGAATTGATCTACAGTACTTTATCCCGAGGAGTTCACCTTCAATGTCAGTTATCTCTTAAAACCTTGAATCCAAGCATGTTTTCTTAATTATTGAGAACTTTTAAATATAAAAAACTGCATAAGTCATATATGGCTAACTTGACGTACGCTAATTTCACGCATTACAGTATGAGGATTTGAGGGTCGTTCCTGCATATGTTCCCTAGAGGATAGCGATCACTACAACAAATAGTGGCTTTTGCCACGAGTTCTTTTGCCGCGGTATACAATCGTGGCAAAAAGTGGGCTCTTGACACGAATACTGCCCGTGGGAAAAAAAGAGCCCTTTTTCCACGGAATCACATTGGCCAGTAAAACTTTGTGGGAAAAATTCTTTTTCCGACGAAATAAATTCTATTTCGGCGACAAAAAGTCGCCGCAAATAAACTTACCATGAATACATTCATTTCGTGGGTTAATAGTTTTTGCGACAAAGTAATTAGTTTTTTGCGGTGATGTTTTCTCGCCGCAAATAATCTTACCCAGAAAAATATTGTTCTCTAGTGTGATATTCGTTTTTGCGACGAGGACATCAGATTTTACGGCTACCACTTATCGTCGAAAATAAACTTATTTGAATTGTTCTTTTTATTCCGGGTTATTGATCATTTGTGGCGATATTTTCTGGTTTTGCGGCGAATTAATATCGCCGCAAAATATAATACAATTTTAAGTCCAGTTATTCCTTTCCCTCCAGCCATTCCCCTCCCATCCCCCTCTCTCTGTCCCTAATCCCGACGTCCGCTCAAGCGTCTGCCGTGCTCAACCCGAGCCGCCTCGCACAGCCCGTCGCCAACGACCCCACCTCACCGGCCACCTCCTCCTCCTACCCTCCACCGGACGCCGATCTCCCCCTCCCTCTTCTTCCCGTAGATTTTTCTTTGTCAAGTTTCCCTGGTTGCCGCTGCCCAACGCCGCGTCCAATGCAGCCCACGTCACCGCCACCTCACCTCGACGGCCACGCCCTCCTTCTCCCCCAGCCCCCACGCCGATCTCTTTCCTTTTCCCAGAATCTGGCCTCACCTCTCTCTCTCTCTCTCTCTCTCGGATTTCTCTATTTTCCCCCTTTCTCTTCTCTATTTTCCCTCTTTCTTTGTTGTTTACTTTTCCAAACTATTATTCATAGTTTTATTAGCCTTGTGGGTGACAGTGCTTCTTTGCTTGAAGGTTATTGCCTACCGAATATGTGGTGAGGGAGCCTACCTCTTATAAAGATTGCATTTTTTGTTATTTGTAGTTGCTTTATTATGTATTGGTTTCATTTTGACTTATTATGTATTGATTTGATTGGTTCTTTCGTTTTAAGATGAACGTGAGATATGTGCAAGAACTATCTATTGTACAAATATTGACAAGAAGGTGATCATTTTTAGTACAAATATTGCTTTAAACCGACTGTTTAAGGTGGCTCAGTCAACTGTTAATTATTTATTTTTCTTTCGTTGGTTTAAGCTACTCAATCTTTCTTCATTTTTCTTTTTCAATTATGTGAGAGGCCTTAACTTAATTTTTATTTTCTATCAGCAGGCATTAAGCATAATCTTAGTTTCTCTCCTTGCAGTCGAGAGCATCTCAGATATATCTCCATTGTTTTTCACTGGGGTAGTGGAGGTGATGCCTCAAATATCTTTTGTACTTGAACATTACATGCATATGTTTAATATAACCTTTGTATTGCTTTTCAGGCTGTGGTTGCTGCCCTATTAATGAACATTTACATTGTTGGCCTGTAAATGGGGGATATTTCCTTGTAGACCATATATCCAGCTGATTACATAGTCTAGCTAATTTACCTATACATTCATTCAAATAACCCCCTCCCCCACCCCAACCCCTTAGTGACAATTAGCAACGATTTCTTTTACAGTGAATATAAAATTGCTCAAAAAGGGCCTTTTTCTTGTAGTGGTCCTTCTCTCCCTCAAACTCTTTCTACTTTATTTAGAACTTCATATCCGAAATATATATAAATATATATATATATATATATATATATATATATATATATATATATATATATATATATATATATATATATGGAGCATATGGGGGCCGAAGCTTGTCTAGCTAGCAGCTAGCTAGCTGAATGGCCAGATAATTAGTTGATCATCAGAGGGTCCAGGCTGTAAAATATCAATGCAATCTATATTCATATATTCAATTTAAATTGGTTTTACATGATAAATGAACAAAATGGAAGCAGCACTTCATTATTGTGAGCCAAGTGCTCTATCCTGTCTTAACTTTTTGGGGCTGAATGATGTTCAAGAGTTGACAGAATTTTTTTTTTTTTTTTTTGTGGGGAGCTTAGCAAAATTAGGCTTTTTTCCCTATGTTTTAGGGGTGGGCCTTGTGAGTGTTAGATGGGGTAAAGTCTATCTACTCTTATTAAGAACTATTTTATATATGGACCACATTTCAGTTATAAGGCTTTTTCATATCTGAACTATTAAGAACTCTTATTAAGGCTTTTTTCCCATTTCTTCTCTGCTCACGCAACACTCCATTAACTTTATCTTTTGTTTATTTTTTATCTTGATATTTCCCATGTTAAATGGCTAGGAACATACGGAGGGGAAAACCAGAATTTGATTTTGCTGTGTTTGTGTTTGAAGATTGGATGCAGGGAGCAGGAACATCAGCAGGGAGTGATGGGTGGAATTCTGGAGGGCTGTCTGCTGAAAGGTACAATTATGGTGATATCAATGATACTCAATAAAAATTTTGAAATAGAGGAAGTATATATTGGGGATCGATGGCTACCAGATCTCATGGAACAATGCTGTTGTGAATTATCTGTAAATTTTAAATCTGTCCCATGAATTTGAATGCGTCCATTTATATATTCAAGGTGTTTGACCTGAGAATTTGGGTTTTGAGAACTTTTGGTTGAAATTGACTTGAACTTTATAGTTCTTTTTGTTATTTGTTTTGCTTGCTGTTTTTATGCTATGTCTACCCATAAATCATGCTTATTTCCAATTTTTAGTTTGAAATATTTAAGTTTGTCATTTGTATTTATTTGTTTGCTTTTTTGGGTCGATGAGTTTGTGCTTTTTTATTTATTTTTTTTGTTAGTTTGTCATTTATATTTATTTGTTTGCTGTTTCCTATTTCAAGTTTGATGTGAGAAACAGAGTAAATTTATGAGTAACCAACCATCATTTTTGGTTGGATTTTAGGCTTCGTTTTCCCATAGTCCTTGTTGCATTTCATGCGAATCGATGGTTCAATTTACATATGCAATTGGTGGTAATCTGTTTCTGCTGCATGGATTTTGCCGTGTTTTACTTTCCTCATTCAGTGCTGCTTAGTTTTGGTAGTGATCTGTTCTACTGCTGTGTTGTATAATTTATTTTATTAGCCGCTTGGACTGGATATATTAATATTTATTTTACAAGTTTAACTTAATGAGCAATATATTTAATTTTGTGGGGCATGATAACACAATTGACTGGATAATGGTAGGCTATCAATGGGGCAAGGTTGCAAGCCCTAAATTCTCATGAGTAGACTACTGCCCTTAGGTGCATGCATGGCACTTTGTAGATCATTCCATGGATTTACTAAATAGAGACATCCATGCCCCTTAAATTTGTTAAATACTACTAAATATTGGTTGTTGGGTCTTGATAAAAGGCGGAACTAGCTGTATTGAATTGGGATTAAAGTAGAAAAACATTGTTACTAGTCATGTTAAATCTGTAGATTGAAGTAAGGAAGTCAACATGACTTTCCGGGTGCATGATATATATAATATTTCTATGCATGCGAACCGTTGCATTTATTCAATGGAATTATACTGCAAAATTCAGTTGTGCTAGAAATATAACGTGGGGTTTACTTATATAAAGAGGACCACTGATCTCATGAGTATGCTTTGGTAGCTTCCATTACCTTTATTAAACCACTACTCTCAGCCCAATCACTTTTCTTTAGATTATAATCAAATCTTACTGATTATAAGTATTCAGATACAGTGATCCCTGAACATTAATGGAAGCAGTACTGTATTATTTGGAGCCAAGTGCTCTGTCCTGTCTAACTTTTTGGGGCTGAATGATGATCAAGAGTTGATAGAAATTGGTATTTTTTTTTTTGTGGGGGGCTTAGCAAAATTAGACTTTTTTCCCCATGTTTTAGGGGTGGGCCTTGTGAGTGTTAGATGGGGTAGAGTTTCATATCTACTCTTATTTTATTATTATATATATGGACCACATTTCAGTTATAAATGATATATATATATATTTGAAAATATATATCTCATACCAACAAGTCCATGATGATCTTTTTAAGTTTTTCTATGTGCAACAGCTGAACAAAATTGGCTCATAACCACTAATTGTCAAGTTATCAATGTGTCAATTGACTCTTTTTTACCTTCACTCATTTTCTTCCCATAGGGTTTCTTTTCGTCTATAAGACATTAATTTGCTTTCAGCTTGTTCCTTAACTCATTGCACCTGTACTCAACTAATCTAATCTTATATATATATATATTTATTCTGCTCACAATTAGATTATAAATCTATTATTCAATGATAACCAAAGGGTATATTTTGCTTCATGTTAGGTTAATCATGATGCACCATCGTTTCAATTTATTAGATCTTAACATCACTGGACCTTTTCTTTCTTACGATTTAGGGTGTAGGGCACAATGATGAGAAAGTTCTTGTTCTTGCAGCTACTTTTCCTGTCTCAAGCTTACGGCCAGCTTCACCACCACACCATCCGAGACATTCTTAGCCCCAAGAGTTTTGGTATAACCTCTATTTCCCTATCTCTTAGATTAATAAGCACACTTTGATTTGGGGCTTAGTTTAAAAAACTTATGCATTTTTAGAATTGATTAATTAAATTAAAGGTTGTTTAATTATAAACAAATTTTAATTAAATGTAGTTGTTTGGGTTAGTTATAATCTGTCATTGGTTCTAAAGTGAATTTTGTATAAGCTTGTTGGTTGGACGATAGCCTATTTGGATTGCAATGGAGTGGATGGAATGGAGTGGCTTCACTTGTGTTGATGTTTGAGCATAGAATGGAGTTAGGATGAAGATGAATTATTTTGAAGTGTTGGGATTAAGTGATGGAGTTGTAGTGAGTTTGTAAAGTATTATGATGATGTTGGTTTAATTCATTTAATTTGTATATATATTATATGTATTGGGTATGGATGAAGCTTGTAAAAATAAATGAGTGCTTTGAATGGATTGTATGTTGATCTTATAAAGCTTGAATGGATTGTATTGTTGTGGTTTTGTAGAGCCATGAATTGTAACTTATAAAGTTTTGTGGTTGTATGATATGTGTATAAATTGTATGGACAATTTCCTCTTTTGAATTCTCATTAGAAGTTTTTCTTATGAATGTTAGTATAATTTTATATATATTTTTTAAAATTATTATAAGCATGAATTTTGATCTCTAAGGTTCGGATATAATAATTATAGCCTATATGAGACTGATCAGTCTCATGGGTTAATGTTTACATTTTTTTTTTTCTGAAATCTCATTTGCCGCGAATAAAACTCGTGGCAAATGTTTTTTTTTTTGTTGAAAGTGTTTATTTCCCACGATAAAATTTCTTCATAAATAAATATTTCTAACAAAATACTTTGTGGAAAACTTTATATTTCCCATGAAGTATGTTATCAGAAATACTAAAGGCAACTTTTTCCATGAAGATATGTCATGAGTAAATATTATTTTTCACAACTTCTGTTCATAGAGAATGATGTTATTTTCAAAATATTATACCAGATGAGAACTTATTTGCCACGAAGAAAAATATTTTTAACCGCCACCAATGTCGTGGGAAAAAGAAGGCTTTTTCCATGAACTTGTGATTCAGTGGAAAAAGATTCTTTTTTCATGAATTATATGCCACGAGCCTCCCATGGACAAAATTGGTGGGAAAAAGATTTTACCCACTAATTTTTACTTTTTCCCACAACTATCACTCATGGAAAAAAGCAATATTTGTTGTAGTGGATGTAGCCCTACAAATCCTCCCATGCAACTTGAAACTTTTTTGTCTTCACGAATCACATTGAAACGAGTACTGGAAAATACGGTGGTCTTGGAAATCGGAAAAACTATCTTGCAATATTCATGATATAATTTTGTAAAATGAAAATTGAAAGTTAAATAAAGTATTATTAAAATATTATTTTTAATATTCTTATAATTGCATTGAAATTTGAAAAAATTAAATTGTTTCTTATATTTTATGTAGAAATTTAAAAAAATTATAATGATAAGATAAAATGAGATGAAATACTTTCACTATCCAAACAGACTTAGAGAATATGTTTCATGTTTCTTTATAAAATAGGAAAAATCTAATAGTTATATTAAAATTTCAATATTTGATTTTATTTTTAAAAAAATAGGTAATGTTACATACAGTCATGAAATGCATAAATATTATGCAATCGTTTTAAAAAAGAGTGAGATTTATTATTAAATAATTAGTTTTTTTTTGTCACTTTTTTCAAAAAAATTCGCGACACATGTACACTATTAATACAAAGCCCTAATTTGTAAGAGAGGAAAAGTCAAGGAATTTTTATTCTCTGATTGAGAGGATTTGCATGATTGGGGGAACTTATACATATAGATGAGAAGCATGAGATGCTCGGGGTCAGGGATGGTTTTGGAGCTGCACTATTAATCCTCGATCTGTAATTAAGCTGAGATGTTGCCCAAGCCACCATCGAATTTCACCCCCAAAAGTTTTATTTTGGGAGCTTAGCGTGTAAAATGGTTTGACTGCAAACGATGAAATATTATTTCAGCGGAAGTACTGTTTGAGTATTTCCCACCGGCGTAAATCTTGGAAAAAAAACTCGGCAACTGGGCATATCTGTTGTAATGCGATCTTATAGGTGATTTGATGTAACGAGGAGCCATGGCTCCCACCGGCCCCCTCTTTACTCGGATCAGCGGCCCAAGATTCCAAAGGTTATCCAAGAATCTTATAATATACTTGCTGAAAAAGTTCGGTCGTACAATCCACTTCATAAAAAGAAATAAATACATTATTTTGCAGCCCAGAAATGCCGACATACATCTGGCTTACGTTGCTGGGATTCTAAGTCATAAAACTAAATAAATTAATAGGTGATTTCACTCTGATCCTACAAATTATCATGCCAAGATCCTCTGGTTCAAGCTGTCTGTCTCTGCTCAGCTAACAGTCAGTGCTCGTTGCTTTCAAAGTCGGCAAGGACAGGCCTGATAGTTGATATGGCAGATACAGCACAGACACACGCACACACCGACCTTTATCATGCTAGATGACGCACATGAATACGCACGTAGCATGATGTACGCTGAATGGCACATGATTTAGTCTAGGAAGAGAGAGCCAAATGATAGAAGACATCTTCAGAACAGGTACATAGCTAGGTAGGTTGATCATAATTAATATAATGGCTTGAGAGCACTATACAGCTTTGAACATGTCTAAGCAGCATTCGGATGCAAGCCCTCTGTTCCAAAATTTTTCATAGTACTCCCCATATGTAAAGTCTCTATAGACTGCTGGCTGATCATCGTTGATCAGCTCCTTAGCAGGTCCTATTACAGCATCTGGGGATGGACAGTAGAATGTTGGAATGGATATTCTCTCCTTGCTGCTGTTCACAACGGCTCGATGGAGCACACTCTTGTGTCGATCATTGCTAATAACCTGATACAATGGTAATATTATTAGAACACTTCTCGTGTAAAATGGAAAACTGATAACAAACAGTTGAGAACAGAGGGAGTGTAATTTTACCTGCATTTGATCCCCAATGTTGACAATGAAGGTATTTGGAATAGGATTGACGGCAACCCACTTGCCATTTCTTAAGACCTGCAATCCAGGCACATCATCTTGAAGAAGAATTGTGATTAAATTGGGGTCAGTATGGCCGGGCAATCCATATGTAAGCTCTGGCTGCGGACAAGGTGGATAGTAATTCAACGCCATATGTTGAGCTTGCTTTCCCAGAACCTTTTCGATGTAGTCTCTTTTCAGGCCTAAGCTCTCGGATATGGCCCCGAGGAGTCGCAGCACCAAACCTCTAACACTGCTACAGTACTCAGCCACATCCTCCCTGTAGAAAAAAGCAACTAATATTACTTGCAATCCTAATATTTATAAAAATGAGTTAACGTTGGAGTTTCACTTCCTCTGATGGGCTTTACCTCCAAGGCCATTTCTACCCCTAAAGGGACCTCGCCTTTTCCATATTGAAAGAAAATTTTCTAAATATAAAAAAGTGTACGAGTCAGATATGATTAACTGGAACTCTTTCACCCACCTAAAGGATGGAGGGTTTGAAGGCCATTCGTGCACATAATCCTCGAGAGGGAAGCAATGGAGTCGTAAGAAATCTCTCCAGTTTGAAACTTTTTCGGTTTTGACATTGAAACTAGTGGAAAGTCTGGTGGTCTTGGAAGGGTCGTCTGAGTAATTCTTCAACCTCTCGCTCTCTGGTAATATGAAAAACTCTCTTGCAATACGCATGATATTACTGACTATTGCCTCTGGTATCCCATGGTTTTTAACCTGAGAATGTGTTAGACGTAACAAATTGTAAGAACAAGGTTCATGCATGACACATCTCGACATGTATATATGAACTGAATGACAAAACAATGGAGTATGCACGCAAATATATCGCCTGGGCACCTGAAAGAAACCGTCACGTTGGCATGCCTGGCCAATCTGTTCGATAATAGCAGAGTGATTGGGGCCGTTTAAGTCCTGGAGATCGATGAGAGAAATGGAGCCCTCTGAAATCTGAACGTCAGAGAGATTTGGCCGGTCGGAGACGGGTCGGACATAGTTTGAAGGAACATGGTCCACAGTTAAAGCAAGGTCGGTCAGCAAGAGCTTAGTCGCAGCCATGTTTTGCGAAGCTAAAAACTTCAGACTTTGTGGTTGTGATCAGTTGGCCGTGAGTTGGGGAGCTTAGGATGTTTCCCCTCTCTATATATGTACACAAAATACAGCCACTAGTAATAATATGACATCAGGACCTTGTACGTAGTTAGGCGTCGCTGCAGTTCTGTTTGCGCTTACTAGAATTCTATTATTATAAAGTTGTTCTTTTTTAGAAAGGATTTTGCTACACAACCTTTTATTATTTATCTACACTCCACATTTTATATTTTTTTAATATTTTTTAATATTTTTTTAAAATTTATTTTTTTTAAACTATTTCAAATTTTTATTCACTATTCATATAAAAATTATTTAATAAAAAAAATTTAAATTTTTTTTTTTTTAAAAGATGGAGTGTGGAGTGTTGGGAGGTTGGGAAGATTTATTATTTTAGAAACATCACCCAGGTTGAAAGGTCATTTTAGGTTATGTTTGGTAGTAAGATAAGATGAGAATTTTTAAAAATTTTATGAATAATATTAAAATAAAAGTTTAAAATATTAATTTAAAATATTGAGATTTGAAAAAGTTGTATTGGAATTTGAAAAAATTGAATTGTTTATTTTATTTTGTATGAAAATTTAAAAAAATTGTAATAATAAAATGAGATAGAGATAAAGATGAGAAAATGAGAAATCTCATCTTTATCCCAAGCATAACCATTCACGTCGGCTGTTAATTGGACAAAGTCTCAATTAATTTTGCAAGCGTGTAATTAATTTCTAAGAAATTTTTCATAAGTGCATTTGAATAATTTAAATAAAAGAAATTTGAACCAATGTTTTGAATAACTTATTAAACGCCGTACTGGTTAAGGTATTAGAATGAAATATTTCAATATCAGTACCATTTCGTATACCGTTTTAGAATAATCGATATATGAATAAATTATATAGATAAATTATATTCTAAAATAATAGTCTATATATAAATAAAGTATATATAAATATATAGATATATAAATTATAAATAGTCTAATCTGAATTTAAAATTAAAAAATAAGTTTGTAATTTAAAAAATTAAAAATTAAAGGTCGAAATATCGACCAATACGAAATATATATAATACGGTAATATCTGTATCGAACTAGTGGCCAGTACAACAAATACTGACCAGTATGGTACAGTATTTAAAATAATGATTTGAACGCATAGATTTAAATCCTATACATTCGATTTATACGACTTGCTTAAAGATCACTGCGCCATCCTTTAAAGTTGAAGCAGCTTCATCCCTATTAACTTACTACTCACACCCATACCATACAATAAGAGGAGCTTCATTCCCAGTCCCACTCCATGTTTTGTACGTCCTCATGGTATGAGTACTTCAAGGTTGTATCGCAACCGTATGCAGCAGGGATGGATCCATCATCCATGTAGGAGAGGCAGGAGCCATCCTCGATCGATTATTATTTTTCTTTTATAGTTCTTTTTCTTTATTCTTTATTCTTTAATTAAAAAAGAAAATGACCCCAAAGAGAGAAAATTACCCACTTTAACTATCAAAAAAATCTATCGAGTTAGTCTACATACACGCTTATGCAAATTCATATAGTTATGTTTAAAAAAAAATTAAAATTACAATAATATTTTTTTTCCTTTTACCCTCATTCATTAATGAGACACGCAGTCCCTACTAAAGATTGAAAATAGAATTTCAAATCTATAATAGTCAAAATCTCTTAGAAAATTTTAAAAAACATATATTTAGGTAGTCAAAATTAAAATTTAATACAAGATATTATATAAAAAAAAAAAGGCCGATTTTTTTAATATTTAAAAGTTTGGCAGAAGAAATTCTCAACACGTAATCTTGTGGTTTAAATTATGCAATAAGAATATTCTGGTGTGTAAAACGGGAGTAATGTGTTATGGTGTTGATCATGCCGAACTTATTTATTGCTAGTTAAGCGTGTCTTTAGCACTAAAATACACATTGTTGCACGAAAGATTCTCTTCTTGTATATTTGTTGAGATATAATATTTGGAGTGCGTCACACATCTATTTTTTAAAAAATAATAAATAAAAAATTATATAAAAAATTAATTTTTTAATAATAAATTTATTATTTTTTACGAAGTGGGTACCATTTAAAAAATTATTATTTTTATAAGATTTCATGGTAGGCTGACGCCTAACAATAATTGCTTGACATGCTCTCTAGTATAAATTTATATATATATTTTTTTATATTTTTTTAATATATTTAAATATTTTTATAAAATAAAAAAAAATATCTTAATATATTAATAATTACTTCTTTAATTATTAAATAAAAAATTAAATATATAATCAATCAAAATAAAGAGATAAATTTTGAAGACATATGAACTTTTTTCCTTTTTATAAAGATAGTGCCAGCGGCACAACCACTGTTTTTATTTTCATTTCCCATGTGAAAATGGAATTTCATTTCGAATCAAGCTGTCTGCGTCGCCTGGTCTGGGGCCGGTTTTCAATCAAGTCGGGCAACCTGAAGAAAGGGTGCCAGGGCTGAGCTGTCTCTGAATGTCAAGCGCGTTAGGTACGGCACGCGCAATTCTCGTACCGACGTGTTGGCACTTTGACACCGAATAGGCACATGAAATGCGCGCCATTTCAATGAAATCGGCTTGAGGTATGAGAATGACATCATCCGCCCCACGTAATTTCATTGAAGTAATCATGTCTGTAATATTTTCAGTCTTATAGTATTTAAATATCATCTAATCATTTAAAAAATGATAAATATAAGATTTATATAAAAAAAATAAAATTTTTTTTTAATAATGAGTCTCATTTATTTTCAAAACGATTGCATGACTCTTGTTTATTTTACGACTGTATATAATATTATTTCAAAACTACCTACACTAAAATTGTAAATATTATTTCTATATAAAAGATGATAAATAAAAACAATTATTTAAAATGTACCGCATAATAAGTATGATTGAAGAAACAATGCGTAGGATAGAAAGGTCGGACCTTATATTAAAAAGATGTGCATAAGAATAATTTGGATAATAAGTTGTACTTTTCCTGTTTGTAATTGGGATTCATTTTCCTCCGTACAATCATTTAGAACGGCAAGGTTTCTAATTTGGATAACCGTCTATGTTTGGTTGTTGAATCAATTTCAATTCATCTCAAATTAATTATTGATAAAAATTATTATTTTTTAAATTTCATATAAAAAAATTAAATTTATCTCAACCTATTTCGTATATTTCAACTTAAAAAGTTAAATTCATCTCAATTTTAGAAATTTAAACTCATCGTAATGAGACATACAAAATATTATTATTCACAACTCATCTCAATTCATCTCAACATCTAAACACAACCTAAAGAACTGCAAAACAAACACTCAAAAGTGGGTGGGAACCAAACGGCCCAAGACTTCGGCATGGTTGTAACTTGTTAGAAGACAATGCCTCGGATGCTTTATGGAAAGAAAAATTTTTCTCATCAGCTACTATTTACTATCCTACACTACACATCCTATGAAAAACACCCTCATACCCTATCAAAAACACTCATACACCCTATGAAAAAGCTATAGGTGTGGAGTGTGAGAATAAATAATAGATGATGCATAATAAATCCCTTATGTAAAAGAATAATTCTACTTATCATCCCTACACACCATACAATTCACTTATTTTATTTTATTTTTCATTATTTTTATAACAACTATGTGATGTATGAATAATAAGTAGAACAACTCAATTAGTTTAACAAGAATAAAATAAAAAGTACTAAAAAATAATTTTAAATTATATAAAATATGTGGTATTGAATGATGAGCAGCATCCCTCTATATAAAAATTTGTAATATGAGTAAACTCTCGACGAATCGTCAAATCATTTTTCCTTTATTTTTTCTGATAGACGGCAATTGAATTTTACACAAATAAAACGTGTTTACACCCAATAATACATCTAGGTGAATAAATGAAAGTCATGTACGACATAATATGTGAGAGACTTAAAAATTTTGGAAGATCAAGTTCATTCATTAAATAAGCTTTTTATGTAGAAGGTTTTAGAATAACAATCAAACCAATAGCAACCACCCTCTCTCTCTCTCTCTTTAAAATTAAGGACTCTAGATTTGATTTTTATTGAAGGGCTCCCTTTCCTTCCCTTTTTTTACTATTCATCCACGTTGTCTATCAAAATTTTTTTTACTTAATTTTATTTTGCTTACTTCAAGGTCGAAAAAAGACAAATCCACGTGTGGCACAAACAGATTCACAAGTCGAAAATTGTTAGAAGGAAAGAGGTGGTTTTGTAAAAATCATTGCGCATAGTTCTTACACGCCACCCACATCTGCACATGCTCCTCATGCGCCACCCCTTCCAGCAACTCTTCTCGACACATGAACTAGATCACCTGAATCACCACTACCAGACCTTTTAGATCTGACTTTTGTAACTGAAAAGAGACAAGTGTGTTGTCTTCACAAACTGTCACAGATTTTGAAATCTACCAAAATTGGTCTAAACTGAAATCCATTATTTTTCACATATATCTTATTGATCTCCTTTTTTGTTTCCTTATTGTTAATTAAAAAAAAAAAAAGAGTTCATCTATCGGACGTTTGTCTGTAGACGTTGAGTCCTCTCTTTTTATGAAGAATGAGATTGAATCTCTGTTTAGGCATAGAGTATTGTCTCTTGGACATTTGTCTGTAGAGAGTATCAACAATAGTGAAAACCAGACTAGACACAAAAGAAAATAATGTACTAGTAGAACTCCAAACACATTATTTTGATTTATGATGTTATGTTTGATATGGGACATTCTAGAATATTTTTGGTATGGATGTTAGTTTTTCTGATGAATGATGATAACAATTCCCTTAAAAAATTCAATAGCAACCACACATAACATGAACAAATTAAAGAAAATAAATAACGATAAAGAGATAAGAAATTTGCTCACCCAGTAAAACCCTTTAAAGAACTATTAAGAGCATCCACATATGGATGCCTAAAGCCTCCAATTCTCTAAATGTTTGCAAAACAAATGAACTTTTTGACAAAAACACATCTCCATTCAATTTCCTATTTTAGGAAAAGGTTTTGGGACGTGAACAGTTGCTCCCCATATTTGAGGAGCCATTGTTTATCTCTAAATCACTTTTTTATAAATATTTTATTCTAATAAATAAAACAAATTCTTCTCCCAATCGTCTACACTTTCTCTCATGCTCATATTTTTTATAGTTGAAATTTGAAAAAAAAAAATTTCACCATTGAGATGATCCAATTTTTCTAAAAAAAAAAAAAATTGACTAATTGTGAAAATATAATTTTTTTAAATATTATTATTATAAAAACACTAATTTTAAAAATATTATCATTTAGAGAGATGAGTAATTTTAAATAAAACTATTATAGATGAAAAAAATATGGGTACAACAAATAATTAAATAATTATGAAAATATGAAAAAAAAAATAAGTTAAAAAGTTTTCTTCCGATCATTCCCAAAAAGACAAAAAAAATGAGTAGTTAAATATGTAAAAATAAAGGAGTAGAAAAAATAATAAAGAAAGAATAAATAAATATTATTTTAATAGAATAGAAAAATAATAGGGAGTGAGATGTATGAAGTTTTTGAAAGAAAAGTTAAATTTAGGAAAGAATTTTAGGAAGTGTGTTTTTCAGCCTAATTATAGGAAAATTTATAAGAAACCCAATTTGAAGGCTTTAAGAGGGGAAACAATTCACTGCAGCCTTCCTAAAACAAACTAATCCATTATTTTAAGAAAACTTACAAATAGCCCGAATACAAAACCTTTGCAACTATGCCCTTTAGCAAAACCTTTGTGAAGCAAGAATCCATACTTGACACGAAAAAATGACCTATTTTGCCTTCACTATAATAGCGGGCAGAATTTATGATGATCTTCAAATTTGGTTTCCTTGACTATGTTAATGTAAAATTAGTATGTTGGCATATACATGTGACAAACCTGGTTTATGTGAACTGTAATTCCCCAGGGTTAAAGTCATATGATGGATTGCTAGAAGAAATCTGAATAAAAGACAAGAAAGCGACCTTCACTTGTCAGTGACTTTAGCAGACGCCAGATAGTTCACTTTACTCGCTGAGCAAACCTCATACAAAGACTTTGCTCAATACTCGCTCAAGTAAAATTCAAAGAGAGATTTTGCTCAACATTCGCTCGAGCAAACATTAGACAAAGAGTTTACTCGATACTCACTTGATAGTTAGTTTGAGCGAGACATCAGGCAAAGAATTTGCAATACATTCTCTCGAGCGAGATAACTAAGAATTGACTTTGATTAGGATTTGGACTCTTTAAGTGGTCTACTCAAACCTAAGTATATATAGAATAATTTGCATGACTCTCTAGGAGTTGAGAGAGACCAGAGTAGTTATTTCACTATATTCTCCATCTTATTGTACTCTTGGTCGAGTACTGCTAAGTCAATTGGCATGGAAGTGTTCTTTGGCCAGAGGGGTTTCGGACCTACCTAGGTGTAGAGACCGAGTTGGTGCTCTTTAGCACAGAAGACAATTCAAATGAATGTGGAACAAAAATGGATAGAAGAGGGACCTAGTGACATCAACGCTATTGTATTGAAAGAAATGGATGGCCTGTAAATAATTTGTTGCAAGTTTTGGTTGATTAAAAATAAATATATAAATAAAATAAAGATAAAACTTCTCTTAACGTACCTAACTTAAGTAACATATACATTTGGATATTAAGATGAATTGAGTTAAATTGTGAATAGTAATATTTTGTATATTCTATTGAGATGAGTTTAGTTTTAGGTTGATATGGGTTTAACTTTTTAGATTAAAATTTATGAAGTATATTAATATGAGTTTAACTTTTTCAAGAAATGTGAAAAAAGTAATAATTTCCATAAATAATTAATTTCAGATGAATTGAATTTGGATCAATAACCAAACACATCCTCAATCTCTATTGATAGCTTTAGATGACAATATCATGCTACTTGAATAGTCCTGGGGTTGAGCAAACTCTTTTTTAATCCGGAAAGTCGATAAGCTAGCCATCAGGACAAGTTGATGACGAGGCATATTGAGACTTCCGGATAATGTGTTTTTAATCCAACATTCATATTTAAATAATCAAATAATAAAATTACAGATAAGTTTGATCTCTTATCAATTATTAATCTCATCTAACAAACCTTATTAATCCAACTCCAATAACGAATTTACTCATTGGTTTGAACATCGAATTTATTAAACACTAAAAAAATTAACAAACACTAATAAGATTATAGTTCCCGAATTACATATTGAGATGTTGGATAACTTGCATTGTTTACAAAGATTGTGTGTGTGTGTGTGTATATATATACCATCATCTATTTAATATTATTTATGTATCTTGCTAAAAAACATTATATATTATTAATGTATCAATTCGAAAAAGTATGATTATATATGGTTTTTTGTTGTTACCAAATAGATTTCAGCAAGGCAAACACGAAGAATTACACTTCGAAAGATGAAGGTTGCCATCATGGAAATAGATATTTTTATTTTTGAGAAATATTAGATACAATCATAGATTATGTAATGTAATACTCAGGCCCAATACCAAGCCCAAGCCAAGTACGAATTCTATAATTTTTTATTTTAGAATTTGAGACGAGGCCCATGAAAATTTATCGAATACTAGGTCCATTAGTATTTAATTCTCGACCCATGAAAATACGGACAAACCATAAAGATCATTTAGACTACTCTAACCGGGCAAACATATTTGTTAAGACCATTCATTACTCAAGATGTGGGCCCCCTAAAATTTTGGAAATGGACCCAAAAATTCAAAGCTCACGAGCTAAGGCCCAAAAGCATTGCGTGAGACCCGTGCATAACTCCATGCACGTTGATTTCTTCATTTTCTTTCGTTAAGGTTTCCAACTGCGCGTATATAGATAAAGATTACACTTCACAGCAATTTTTCCACACGACCTTAGCCCCCTCCCATGAAGGCGTAACTGCCCATTTCTCTATAACCCTAAGTCATACCCACCTCTTTACACTAGGATTAGAATTTAAAGTCCTCTTCCATTTAAAATTCCTAAACTCGACCAATTGCTATAACCACATAGCATGCATGTCGTTTTTCTTTCGCTGCCCTAAGGTACTCAGTATTGCATATATATACATAACATATATGTGTAGTTGCACAAGCAGTTCTGCCATGAAGCTCCCTTATGCGAAGTCTGGCAGCCTCCATGAAGACCAAGGCCGTTGTACATTGAAACCAACACTTAGCCTCCACATCTCAGCGATCAACCACCACGGAATAAGACCAACATTTTTCTCTCCCTCTCCCTCTAATCTCATGCATCAGTTCCACTTTCTCAGAGGACCATTTGTCACAACAACATCCAGTGCCATAGATGGCTTCCTTCTCGCCTCCATGCCGATAGCCCCACTGCCAAGCTCCTCCACACAGCTGCCACCTTGCACTAAGAACCACCAAGCACCGTCCAGCCCATTGGCAAATTCTGAACCCCAGCCCAGTCATTGCCTCCACAAAGCTGTTACTCAACACCTTAGTCACGTAAACAGACCCAGCCTCCATCTCGCAACACACCCAGCTACTATGAAACGTTGCCTTACACCACTGTCGTCCAGGCATCGAAAACCACCAATGCTAGTGCTCTGTTATGCTACACCAAAATGAGCAATTCCATAACTTGAACTAGCCACCATTGCATCTGGGGAAATCCACTGCACGTCACCAAGCCCCATCCCGACGCTACCACCTACACAGAAAGTGTCGTCGGGCACATCATGCCACCCAAGCCATTACTCTCTCTCGATAACCTCTTGTTTCTCCCTTATGCCGTGCTCACACACACACACACACACAGACACTCTCTCTTTGTGTGTCGTGCTCACACACACATGTGGCTTGGTTTGGATAGTGAGAAGTGTTGAGAAGTGTTGTGAAAAAGTAATAATAAAATATTAAATAGTAGTAAAAAGTAGGTAAAAAGTAATGAATAGTAGAAAAAGTAGATGAAAAGTAATAATAAAGTAAAGAATAGTAGTGAGAGTGTTTGAGAGTAGCTGAGATGCTCTCGCTGTCCAAACACAGCCACTTGTCGTGCCATCGCGTTAACCACTTTCGATCTTTGCCCCAGCATTGTCCCATCGCATCTCTCCTTCCCTCTCGGTGAGTATATACTCCTCTCTGTTACACGGTTTAGTTTGGGTGTCTATGAGTTTCGTTTTAAGTTCCAGCCTTCCCAAAGAACCCATACATATTTATTGTCAATTCTCAAAATACCCATGGTTATATGTTGGGCTTGGTCTTTAATTTACTCTGTGAAGGCTTTGTTTTAAGTATAAATATTATTGCAGAAGATAGGTAGGGTTTTAAAGTATACTATTTATTATTATATTATTTAGTATCAGAATTTTGATAAATGAACTTCAGTAGTAAGTGTTTAATTTGATTTTGAACGGTTTAGATAGGATTAATTCTATTCTCAAGTTTTGATGTTTACTATAATAGATTTTATTATAATTATGTAAAGTAAATATTAAGTTGGAGGTGTCTTTTCAAGTGGACTTATGTTAATTAAGTAAATATGTTAGCCATTCAATTTTATTTTACAGAAAATCATTTAGAGTTAAAGGTATTATATGGGGAAATCAAGTGGATGTCAATGAATTTGACAAGTGACAATATTTTAGGATTATGAGAATTTTAGAATTTTAGGAAAAATAGGTTAATTTAGCATTTCAAGTTTAAATATCGATATACGTGTTTGATTGAAAATTTACGAAAGTTACGTTACTATTTTATAGATGAAGATTAATATTTTGTGGTACTGTTGCGAAAATTTTTTGAAAAGTTAAAAAGTCCAAGTAAGTGGAGTTCGTATAGTAGATTTTGCATAAAAGAAATAAACTGAGGTTGATTTTGAAAAATATGCATGTTTTGTTATAAAAAAAAAAAAAAAATTTGAAACAACATCAATTATTTGTTTTGCATGATTGATTAACTCTATAAGAAAGATAACAGAATTTTTGTCACGACTGGTGCAGACATGAGAAAATTTTTGGCATTTTGTTTCTGAACTATGCAAAAAGATCGAATATGAAATTTATGAAAAATTGTGCATATGATGCGAAGATACTCTGAATCTGTTTTTGGATATGTGAAATAATCTGAATCTATTCAATACTCGGTTTTGATATGATATGGTATCTGAAAATTTTGGCATGAAGTTTTGACTTTGTATCTGATTGTAATCTAGTTTCGATGTTATTTCTATTTTGTTTCTATTAAGGCCTTGTCACGGATATAATTGTGGTATATGACCCCGCCACGGGTATAATGGTGGCTTATAACCCTATCAAAGAGTTAAACATGGTATACGGCCCTGCCACAGGTATAATAGTGGTATACAGTCCCGCCACAGGTATAATAGTCACATACGGCCATGTCACGGGTATAATAGTAGTTTATAATACTACTATAAGAGTTAAATATGATATCTATCCCGATGTGATGCTCTGATAAAATATAAAGATGATGTCTTAGATTTTTGATATGCCAAATGATTTTTTAATAAGAATATTTTTGAAAGTTTCGCTATGATATTTTGATCACATGTTTTGATTATGTATTCTAAACGTAAATATTTTATTCTGCATTCTGAATTCTGTAAATGCTCATATTTACATAATAGTATATGTTCTCTACTTATTGTGTTGTTGATATCTATAAATATATTGTTGGAATGTAAGTTTAAGTAACAGGGAGTAACTCTCTGACCCATCAGAAATAGGGGCGTTACATGCAAGCCCCGCAAATTTCTTTTAAAAAATAGTAGGATCCACAATTAAAAAATTAATTTTCTCATATGAATCTCATATTTATTTTCTTTTTAAAAAGTTATACGGTACTTACGCTTTCTATGACTGCAAATATCATTTCTTTTCATTTTTTAACACCATGATATTCACAAGGAAAATTTAAACTATTGACCCATCACGAAGAATTACACCATGATCTTCTCTCCACTCCCATTTCTAGTTAACCTACCTATCCGTTTTATGCTTTATCTGTTTTTTTTCTTTTTTCAAATTTCTCCACTCCATTTATCTACGGGTGTAAGAAAAAACTAGAAAACCGGTTGAATCAGACTGGACTGGACCAAACCGGTGGGTTTAGTCCAGTTTGTAACTAGCCAGGTACGGTACCGGTTCTTAAAAATAAAAATCGGTCCTAAATCAGTGCGGTACTATTTTCATATTTTGAAAACCAGTTTAAATCAAACTGGACCGGTGCATATATATTTTTAATTTTTATATTATTATTATTATTATTATATATTAGATGCTACATTTCAAATTAATATAACATGAAATTCTAATATTATTATTCAAGTCTTTTAATCTTATAACATAAAAATTATATACTAGTATAATTAGACACAAATTATACTATCTTAATCTTATTATTCAAGTTTATTAATCTCACTAATAAATTAGACACTACTTATATTATACTACTATAATTGAACATTAAAGAATTAGTAATTGTTAATAATAAATACTAAATTCTCACAATTAAGTTTAATATTAAAAAAATTATAATATTAAACATATATAGTGTCACATGTGTCAATGGTAAACTAGAAAACCAAACCAGGCCGAACTGAAACTAGAAAAATTGAAAGTTTTAGTTTTTATGATGAATCGGTCCGTATCGATTCTTAAAATTTCAAAACCAGTACCTACCGGTTCAGTTTCAAAATTTCTCCAAAATCAAATTGAACCAGATCGATTACACCTCTACTTTGATCTCCCAGTTTTCTAAGTGCTCTTTACTCTCACCCCGACAGCAATTAAGATTTGGAGTTAAGCAACATTTACCTGAACCAAGATTTTACATAGTGCACTCAACAATAATATATTATTGGATTGCAAATAGAAAACATGGGAATAGGTTCTTGTAACTATTTCTCACTTTATTTTTCTTTTATTGCTCTGCATCAATTTATTGGGGTTCACTTCCTCCACTGTCTATGCCATCCTTTATTTTAGTACAATGTTTATCTTGCCCATAAAAGAGAGTTCATTGGGACTTTTCTTGCTCAATAAAGTTGAAAAAAAATTACATATCTGCGGGTCATGTTCATTTTAAATTCCTAATTACAACCAAAGTATCATGCTCCTGTTGCGCACTCTGATAATCAATACATACCGAAAATTCATGTCCTCACAAAACAATACCATTGAGTACAAGGTAGCTCCATACCTACTAACCAATAAACTCTTACCACAATTGGTGGAAATACCCTCTTCCAAAATCATGAATTATCACACATATTACTCAAATAACTCCCGCTACTTTAAACAAGATCAATATTAATCAACCTCAGCATCCCAAAATACACCCGCTCAACTTAGATAAGAACTTACCTTAAAAGGCTCAAATCCCTTCCAGCCAACCAGTAAGAGCATCTATAAATTCTACCTGACAAACTAAATCCGAAAGTTTAACAACTAAATTCTAAATATCATCTAATCTAGCGGTGACTAAACTCACTACGAACCACCAATGACTTCACTAAAACATTATAGAAACCTTGGTAACTTGCCCACCTACTTCTACTCCTATAAGCTAGTTTTTGCATGACTAGATCCTTCAATAGCACCTCGCTAATAAACCTCAAGGCACGCCCTACTGCTCAAATCTTCAATCCACCAAAAACTATTATACAACATCCAAGGATCCTAATGTTTTATTTACTCACATACTTGATTATGCTATCCACCGTTGATGCCTAAGTTTCAACTTCCAAGATTCATCATACACCAAACATGACCCATCAATTTTTCTTTAAGTTAAATAACAATGTCCTTAACTCACCTAACTTGACACTCCATTTCCAAAGGAAAGTATAGTCTCAAAAATTTAAATTCCTATGTGACCTCAAGTCACAATTAATTCCTTTAGGTAATCACAACAATTATTGTCAATCATCATTCCATCGGGTAACCTGCTTCGATTGTACTTTTCGATCAACTCACCAAAACTCTTGAACTTAATACTGTCGTAACAACTCCTTTACAACATCTACCAAAACTACTTCTTCCAAGCCAAAAAATGAGACTAACACCTATACTCTCCGAAATCCCTACAAACTCACAACTGTTACACGTCGATCTCATGCATCCTTAGCTAGAATCAATATTCCTCCAACGTGCAAGTGATCTATCACTACCATTTCCATCATCTGGACCTATATCCTCGAAATCAACAAGAATCATTTCTTAAATCAACACCATCTTTATCCTTAACATTGATATGGATCAAATCTTAAACCTACTATTGTAACCTCAAGCTAAAAACAATCATTTTCCCGAATTTAATCCAAATCTACAATCTTCAGAAAATACTCGAACTAAATCATTACCTTCCATCTCCAAAGAAATATTCTCATTAAAAAAAAATTCCTATATTAATCACTGAACTCTGATCAACCTCATTTTAATGGTCACCGACTAATCAATCTCCAAAATAAATCAAACTAGCACACCAAACTCGAGAAATTAAAAACTTAAATATTATTACAATTCAATCCTTCAAATCTATAATTCTAAAACCTTAAACCAAAAAGAATCACTTCCTGAAATCCTTAAATTCGATGACCTTAAAGTTAAAACACTCACCTTACAAACCTTGCAAAATTCTAAACCCGAAATAATACCAAAGTGCTTAACTGAGTTGGCAAAAATCTAAAACTTCTGATTTAATTAGTCCTTCAAGTGCTTGTTGAACCTACCACCTTAGATCTTATAAACTTATTTCCTAAAAACTATAGGGCCTCAAACCTTAGATAACTTCTCATAAATCTATCCTCGAAGTTCGTTGAACTTACGACCTCATACTCTAAAGACTCAACACTTAATTCTACGGAACTTAAGACCTCAGGTATCCTAGGCGAACTAAAACTATTCCCACCTTAGCTGCAACTTGAGTTCCTACTCCATAGAGTTCACTTAGACCATGTCGTTCCCTTCGAGTCTCGATATTAAAACATATCAATTGCTAAGAGTTCAGGCCTACTACACTAAATGCTCAAGCTTAACAATGGCATTCACATTCGTACCATCTTCCTGTCATAGCGTAGCCCTTAACCCACTTTCCAACTCAAACAGATTAAAATCTAATTATGGCAAAGTAAATTAAAAGACAACAAAATGCCATGAAATAAAATAGAATAAAACCAACCAAATATAATAACATACAATAAATTAAAACATTTAAAGTAACATACCTCGAACAACATAAACCAAAACAAAACAAAATCTCACAATTAAAATAAAATTTCATAAATAAAATGACATAAGATAAACGAATAAAACAATGAAGAAGTACACCATAAATAATTAAAACAAATAAAATAAGCGACCATAAAATAAGACAATTAAAATAAACTAACAGAATAAAATAAATAAACAACAAAGTAGTATACACTAAAATAAATAAAACCAATAAGAACAACATACTTTAAATTCAATAATTCAAATCCCAATTTTAAAACTTCTGGTACTGCACCTATGAGACATGTGGCTTTACCCAGAACCGAACTGCTCTGATACCACATGTGACGCTCCCGACTCTCACATACAAAAGCCTTGGAAATCGTGACGTCAAGATGATGACAACCCGGTCACGCATCCCAACGACAAGTGTCAAGTGTGTACAACAAATAAACAATGCACAATTAAAAACACAGCGGATAGTAATTAAGTCATTTAGTACCAGAATTTTGTTTAATACAAATATCTTAAAAACAAGCCAAAGTTCCAAAATAATAATACAAGTCTGAAGATAAAATAAAACAGCACGAGTGATCCCAGATCACTCCTCCGGCGGAGCCAAATCCTCAGGCTCGGCATCTGCATCATCAACAAAGTCTGCAGTACCATTAAATGGTACCACAAGTAAGTTATAACCTAACCAAATCCTGAAATAAAAATATATCTAAACAACTAACTATGCATGCATATGATGCAATATGCAATAATGCAACACACGCTAAAAATCTCTTTTGGCCCAAAAATATTTTCAGTAAAAATATTTCCACCATTTTCCCAGAAAATGGCACACAAAAACAACTCACGCTATTTTCTCAGAAAACAGCCAATTTTTCCAATTATTCCAATTAAACCATATGCACCATGGCCTCCCCTATGGACCATCCGCACGTCCTGACTACTTTACGAGCGATGCCCAGTTTCGCACCCGGTGCGTTCGTGGCCAGGTCATCCTCTAGCCCCCGCCAGCAGAAGGGCCACGGAGTCGGCACGTCTAACGTCCGATCCCGTTATCGCCCGGCGACAACCCAGGGGACGTCACTCAGTATATTCCGCTCCTGAGTGACCAGAGGAACTCCACCGAGATAATGTCCCATCTCGGCTTGGGGTTGTAATACACACGCACCCACAAATCCAGTCAACACATGAAAACCCAGTTTTCAAAATAGCCACATGATCATGAATGCATTACACGAAAACCCCGTTTTCAATTTACAAACATGAACATGCGTGCATATGCCATGAACCAAACATAACCTCAATATCACAACCAACCAAATTACAACACAATTCCCAACAATAACCATATCACAACCAACTAGACCACTATAACAATTTTCAACACCCAAATCACAACACAATAATCAATCAAACAATTACTCCGTAGTCAACCATCCACCTCCGAACTCCTCGGACTCAGTCCGGAATCAACCAGGATACAATATATAAATATAGCAGTTAATTGTAAAAATATAATTAAATTTCAAAAGAATTGTTTAGAAAATACTTACAGCGCTTTAAAAAATATTTTTAGGAGGATCCGAGGCACAGGGAATCACAAAAGCAGCAAAATTACACAGTGTAAAAACACTGGCCGAAACACAGTGAAATTCAAATTTCACACGGGTTCAAACAAAGACTTGGAATTGATAGGGTAGGGCCTATGGAAGGTGGGGAATCTAATGGTGGTGGCTTTTGGCCATGGATGGCGGCGGAAATGGGCGGTTTAAGGCCGAAAAACTCGGTTCGGAGAGGAGGTTCGTATGGCTGGCTCCGGCAACGGATCGGGGCCGGGTTTGGAAAAGCTTGGTAATGGGCCGGTGAAGAAGTGGTGAAGAAATGGTGGCCGGAGGTGGCTGGACGGCGGCGGAATGAAGTGAAAACCACCGCGGGTTCAAACGGTTCATGGCGGCTAACGGGGGCACAAGGCGGTCTGAAAATTTATGGGGGAGGTCGCCGGTGGCTGAGGGACCGAACGGTGCCGGCGGTGTCGACCACAGCCGACCAGCGGCGATGCAGGTGGCTGAAGGCCGAATCACGTGAGAGAGGAGAGAGAGAGAGTCGGGCGATGAGAGAGAGTGCACGCGGGAGAGAGAGATCCGAGAGAAAAAGAAAGGAAAAAAAGAAAAGATGAGGAAAAGAACTGAGATCCAATCCTCATAACTTTTGGGTCACAACTGATTCTCAAAATAACTATTTTTAAAACAATAAAATAATTAAATCAATTTAAACTCAAAACTAGTTAAAGTAAATTATTAAACTCCGACAAAACATCATTTAAAATAAAAAGGAAATTAAATTGCAGAACACTAATTAAGATTAATCAAACGCAGTGAAATGCTTTAATTAAAACAATAATTATTTTAAAACACATAAACAACCCAACTTAAATTAAAGATCAATTTAAATTTCCAACAATAATTAACAATAAGAAAGTCCAATAAAATAATTTTCACAACTTAAAATATTATAAAATAATATTCTAAAACTCCCAAAATTCTAAAACAAGAGAATCAATTTTTAAATTAACTTAAAATAATCCTTCATTAAAAATATACTAAAATTCGGGATGTTACACCGCTCCCTTCCCTGATCTCTACCTCTCTCGCCCTCCCCTATGCAAGCCGTTGGGCACTACCGTGTGTTGTCACTCTAGCCATCACGAGTCACCTTGATTAGTACCACCGCACATTGCAGCCAACCACCCCTTCACTCCCTTGACTTTGTCGTCCCACCCTCTGTATCTCCCTCTCATTTGCCTCAGCCTGCAACGCCACCTCCGCCATAACGCCTCGTCGCAACCCCCTAACATCCCTCAAAATTTCTAGGTTTCACTCTCCCTTTCTCAGATCTATCTCTTTCCCATTCTCTTCTCCATCTCTCTCTCTAGATTAGGGCTCCACCACCGCCATCCTCCATGACACGACATTGTGTGCCGTGAGAGCTCCTCCGCCTCCCTCTCTCACTTTTCCCTCACACCAACAACCCAACTACTCTGTGCCTAGCCTAAAAGCCCTTTTTGGCTCTCACACTCTCTCTCTCCATCGTGTACGGCAAGACCAATTGCCAGTTACCAACCATCAACCACCGTCACGATAGTCTCTTCCAAGCCATAACCTAGCTCTTCCACTGTATCACCCTCCCTCTTCCCTTGTTTTTGGCCACACGAAATGGCCCAACTCAGCCGTAAACCACCACCTCAGAGGGTGGGGATCTCAACCGGCCACTAAGGACCACCTTGGCTGCACCACGCACAACCTGTAGCACCACTATAGGCTCCCTTCCATTTTTGTATACCATCCCCACTATTATTGCAAGTTGGCACTGTGGTTTTCCACGTAAAGGCCCACGACTCAGCCATACTCAATCGTGAACCACCCCATTCGCAACACCATCCACCTCTTAAAGCCAACCCAACCATCACTGTCATCGCAAACCACTATTGGACCGTCATGGACCAACAGGCAAAAAGCTACCCAAGCTCATCACTGTTGCCTCTGGCTTGTTGCACTACTCCCCAGCTCAGCCCCCGATTTATGAGATAAATCTTTATCGCAAGAAAAATTATGTTTGTGAAGTTGAAATGGATTGTGGTGAACTGTGATCTTTGTTTTTGAACTGTGGGTTGTCAAGGGAGTAGTTGTGATGTGGCTGTGTAGTTTGAAGTGATGGACATTATTGTGCAGTTTGTGTTGTGGTTGTGTGCAGTGTGGAGTGACGAAGTTGTTTTTCAGTTGTGATGTAGTTGGTGATATGGCAATATGTTATGAAGTGACAGGATTAAATGTGAAGATGTGATGTGATTGTGTTGTATGAAGTGATGGGGTGATTATGTAGTTTGTGAAGTGTATCAGATGCCATGTAAAGTGATGGAATGTTTTTGCAGTGTGATGTGGTTGTATGTCGTGGGAAGTATTGGGATAGGTTATGTAGTTGGACATGCTATGTGAAGGGATGTATTGATTAGGATTGTGTTGGCTTGTAGGAAGCTTGTAAAAATAAGTGGATATTTTGAATAGACAATATGTTGAATTTAGGTGATAAAAGGGTAGGGTACATATGTAATTTGAGTTGAATGTTAGTGTCAGTGTGTATGAAGCTTGTGTACACAAGCGGATGTTTTAGTGAACTATATGTTGATCTTAGGTGATAAAAATGGTAGGGTATATGTGTAAATTGGTTGGACGCATTTGCTGGACAAATTTACCATATGTAATGGATAGTCTGTCTTAAGTATGAGTATACAATGTTTAAGTCTCAAGATTGACTTAAAGTTGTATATTATGCTTTGTTTGGATTATGATAAAGTGTTGGTCAGATTATACATGAATGGAGGAAGGGAGTGATGAAGTTAATGGGACTGTGCCTTAACCTTTATAGTAAACCATGGAGATTCACTTTAAGGTATAAGGACTTGAAATTGAATGTCAAGTGTTGAAAGTGTGACTTAAATGGGTCTAAGTGAAGGAAGTATAAGTCAATGGTAGTTTATACATTTCTAATTTAAGTTGCATATGCACTTGAAAAGGGAATGATGTAACGTTATGTATGCATGTAGGTTGTCATCTGACATGCACATGAATAAACTACATGAAATGAAAATATCATGCAGTCTAGGTAAGTATTATGTTCATACTCTTATAGAGTTTTCTTAATAATTTGAAAATAAAATTTTATGAGAAATGTTCTTTTTATGCAACGAAGGAAATGAAATGATATTTATGAAAGTATACTAAGTAATAATGTCTTAAGGTATATGAATGCAATTGGCTTCTTTGACAACCCATCTTTATGCACCCTAAAAGTAGTTGTATATATATGTGAGATGGATGCTATATGTAGTAGCTATTGTCTTTATTTTTCATGAGGTGAATTGTTGAGGTTTATGTTTGATGCTAAGAAATGATAATTAAATGATGCAATGAAAGAGTATATAAATGAAGCTAAGAAATCATATTTAAATGACGCTATGAAAAGGATATTTAAATGCGACTATGAAACGATATTTAAAAAATGTTATGAAATGATACTTATGAAATAAAATGGACTGATAAATGAAAAGAATGAAAAGGAAATGACTGAAAGGAAAGGAAATGAATGAATGTTTTAATGTATAAAGTTACGTAATGGTAATGAGTAAATGAATGAATGTACCAATGAACTAGGCAAAATGCAATGTTAGGTAAGTAGTATTAGTAGTGTTCCCAATGCTACCCACTGACTGAAAGGAATTCCCAACCTATGGCCACGGGCAGAATTCGGGTCTAAAATATTGTTAACCCCAACACACAGGGTGTAATAATTTGTACCAGCTAGAGGAATGTGAGAAGAGTTAATTGAATGTTTTGAAATTGTTTAGCTCTTTATGAAAGATTTACAAGGTGTGAGAAATGTTTTAGCAAGGAAAATCTTTTTAAAGAAAAACTCCATTTTGTAATATTTTTAAAGGAAATGAATGCTTTACGTAAAGTATGTAGATGAATGTCAAATGAAAGAATAAAAATCTATGTTAGCATTTTTTTACAGTATGAAATAATGATTATTAAGTATTCGACTCATTTTATTTTTATGTATATCCTCCCCTTCCCAGGAACAAAATGAGGATGAAGTTTCAAGACTGACATTGCCCAAGGGAAAGGTGACGGAAATCTAGTCACACCACGAGGACTGGCGTTACACTACTAATAAAAAATATCAATATTTTTCATATTTTAACATATAATAAAACCAATATTACAATTCCAAGAATAACAAGTATGAGCATAGGTGTAACATTACAATCCCAATAATAAAAGCATAAGCATATTGAAAAATATCATTATTACAATTCAACAAAATTTTTTTTTATAATTTTGAAACAAAATTTAAACGAGTTATTGCATGTAGATTTCGGGTTAAATGGATTGACCTTTTTATAAATCGTATCTTAATATTTCAACTCCTTTTGACTCGATCTGATTTATATCAAATCTAAACTTGTTAATTTCGTATCGTGTTACTGTTGGATTTATGGGTCGTGTCACATGTTGTCACTTATAATATATAATTTTTTATTTTTCATATAGCTTTATGTGAACAATATAGATCTTAACAATTACACTACCATATTTTTCATACTTCGCATCTCAAAGTACAAATTAACAAAATTCACACATAATTGCGCGTTCAAACTATAGAATTGTCATATGCACTCCAATTTAATCATATCCGTCTAGATCAAGAAAAACAAGTGACATGCAAGTTGGTGGTATTTGAAAATAAATGTGTTAGTTATAATTTGATAGATAAAATATAAAATTTAAAGAAATGATATAAAAAGTCGTAAAATGCGTAAATATTAAATAATTTTTTTTAAAAAATAAATTAATATTTCAAGATTTATATGATAAAAAATTAAATTTTTAATAATAAATTTCATTTCTTTTCAAAAAGAATAAACGATATTCGCATACTATTCGACTATATTTCGTAATTTATAATAGTCTGAAAATATAAAAAATATTATATAAGTACACGAGATTCTGACCGCCTCTGGCAAGGGATTTGATATGACGACTTTTTTACTATTGAATCAAGGGGGGATTCCTGTGGAGGAGATATTGAATATCTTGTGATGATTGTGTCAATCTGTCAGTCAAGAAGGAATGGTTCAATGGAGATGGAATCTTCTGATGATTGATTTATTATTGTTGACTAGCATGTCCTTTCAAAGCTGCAAGATGTCGTGGCCGTCCTCAAAGCCACACCCCGTCGTTACTAAAGTTAATTCATAAAATATCTATGCGTTGTCAGGCATTCAGATTTTTCAGGATGAGAAATAATAGAGATGAAAATAGTGAAATTTATGTAACCATATTACACCCCACGCATGTAATATGTCACCATCCCTTTATGTCTCAATGATCACTTTTAATGAATTTTATTTGCAGAATTTTGATTTGAGAAATTCTATAATAAAGAGATTTTATAAAAATAATTTTATAAACATATATTATATTTATGTTATAATATAAATATTTTTATAATAAACATATTATTTCAAATTAGCTCAATTATATAATTACTTTTATAAAAAAATTTATGACTAAAATATCTAATTGAGACAAATTTATGCCAGAGCGTTGTCTTTGCTGGGGTTTTCCTACACAACCTCTTACTATTCATCCACACTCCACATTCCATATTTTTTAATACTTTTTAATATTTTAAAATTTTTTTTTGAATTTAATTTTTTTAAAATATTTTAAATTTTTTATTTACTATTCATATAAAAATTATTTAATAAAAAAATTTTAAAAAAATTTTAAAAAAAGATGAAGTGTGAAGTGTTGAAAAGTTGGAAAGATTTATTGAAAATAAAAAGTCCAAATCATTGAGCTCCAAAAGCCAGATAGACCTAATCGAAGATGGACCTAATCGAAATGAATCTCCATTAACGACTTAACGTGTTAAAATTGAAGAAATCCACCCGATAAAAATATTCTTGTAATTCTTGTGAATCTTAATCCAAGCAGAGTTCATTATATATCCAATCACCTTTCTTTAAATTATTTATTTATTTTATTTGATTATTATGACTTTTTTCTCTTTAACAAATAAAATTAATCATCTCTTATTCTTGCAGAGTATATGCATAAATTGATTGAACGCATGTGTTGGATAGATTTACAATATGTAATGGATAATCTGTCTTAAGTATGAGTATACAATGTTTAAACCTCAAGGTTGATTTATGATTTGTTTGGATAGTGAGATGAGATAGTTTTGGATGAGTAATATAAAATATTATTAGAATATTATTTTTTAATATTATTTTTGTTTTGAAATTTGAAAAAGTTGAATTGTTTATTATATTTTATGTGAGAATTTGATAATTTGAAATAATGGGATGAGATGAGATGAGATGAGATGAGGTGAGATGGTTTATGTATCCAAACGAGCCCTTAAAGTTGTATATTATGCTTTGTTTGTATTATGATGAAGTGTTGGCTAAATTATGCATGAACGGAGGAAGGAAGTGATGAAGTTGATGGGATTGTGGCATAACCTTTATAGTGAATCATGGAGATTCACTTTAAGGTATAACGGCATGAAGTTAAATGTCAAGTGTTGGAAGTGTGACTTGAATGGGTCTAAGTGAAGGAAGTATAAGTCAAGGATAGTTTTGTGCATTTCTAATTTTAAGTTGCATATGCACTTGAAAAGGGAATGATGTAAAGTTATGTATGCATTCAAGTTGTCATTTGACACGCACATGAATGGACTGCATGAAATAAAAATAGCATGGAGCCTAGATTAGTATTATGCTCATACTCTTATATAGTTTTCTAAATGATATGAAAATAAAACTTTTATTGGAAATGTTCTTTTTATGGAAAGAAGGAAAATGAAATGATGTTTATGAAAGTATGCTAAGTAATAATGTTTTTAGGTATATGAATGTAAATGGCTTCTTTGGCAGCCCCTATTTATGCATTTCAATAGTAGTTGTATGCATGTGAGATGGATGTTATATCTAGTAGCTATTGTCTTTATTTTTCATGATGTGAATTGTTGAGGTTTATGTTTGATGCTAAGAAATGATGTTTAAATGATGTAATGAAAGAGTATTTAAATGAAACTAAGAAATAATATTTAAATGATGCTATGAAAGGATATTTAAATGACGCTATGAAATGAAGTTTAAATGATACTATGAAATTATGTTTATTGATGATGTTTATGTTTATGCTATGCAATGGTATATATGAAATGAAATGAACTGATAAATGAAAATGAAATGATTGAAAGGAAAGGAAATGAATGAATGTTGAATGTATAAAACTACATAACAATCATGACTAAATGAATAAAGGTACCAATGAGCAGATTGCAATGACGGGTATGTAGTACTGGTAGTGCACTTAGTACTACCCCTTGACTGAAAGGGATTCCCAATCTGTGACCACGGGCAGAATTCGGGTCTAAAAAACTACTAAACCCGACACACGAAACGTAACGGTTTGTGCCGACCAGAGGAAAAGTGATAAAAGTTAATTGAATGTTTTGAAATCGTTTAGCTCTTTATGTAGGATTTACAATGTGTGAGAAATGTTTTAGCAGGAATGAATTTTTTTTTAAGAAAGACTTCACCTTGTAATATTTTCAAAGCAAATGAATATTTTACGTAAAGTATGTAGATGAATGTCAAATGAAAGAATGAAAATCTATATTAGTATAATTTTTACAATATAAAGTAATGTTTATTAAGTATTCGACTCATTTTATTTTTATGTATGCCCCTCCCCTTCCCAATTACAAAATGAGGACGAAGTTTCAGGACATAAATGGCCCAAGAGAAATGTGACAGAAATCTAGACATTTTATTTAATATATGAAATCATTTTTTAAAAGGACTTTGTATTTTAGTTAAACGAATTCTGCTACAAAATTCTCTTTTAGATTTATAAATGCAAAGTTTTAAATTTTTAACTTTAGAATCCTTTATATCCTGGAAAGGAAATGAAAAAGTTTTAAAAGGTTTAGTAATTCCTGTCTCATTTTCTAAAATTATTTATTAAAGGCCCACCACGAGGACGGAAGTTACACTATTGACAAAAAATATCAATATTTTTCAAATTTTAACATATAATAAAACCATTATTACAATCTCAAGAATAACAAATATTAGTATAGGTGCAACATTACAATCCTAATAATAAAAGTACAAGCATATTAAAAAATATCAATATTACAATTCAACAATAATAAAATTATAATTTTGGACGAATTATTGCGGGTAGTTCTCAGGCTAAATGGGTTGACTTTTTTATTAATTGTGTCTTAATATGTCAACTCCTTTTCACCTGACTCCATTTATATCAAACCTAAATCTGTTAATTTCGTGTTGTGTTACTATTGGATTTATGAATCGTGTCACATGTTACCACTCCTAATATATAATTTTCAATTTTTCTTATAGCTTTATGTGAACAATGTAGATCTTAACAATTAAACTACCATATTTTTCATACTTTGCATCTCAAAGTACAAATTAGCAAAATTCACACATTAGTTGCGCGTTCAAATTATAGAATTGTCATATGCAATCCAATTCAATCATAGCCGTTTAGATCAAGGAAAACAATTGACATGCAATGTGATACAATTTGAGCAATTAGATTTAATGAAGGGCGTAAATATTAGTTTGTGGTAGTTTGAAAATAAATATGTTAATTTTGATAATTTGATAGATAAAATATAAAATTTAGAGAAATGATATTTGCAGTCATAAAATACGCATGCGCTACACAATCTTTTTGAAAAAAGTGAGTAAATACGAGATTTACATAATAAAAAATTAATTTTTTAATAGCAAACCTCATTTTTTTAAAAGGAATTAAATGAAACTTGCACATTTCACGACTACATCTAACCTTACTTTAAAATTTATAATACTCTGAAAGTATATAAATTTTTTTTTATATAAGTACACAAGATTCTGGCCAACATGGGAGTGGTGGGAAAATGCCTCTGGCATGGGATTTGGTATGACGAATTTTTTACTATTGAATCAATAGGAGACTCCTGTGGAGGAGATATGGAGGAATCATTTACATAGTTACTGATTAGATGAAATAAATCGAGCATCTTTGGACTAGACAATCCGATAGAGTGGCTTTTTTAGACACCAATAGTAAGATGACACTTCAGCATTGCATAAACTTAAAGTCTAGAACTGGTCGCACCATAGCAAGGTTATTTAGGATAATTACACTAGCACTTACGCGGAACCCTTCTGCCTCACACAACCTTCGTCCTTTGACCTAACGACCCTGCTTAAGCCTTGGCCGAACGCTGAAACTAGTCCACCAAACGCTGCACGCTGCACGCCAGACAAGGCTTTCTTGTTGTATGCGGTACTTCAAACTATGGATAACATCATTAAGCTCTTCCTCAGATGAACATATACCACTACCCCGACCACCCGTGTTTGCATTGCACAGCTTGCCAAGAGCTTGTTGCAGAGGTTCGATCTCCTTTCTTTTCTCATCCAAGATTGTCCTGAACTGCTAGTTGTCATCTTTCAAAGCTCTAATATGAGAAATCAACTCTGCTCGATCTGACCTCTTTGCGTTTACTGCTTCAATGATCTGAAATCAAGCTTGATTTTTCCTTTGAATCTCTTTATCAACCTAATCAACTTTGGCTTTTATTTTTGGGTCATCATATGGTGTGTACCTGACAAAATAGAAAGAATGGATCTGCTTAGGTGCAGGCCACTCATCAACTACATTCTTTGGGAAGTTGGCGTAAGAAACGTCATTTCCTTCTCCTTTAACAGGTTCATCTCCATGCAAACCAAATTTTATGGGATGGTTGATAGCAGTGTTAAATATTTTAACATGAATATTAATAATTGGATCTTTGCTTTTCTATGATCCACAATAATAAAATAATGATAATTAAACACGTACCTTTCTCCACCTGTTTGATGAAGAAATGAATCTGACTATGAGAGAAGGATCACCCTAGCAACTTAGCCTCACAAGTGTTTCCTGTTGGTTAGAGGCACTCTAATGTTGTAGATGAGAACCCTTTAACCCCTCAGTGCTATTTATAAACTTCTGGCCACCAAAAAATAAAGCGAAGGAAAGGAACCCACATCCCACTTTTCCTTTCCCCCACCCCATTGCTGGGACGAGCCTCGTCTGATTTCTTCCACCGAAATCAGACTACTGTCTTTCTGAACTAAAAAAGCTTGACCCCTAGTTCGAAAGACCCTTTTTTTTTATCACTCAAGACAAGCCCGGGGAGCAGTTTCTCCTTCTCACCCCCCCTTAGAACAAATGAAGAAAGAGCCAAACATTTTAGAAACGAAGAGAGAGCTCATAATTGTTTTTTGCTTGCATGATTCTAGAATGAGATTATAGAGTTAATCTTATCTCTTAGGAGTTTCCTTATCCCATTATAACTCATCTATTAACTGATAAGTTTTGAGCTATTCCAAACTCTGTCTAGATGGGTGTGTGGGACATAGAATTTAAATAAAACTCTTACATTCTCCCACTTGGCCTATACGCCTATAAAATAATATTTTCCGTTCATGGGTTTATTATAGGAAATTAACCATACTGCGCAAATTCATTTCCTTAAATTTTTCATAGCTCAAAATACATTTCATGAGTTCCGTAATATTAGTGTCAAACCAGCTACTAATACGAGTTATGGCGGTCCTCTAATATATAATCAACAAATTTCCTTTCATGTACCACAACACCAATAACTTAATTTAACATGATCTTTAATTGAGATAATTAAGGCTAATACTATAATGTCTAAGGTTCCAATTCATGTCTATTGTAGACATTATCTTATCATCATTTATCCACACCAATTAATGTATATATAAAGTGAAAAGACAAGAAAACATAAACAAAATAACCATAATAGATATCACTAAGTGTCCAAATAGAATTCAAAACATTTACGAGCTCATTAACATGTTCATATCATAAGACCCATTCTATCAACATGTTCTTTAAATTGCTTCATTACTAGACCCTTTGTCAATGGGTCTGCTATCATAAGCATAGTACTAATATGTTCTATGGACACTGTTTGTTTCTGTATTTCCTCCTTAACGCTTAGGTATTTGAGCTCCATGTGCTTGGCACCTTTAGAATACCTATCATTTTTGGAGAAAAATACTGCAGAGGAATTATCACAATAAGTTCTCAGTGGCCTGACTATAGAGTCGACAACTCCAAGCCCTGAGATAAAGTTCTTCAACCATAAACCATGCACTGTGGTCTCAAAGCACGCCATAAACTCAGTCTCAATTGTAGATGAAGCAGTGATTGTTTGCTTCATACTTCTCCATGAGATCGCTCCACCAGGCAACAAGAAAACATAACTTGAAGTGGATTTCTTGCTATCAGAGCAACCAGCAAAATTAGAGTCTGAGTATCCGGTGACCTCCAAACTGTTAGTTCTTTTGAAGATAAGCTGGTAATCCTTAGTTCCTTGCAGGTATCGCAATACCTTCTTTGCTGCTTTCCAATGAGACATCCTTGGGTTGCTTTGGTAGCGCCTAAGCATACCAATTGCAAAACTAATATATAGCCTCGTGCATATTTGTGCATACATCAAACTCCCCACGATTGAAGTATAGGAAATTTTTGCCATCTCTTTACGCTCCCACTCAGTTTTAGGACATTGTGATAGGCTAAACTTATCACCTTTTGATATTGGTGTGTCTAGTGATGAACAACTTTTCATGCCAAATCTCTCAAGAACTCTTTCTATGTAACTTTTTTGAGACAATCCCAACAGTCTTTATCTTCGATCTCGAAAAATTTAAATTTCGATCACAAAGGATGCCTCACCCATATCTTTCGTTTCAAAGTTCTAAGAGAGAAAACTTTTGGTTTCATAAAGTAAGCCAAGATCACTGCTAGCTAACAAGATATCATCAACATACAAGATCAAAATTATGAACTTACTCCCACTAACCTTTAGGTATATACATCGATCAACAATATTTTCTTTAAATCCAAAGGCAGTAATGGTATCATTGAACTTTAAGTACCATTGTCAGGAAACTTGCTTAAGCCCGTATATCGATTTCTTAAGTCTACATACTAGGTGATCTTTGCCCTTTTCTGAGTAGCCTTTTGGTTGCTCCATGTAGACCTCTTCGTCCAAACTTTCATTTAAAAATGTTATTTTCACATCCGTCTGGTGTAACTCTAAATCATAATGAGCCACCAATATCATAATGATCCTGAAAGAGTCCTTTTTAGATACTAGAGAAAATGTCTTTTTGTAATCAATGCCTTCTTTCTGAGTGAAACTCTTGGCAACAAGTCTGGTTTTATACCGTTCAACATTGCCTTTTGAGTCGTGTTTGGTCTTAAAGACCCATTTACACCCGACTCTTTTACTCCCTTCAGGCAATTCAATGAGATCCCAAACTTGATTCTAATCCATAGATTTCAACTCTTCTTTCATGGTATCGATCCATTTACTAGAATCACTTCCCTCTATAGCTTGTGAAAACGTTAGTGGATCTTTACTTGTCCCAATGTCAAATTCAAATTCCTGGAGATACACCACATAGTCTGCTGAAATAGCAGGTCTCCGATCTCTCAGAGATCTGCGTAAGACAACCTGTTCTGGTGACTTTGAACTTGGTTCGTCAGTGGTATTATCATTATGAGATGGATGATCATTTATATGTTCCAATGTATCATCGTGATGATCAATTAGAGGAACTATTATATTTTCTGAGGATGTAGGTATAGGGACATCTACCCTTACTTCCTCAATGATCATATCTCTGGGTTCAATTCTCCCACTGATCTCGCCAAGTTCAATGAATTTGGCATTTCCTGTTTCCACCATTCTCGGATTGTGATTAGGATAGTAAAACCTATACTCTTTGGGTCTCTCTAGGTACCCAATATAGTACTCACTTACTATTCTAGGATCCAATTTCTTTTCGTGTGGATTGTAAAGTCTCGTTTCGTCTGGGCAACCCCAAACAAGCATGTACCTTAAACTCGGTGTCCTACCAGTCCATAGCTCGTAAGGAGTTTTTGGAAATGACTTACTAGGAACTCGATTTAAGATATACATTGCCGTCTTAATAGTTTCACCCCACAGTGATTTGGGTAAGGTAGAATTGCTTACCATAATTCTGACCATATCCAATAAGGTCTGATTACACCTTTCAGCAACACTGTTCTGTTGTGGCGTCTCGGGCATCATATACTGTGCAACAATGCCACGCTGTTCAAGAAGTTTGGTGAATGGGTCAGGATTACGACTCGATTCATCATACTTTCCATATTATTCTCCACCTCAATCCAATCTGATGATTTTCACCTTTCTAGTTAACTGTCTTTTCACCTTCATGAGAAATACCTCAAGTACTGAAACAATTTGAGATTTTTTATGTAGCAGATAGATGTATCCAAACCGTGAAAAATCATATAAAGGTGATAAAATACTTTTCTCCACCAAAATATTCAGTGGAGAATGGTCCACATATATCAGTGTGAATTATTTCAAAAAGTTCCGTACTTCTTGTGGCACCTTTCTTAGTATGTTTGGTTTGCTTTCCTTTAATGCAATCCACACACACTTCAAGATTAGTAAAATTAAGATTCGGAAGAATCCCTTCTTATACTAATCTCTGTAACCTTTCTTTGGAGATGTGCCCCAATCTTTTATCCCACAAGTCATAAGAATTTTCATTTATCATGTTTCTTTTAGTTCCAATACATGTTTCATAGTACTGGGTATAGGTAGTTTTGACAAATGTATTATCGAGACAAAGTCGATCAAGGCCATAAAAAAGAAACCCAGAACCAACAGATAAATTATTTCTAAACAAATTGAAACTACCATTATGGAATGAAAAAGAATAACCATTAGTATCTAGTTTGGATAAGGAAATCAAATTAAACCTCACAGAAGGCACATATACTGTGTTATGGAGGTCTAAATAATGACCGGTACTCAAAACCAAACGAAAAGTTCTTATGGCTAAAACTTCAGCCTTATTCTCATTTCTCATAAAGATGAATCGCTCACTGGGGTTTAGTGTCTGACTTGTAAGGTATCCCTGCATGGTTATGGAAATATGAACATTAGCACCTGAATCTAGCCACTAAGAGTTAGTGGAAACATTTACAAGATTTGATTCAAAACATACAAAGGCAAGTGACTTACCCTTCTTTTCAAACCAAACCTTACGTTTCGGACACTCAGCTTTAATGTGTCCATACTTCCCACAAAAGTAGCATTTGATACTGTTATGTTCAACCTGATTAACTTTCCTAGGCTGCTTTCCTTTTGGTGGTCCAGTTCATTTCATTTTGTCATAATGATGCTTTTTCTTTCTAGCTTCTTTGGTCACAAAATTAGCAGAGCAATGTCCTTGTTGTTTCAGTCTTGCTTCTTCCTGAACTACTATACTTGCCAGCTCATTCACATTCCATTTGTCTTTAATAGTATTATAATGCATTTGGAATGGACCATACTGAGGTAGCAATGAGTTCAGGATAAACTGAACAATGAGGACTCTTCTACTTTCATTCCCAGGGCTCGTAATCTGGCGGAAATATTTTTCATTTCAAGTATATGCTCTTGCATTCCTTTAGCATCATCATATTTCATAGTGGTAAGTCTAGACATAAGTGTTCCTGCTAAAGATTTATCTGCGGACTGAAACCTCTCCTCAACATTTTTCAAAAAAGTTTGGGCTTCCTCAGTACTAGGGAGTGAATTTTTTATATTTTCGACTATGGTCATTTTCATGAACATTAAGCTTAGCCTGTTGGATCTCTCCCATTGTTTAGATGACTCTCTCTGATCTCTGTTACTATTCTCAGTGATGGGTGGTGGTTTTGGATTCGTAAGTGATGAATCCAGGTTAAGGACTCTTAAGGTGAACCTGACTCGCTCAACCCATTCAGAAAAATTGGAGCCATTCAAAACAAGAACAGATGAAGTCTGTGAGTGTAGTATGTAGGTACGCTTACTGCAAGAAATTTGTCACATAATGTTTTGAGTTAGCCACTTATAAATAATAATCAGAATTTAAATAATTATGGATGAACTAATAGTGTCATCAAAACCCTTTTTTGGGAGTAGATCTTGATACACAAAGTGTTCTCACCAGTATTAAATTCTGTGGATGAACTAGTTATATCATCAGAATTCTCCTTTGGGAGTAAATTCTGACATACAAAGTGTTCCCTCCAACCTTACTTTTGATGGATGAACAAGAAGTGTCACCAAGATCCTCCTTTGGGAGTAGATCTTGACACACAAAGTGTTCACTCCATCATATCCACCTTACTATTGAGTTTAATGATTTTGCACCAAAATTAAGAAAATCTTGTACCTTTGGGCAACCAATATTTTCTTTAATTTTTATGTAAATTACTTACCTCATAATGGATAAACAAATATATATATATAATAATAATAAAAGCCAAAATAAACAATTCATACATATATTTAATAATAATAACATGTACATAAAATTGAATACATGTATTTAACAATAATAACATGCATAAAATTTAATTTAATACATATATGTACCAATAATATGTATAGAGAATTTAATAAAATTATATGCATTTATTTAACAATAATAACATGCATATAAAATAAAATAAAATTTCAGATTTTTTTTAATATACAAATAATATTATTATATCTTAATTTGACTTGTCTGGGTCTGAACCGGACCAGTCTAGTAAACTAGGCTGAGACTCGGTTTATGAAAATGGTCAAGTGATAGTGTTGACCTGGGTCGGGCCTACTGTTCAAGCCCGTTTGACTCTTTTTTTTTTGTGTTATTTTATTGGGCTGGGCCACACAGTGGCCCATTGGTGGCCCTTTTTTTTCTTTGGTCTTGGACTGGGCTAGAGCTCATGGCCCAACCTAGTAGCCCATCCCTCATTTCATAAAAGAAACCCTAATTTTCATCATCTTCAACCTTCAGCCGCTTCCTTTCAAGTTTCAGCTGCCGCAGCCTTCAATAGTGGCTATGGGCATCTTCGGCGTGGAAAGGACAACGTCTTCCCTCTGCCGCCGACCCCAAGGTCACTTTACCTTTTTTTTTTTTATTCGTTCATACCATGGAACTACCGCGGTAGTGGGCTTTAGAGCCCTATACAGCCGTTACAGGGCTATTGCGGAGGACTTCCTCTCCTCCTCCCAGCTCTAACCTCACCGTACCTTCAATGAGAACCTCAAACAAGCAAAGGCGGCACCCATTCGGGACTTCACAACCCCTTTGCGCCGCCCCTCAAACCCACCTCCTTTACAGCCACATGTTGAGCTACGGACCACCACACACGGCACTCTGCCCCACATCCAGCGGCTACACAATACACGGACTACACAACCACATTGCGGTGGCTCACATGGTTCTTCCATGACCCTCAACGTCCTCTGTTTCTCGAAACAGACCCTCAATTTTCTCAACAGAAAAAGGTAAATATTAATTGAAAAAGTATATGCACAGTACGGGATCGATAAGTATACTTAGATTCGAAATGCATCAATGAATGTCAGTGTATCGTTATTTCATAATGCACAATTAATAAATTATTTAAAACATCATTAAAAAACTTCATTCTCAAATCGTAAAATAATATTTCGACCTTTTGCAGTATGTTAAATAAAAATACATGAAAGTATATATTCACTGTATATTTTATCGAGATCATAAAAAATCTACAACCTAGCTTTGATACCACATGTTAAATATTTTAACATGAACATTAATAATTGGATCTTTGATTTTTTATGATCCACAATAATAAAATAATGATAATTAAACACGTACTTTCTTCATCTGTTTGATGAATAAATGAATCCGACTATGAAAGAATGATCATTCTAGCAACTTAGCCTTACAAGTGTCTCCCGATAGTTAGAGACACTCTAATGTTGTAGGTGAGAATCCTTTAACCCCTTAGTGCTATTTATAGTTTTCTGGCCATCAAGAAATCTAAGACTTTGTATTTGACTGTGATTAGAGATTATAGAGTTAATCTTATTTCTTATGAGTTTTTTTATCCCATTATAACTCATCTATTAACTGATAAGTTTTGAGCTATTCTAAACTCTGTCAAGATGGGTGTGTAAGCTATAGAGTTTAAATAAAACTCTTCCAAGCAGGCCTTTGATCCAATTTGGAGAAATTAGTATAGAGAGGGGATGGTTTTTTCTTGAAGGCATTCGGGGAGAAAAGAGAGAGGATTGCAAAACAATGGGAAATAGTTTTTTTTTTTTTCTAAAATGCTCCACAGTATATGATCTAGGTGGCATTTTTTGATTCGTCTCTACTATATAGAAAAAAACAAATTGATCTTATGGAAGTTATTCTCTAAAATAAAATAAGATGAAATTTTTTTAGATAAATTTAATAAAATATTATTATTATTTTATAATTTTAAAAAATTAAAAAATTAATTATATTTTATATAAAAATTTTATAAAATTATAATAATAGAATAAGAAGAAATGATTTATTTGTCAAATCAAATTCAACATGAGTGTGACAATCTGTCAGTCAAGAGGTAGGAGTTCGACTTTTTCTTCAATCGATATGGAATCTTCTGATGATTGATTTATTATTGTTGACTGGCATGTCCTTTCAAAGCTGCAAGATGTCGTGGCCGTCCTCAAAGCCACACCCCGTCGTTACTAAAGTTCTGTCAGGCATAAGATTTGTCCGGAGGAGTAATGATAGAGGTGAAAACAGGGGAATTCACTAAGGATATGTTTGGAAGGTGAGATGAGAATTTTATATTTTGTTTTAAAGTTTAAAATATTATTTTTTAGTTTGAAGATTTGAAAAAGTTAAATTGAAATTTGAAAAAGTTGTATTGGGATTTGAAAAAGTTGAATTGTTTATTATATTTTATATAAGAATTTAAAAAGGTTGTAATGATGAGATGAGATGAGATGAAAATTTTGAATAAGATGAAACATCCAAGCATAATCTAATAGAAAATAATTTTATTTTTACCTGTATTTTAAATTTATTATGTTTTAAAAAAGTGTGCTGGATTTGAACACTAATATATTTTCTCACGCATGTAATAGACAATATCCGCTTAAAAAAGTAGTAAAAATAAAAAGTCTAAATCATTGGGCTTCAAAAGCCAGCCATGATAAGGAAACACGTAGGAAGATGGACCTAATCGAAATGAATATCCGTTACGTGTTAAAATTGAAGAAATCCACCCCCATAAAATATTATAGTAATTTTTGAGAATCCTATCCAACCAGAGTTCATTATACATCCAGTCACCTTTCTTTATCACATTTGATTATTATGACTTTTTTCTCTTTAACAAATAAAATTAATCATCTCTCGTATTCTTGTAGAGTTATTAATGCTGCATGTTTACATTTATAATTGATTATCTGTGTACTAAGCTCACACGTAGATGATTAACAACTCGTTTAGTTATGATAAATAATTTAAAATTTTAAAATTTTAAAATAAAAATTATATTATAATAATATTTTATTTAAATTTTAATAAAACATCTCATCTCAATTTCTATTCCGCAAGTGACAAATAAGGCGTAATTATTCGAAAATAAAACTAATGTTTAATCCCGGTACAAAGACCAATAAAGACATGAATTTTTGCGGGGACGGCACGCAGAGCTGTACTGCACCTGCCTAGTGGCCAATCTGGTAGCTATGGTTTTCCTGATGGCAGCCGACAGGATTGTCTTTTATTTTGGACACTAATACACGCGTTCGGTGCACGTCGGCCATGTTAATCTAATCGAGTCAAAGGGCTATATTATCACCTCGGCATCCGATTACTCCGATGATTTCAGCCAAACATTCGAGCGCTCGAAGATATTTTCAGAAATGGAGCATCCTGTGAGTCATTTGAACGACATTAATGACGACGTCCTGGGAGATATCATGGCTCGTTTTGATGGTTTAACAATGGCTGCTGCTGCATGTGCCTGTTCTGGCCTCCGTCATGCAGCTCGAGACCAAAGGTTATGGAGGCAGTTGTGTCACTCTACCTGGCCCTCTACGGCACTGCCAGAAGCCGGACTTCTTATTTCCTCTGCAACTATTGGTGGTTACGACAAATTCTATGCTAACTCCTTTCCGCTAATAGCACATGGAACATCAATTCATTGTACCGATCCGAAGAACTTTAAATGTCCAGAACTAAAAACGCAGGTCTCTGCTTCTCAATTTGCATCGCTGATAGACATTTTCTACAAAAAAGACTGCGTTTTCTCTAAAGTGATGGATGGCATTCCCCAAGCAATGGATGCTAACGATGACAAAGGTAGTGAGTGCACCCCGAATGTAATCACCGATGACTGTCGCAGATGGTACTCAAATTGCCCATTTAAACTAGAGCTGTTGAGCCTGGAAAATAATGAAGGCACGGATTTTGGCGGCGAACTTGGGTACGCCGACAACGAAGATGAGGATCAAGACCTCGGACACAATGCCAATGATGAAGAGAGAAGAGGTGATCTTTTAGCCATGGCAGTGGCAGAGAATAGAAATCTGAGACATGATCACAGCAAGGAGCTGGAGGAAAACCTCAGGTTAAGTTGGGTGCTGCTGGACAAGAAAAACGGCACAACTGTAAATCTCTCAAGCTGGAAGCCACTCTTAGTACAGAGGAGCTGGCCTTTTAATGGGGATTATGTCCTTCATTTTGGTAGCATTGTACCGGTGGAGGAGAGTTTGCTGCATCACAAATTGGCCAAATGCAAAATCATAATTAGATGCAAGCCAACAGAAAGTGGTGGGCGTCCAAACTGGAGGGAAATTAGCATGCAGATCGAGGACATTACAGGTGCTAGTGTTGGTGGAAGTAAGAGTTTGGTGGTTCTGAATCACGCTCTAGACTGCTTGCGGAGTACAAATCACCTTCAAGTTGAAAAGGGTTATCGCCAATATGAGAAGAAGCAGAGAGAGGTGATGAGGAAAAAGGAGTTCCAGGAAAACTTTATAGGCGGATTTTTTGTATCAATTGAAGTTGCAGTATTTGTAACTCTCTGTTATTTTTGCTTATTTTTCTAGCACTTTCTCTACCAAATCCAAGGAATTCTTCTCAGCTGAGAACATTTTGTAAAACATCTAAAGCGCACAACAATTCGATACCGTCAAAGACAAAATTCTAACACAGCCACATGCAAAGTGCTGGGAGTTCAGAAGTTTGCTAGGAAAAAATCCAACCACATAAATCAGCTCTTAATGTGAAAAAACAAATGTCCCCATGTGGATATCAGAACTGGGGAAGCAAATCACACACAACCTATACACTATCTGTAGTTTCTCTGAAAGTCGGCAACTTCGGCATTCTTCAAGAAATTCTACAATCCAAAATTTCAGTGTGGTGCGCTAAATAGAGACACCTGCCAATAATGCCAGTGGCCTAAAGGTAGCGATCCACACACCTAGATATGCAGCTACTAGATCTCACTCCCACCAAGGCTTGCCCTGCTTTTGTAATACACTTATCAAAGCGCTTCACCCTTGTAGTCTGCACGAAAAGTGAAAAAAATGATCCAAACATAAGTCCAACAAAGAAAAATATCAACTAAAGAAGATCCAAAAAAGAAAAAGAAAAAAGGATGACCACTGCTATTCTATAACAAGTGACATTCACTTTCAATTTCCAAACAAATATAAAAATTAACAAACTCTTATACAATAGTAAAATCTAAGATAGTTCTTAAGAATATAGTGAACTTGGCAATACTTCAATACAGTTTGGCGGATACTATATATATTATAAGAACTCGTCCCTTCACTAGCAATTAGAAAAACTTATTCAGAATATTGGCAAAAAGATCATCCAGGGGCACGATCAGCACATTATAAGAGCAATGAGTGGGAGCCGGATAACCTTAATTGGCCATTTTGAACACACACAAATGAATAGAAACATTTAAAGTGTAGCCAATATCAGCTAAATCATCAAGTTAGACACCTCGCTCATATCAATTTCCAACCACACCATTAGTTGGATGAGAAATAAACATGCCTAGAGCGCACATATAAATAAATTATAAACATTAAGTAACTGAAGGAGTACCAATGTAACAAATTCCAAATAATTCACGGAGGATTATTGGAGTTAACAATTAGAAAATGAAAGCAGTACGAACACTACAATATAGTTGAGCCTTTGCAATGAAAATTTGCAACAAAAATTATTTTTGCTGCTAACAAATCATTTGCAACGAATAAAAGAGTCTCATTGGAAATAGTTGGATTTGCAACAGTAAATTCTCGTTGGTATTAACTATCACTACAAGAAAAATGGATATTTGTGACCATTTTTTTGCGATGAAAAGAAACTCATTTTAGTTGGAAATAATCATTTCACTGAAAATAACTGGTCACAAACAAACAATTTTCTTGTAGTGCATAAAAGTGGACTCAACCATAACTCGGTTGCAAATAAGAATATATAGATTTTTCAACGATATTTTTTATAATTCCAACGACGATGACCGTTGCAAATAAGAATATATATAACAAGTTTTTCCAATGAAAATTAAATCTTTGTAAGCAAGTTGGTAATTGTAACCAAAATTGAATATTTCCAACGAATCTTATTGGAGCATGATCATCATCTGCAAACTGCTCCTACTGGCATGGTTACAAATCATCAAATCCTAATTGCAATCAAATTCGTCGTGACAAATAAAAAAAGTTACTTACAACGATTTAATTTTTTGTTGCAAAGAATCAGATACTAATACATATACTTTTGCAGTGATGGTATTTCGTTGTTAATAATAAGAATTTGTAATGAAATTTTGACGTGGCTAATAATGGTATTTGCAATGGCAAATTCTCGTTGGTATTAATAATATTTTTTACAATTCCTACAAAGATGACGATTTTATTACTAATAATAACTATTTGCAACGAATTCTATATAGTTAAAGAAAATTGTTACATTTGCAACAATTACAAAATCATCGCAAACTACTTGTGATAACTCAAGGCCCAACCTTAGTAGAAAAAACACCCATCCTACTGGAGAACAAAAAGTAAAGTGTAAATACCTCAAGAAATTGCTCTACATATGCCCGAGCAAGTTGGGCCTTGAGCTGGTCCTTGAGATCGTCAACTGAGAACTGTTGTGGTGGTGACCCACTTGACGGCGAGGATGAAAACGCATCCATTGCCCATTTTCTCTGCAACTATTTTTTCCCAAAACAACCCAGGCACTTGCGAAAGTCCAAACCCTCACACGCGGCACAAAACATTTGTTTTGTTTTGTTCTATTGATTTTCTCTTGGGCCAATTCATTCCAGTATTTTGGACTAAAATATGGCCCATCATATTACAAGATTTTGGGCCAAATTTATCTAGGGCCCTGTATAGTTTGAAGTTATATACAATAATTTAGGATGTTATGTCGGCCCAGCCCAAACGTAATGGAAGATGACAGTTGGATAATTTGCCAGCCGAATCAGCGATGATTCCTGTGAGTTTAAAGTAATTTAAAGCCTCTTAAAGCCATCCTAGAAGATCCTACTTGGGCTAGTTAGACAAGGGCTGACCTAAAAAAAAAAAAAAAAAAAAACAGCGTTATCTCATGAAATATTGTAAGAGGGATGGGAGGTAGGTAGCTAGGTAGGTGCCCTAGAAACTGAGCAAAACTGCAAAAAGAGACCCTAAGGCTAGGAAGGAAGGACATGTTTTTGCATCATACTGCATAAAGTTGCAAAATGTGTAGGGTTGGTCTCTCACTTTTCATGTTGCATTATGACCTATATATTTATGGCGCTATAGTACTGTAGGAGTGGTTATAAACTATATCAAAAAGTTTTGAAACCTAATAAATGCGATTATTTATGTAACCAAAAGGTACATTAATTAATTAATTAATACTATTATCACCATGGAATTAATCTAGTTGCTATGAAAGTAATAATGCATTTCCTACTCATGAACTAATTATAATGTACCTAGCTACATACGTATTAATCAAATGGAATATGGTTTTTTCCCAGCTCATTGCCTACATGATGCCAGCACAAATCTAAAATGCTTTATATCTGGATGAGGAGCAGCACCCCTAGCTCTTTTATCTCCATCTTTAAAATATGCAGCAGAACAACCCAAAACACAACTTTTTTAATTTGGAGACCCTTTTTTTGGGATTAGATGAGGGATAGGCTTTGTGAAGGGTACGTATGGGGATTTGGATTGTGGAAATCTGTTAGGGCCGAGGAAAAGAAGTAGTCATATACAGATCATCCGAACTGTGCTGGCTGAGAGCGAGAGAAGGGCGACAATAGAAATGTAAGACAAGGGTAGCCGCCAACTGGAGGGTAGAGTGTGCTAGCTTTGGTGGTCCATTAGAGTTTGGGGAGGGGAAGGTGGTCCTGTATCTACCTCTCTGCAGCAACATGCACCGAAAAATGTACTAAATTAGATCACTTTGTTTATATTGTTTCTGCATAATCATTTATCTCTCCAGTTAAGTTCTGTCATCGTAGGAACCACAATCGATCGAGCTGATAACTTATATATATATATATATATATATATATATATATCATGTTGAGCAAACTTGACATGATGATATAGGGCTGCTAATGCAGTTATCTCTTACTCCCTATAGTCCCATGCTTACCTAAGTGGGTAGAGTTTTTAATTGTCGTGAGAGAGAGAGAGAGAGAGAATGAGGTCCCCAAAAGCTTCCTGTATATACAGATAACTGCACAGCTACTGCAAAATTGAAGTAAACTGATCTGGAATATGCATGGTATTCTTGGCAGTCTTTCTTACCACTCATTTTCCACAATAATAACAATATTATATCTTACCAATTAGAGAATATAAATGAACCTACTTAAGTATAAGTACAGCGTCCCCATGACCCTGTGACGTACTCTATGACCACAACCCCAAACCTAAACTTTTTTTTTTAGTGGGAAAAAGGGAACAAAAATAAAAGCCATAACTTACATAAACATACATAAGTACTGAAAGGAGCAAAAATCCTACTAAAGCTACCTATGCATGTCAACGAGCTTAGGCAGGGGTCCATCAATTACTCCAACTGGTGAGACATCACAGTCCATTTCATAAACCCATCCCCCTCTCCACGTTGCCTGTATCACCCATATATGCTAGCTCGGCGTTCACAATATATATATATATATATATATATATATGCCTGTAGATTTTTTTTTTTCCTAATTTATCGTGAGGATTGAAATTAATTAATTAGAATTAGAAGGGTTCACTTTTAGTTTGCAGGTTCTTCTATTTCTAATTTTCAAGTTGTTGAGGATTAATACGAGTTTAATTAATTAATTAGTTGATCACCAAATGGCCTGTAGCATGCATATGCAGCTAGCTAGCTGGATCGATGGTCCTGGGGAATCTTCTCTCTTTCATTCTCCATTAATTCACGCTGATCGATCAAAGCCATTTAATGGAGTCCGCAGTACTACACAGCAGAATTGGCGTAAGCCCTAATTAAATATATTCATTAATATTATCAGTTTAAATATATATAATATGGATATAATTAATTATTTAAGTAGAAAACCCTGAGGATTATGTCAAAACTTTTTCTCTCCCGAGGAGGGAATCTCTATTAATAATGAAGTATATATCCAGATCATGGGCTACAGATACAAACCATGACTTTCCAATAGCAGCTAACTGATGATTGATTAGTCTAATTTGGTTAACATATGGACGTTTTTGAGTCAACGAATCATGCAACAGCTACATCACCAGCTAATTATTCCTCTATAATATTTAGCAACTTGTTTGATGAAAACTTTAAACTAATTGATGACCTCATGAACTTCAACCTGGATAAATAAATAAATAAATAATAATAATAATAATAATGTAACAATCACAATTAAATTAAGAGCATAAAAATATTAATGGATCAAGGAGTAATGGTCACGTTGTGATCAAGTATATATATCATCGATCGATCACGAGTGTAGGCTACAGGCTAAACCAACCTAGATCATTCAATTAATTTAATTCCTATTAATGGTACTACTGCAGAACATGCATGTGGCCACAATCACATTCCTAGCTTGCTTGCTTGCTTGCTACACACACATGTATATATATATATTTCTCTTATTGTAAATTGAGGATTTATTTTATCATGTGGAGTGCTTGTGTTCCATTATGTTTATGTTTAATCCACGGCTTATATGTCTCAGTTTTGCCAGTACCGCAACTTTCAACTTGTTGAAAGACAATTATATATAAAATAAAATAAATAAATAAAAAATCATTTTTGTACCTACGTGTAAGTTGGGCTGCCGCCTAGTATAGGACATCTTCTTAGGCCTTTTTGTGTAATGAGATAGATGAGAAATTCTTAAAGCTTTTTAAAATTTCTAAAACTTCTTACTCAACATAAATATTATAAAATATTTTTTAATTTCAAATTTATAACTTTTTCATTAAACTATTAATTAATCATTACAACTTTCACGAACTTCAAAACAGAATACAAAAATTAATACAACTTTTTCAAATTTCAAAATAAAATGAATGTTAAAAATTATATTCAAATAATTTATTAACTTTATAATATTTTTATTCAACTTTTCTCTCTTCTTTTCAAAAATCTAATAAAATATCTTTAACTTAAACTATATATTTCACTACCATTCACAAGATTTTGATATACTCCAAGTGTCCAAATTAGCGAGCCCTTAGTTTATCGTGGGGGAAAGAAATCTCTAGGTATATATACAGAAGAGGAGGATGTAATACAATTCTAGCAATTAGAAGATCTAGTACTGGTAGTAGTACTGGTACTATACTATTAATTGTGTTTATATTCGTTGATTTCTTTGCTTTACTTGTTTTATTAATTCTCTTTTTGTCTATGATATATACTCTATATTTCTAACTAAAGGTAGCGTTTTTATATTTGTCTTAATATCGACCCTCATGTGTGGATCAAACTTTCCGGTCCTTAATAAATGGGTCAAATACGTAGAATATTTAATTATACGAGATGAAGTATAGAATTCATAATTCGAACGCAAGAGTTTTGTTTTGACACCATGTCAAACCCACCAATTGTACCAAAAATTTAAACTCTTAAGAAAAATTTATGTTTAATCTTTTATATTTTTTTCATCATTACTAATCAAATTCATTTGAGCTAGGTGTATTGTTTTAAATAGATAAAATAATTTAAAGAAACAACCTGAAAACTTGAATTACAAAATTGGGGGGGGGGGTGTTCTTTATATTGAATCAAAGTTCTATTTAAGTATTAGGTAGGGCAGAACCATTTTGATGTTTACAGAAGAACCCTAATTCAGTACTGTCGTAGCTAGCTCCCCGAGAGTACTTGGCATAATTGTCACCATTCTTTTTGCGTGTATCCCACATGAGTTGGTGATAGATCATCATAGTAGATCATATTAATTAGCATGCCACTTTAATATATATATATATATATATTTATATGTAGATGTATATATATTAATACTTGGGGGTGAAAGAATATTAATTAATTTAATTAACAGAAAGAAAAAGGAAAAATACGATATAACGAAGATAAGAAGCAATTAATTAAGTAGTAGCAGTACGGGTACTATATATACCGTCATGGCATTAATGTTATAGGCATACTCTAGGCGTTATATAATTATTATCCTTCAGCATTAATTATCAATAACGTATTACGCTATATACAGCATCAAGGTGATCAATCTTACGACCCCAATTTCTACCCAAAACGATCGATCATGAAAATGAGAGTTTTAGAATTATTTTCTTTTTAAATATTACATTTTGATCAAATTATGACCATCCATTATTTTGTAATTATTATATGCACCATATTATAACATCCTATGAAAAATTACGTAAAAATTAATTATTTTAATGAATATAAGTACTAATTAACTGTGGCGCACGGGGCACGTATACTGCATTGAAACCAGCTAGTACGGGTACTATTAATTTAATTAGTGTGGTAGCTCAGAATTAAGTCATGTAATAATATCCATTTTCTTTGGATAAATTTTACTCACAAATTAAATGTTGTAGTTTTTACCATGATCAATATCGATCGGCGTACGTGAAGATCAAGATAATTACCAAGTTAATTAATGCGCGCGCGCAGATTATGGCCTGGCAGATAGATTATTACTGGTAATTAACAACTTGAAGATGCTGAAAATTTTCATTATTCTTTTGTGATTCCGATGGAAATTACTTAAAGTAAGACAAGTAGCAAAGCCTTCTTCTGCTTCCGGGAAGTTTCTTTTTTTTCTTCTTTATATCACTTGTGTCTTAATCGCAATACTAAGAAGGGAGTTCGTCATGATCAGTTTAATATATATACAGGGGAATAATAGGACAAGGAACCCTGCAGCTAGCTAGGTTGGATGCAGGTTCAAACGAGTGGAGGGTGTTGCGTTTTTTGGGATTCGAAAGTTTGCAAGTTGCCTCCGTAATTTGGGTGTGTGTCCGCGACTTCATTTCCCAGCTCATCATAAAGTCAAAAGAATCATTAACACACAGAAGAAAAAAAAAAAGAAAAAAAAGATCGATTGGAGTAAGTACTGATTCCCTTTGTTGATAACTTCAATAAAAAGCAAAATAGAATATATAATAATAATAATAAACGAAAACGTCACTATAATCAGGGGAGATGACGAATTAGCTAGGCCACATCGATCTTATCTTCGACAACTTAGGAAGTAATCAAAATTTTCTATGATAATTATTAACTATTTTTAATGATTTTATTATAATAAGATTACTTCTGTCAGGTGTCCGTATGCATATATGACTAATATATATAATGGGGCTCCTTCCCTATTATATCTTAAAATTTGCGAGGTTAGCGAGGTCGTTCATATGAAACCCAACCACAAGACAGGCATGTTACTTAGCATCACAATATTGTTCAAATAATCTAATCCATCTCTCTCTGAGCAAACCTAGCTAGCTAATTTCCTATTTGTCACGTTTCGCACTTTCAATATATATATATAAACACTGGGGTGCTTTTTTGTCTGAGATATATATATATATATATATATATAGAGAGAGAGAGAGAGAGAGAGAGAGAGAGAGAGAGAGATAGAATATTATTGAATGGATTTATACAATTCATAGAAAAGCTGGCAGCGAATGAAAGATCATGATTAATTAAGCGCATGATAACATGCGTGACCTTAATTCTTAAACCTAAATCAAAATTTCCAAAATATTGCTGCAAGTTCTATATATATATATATATATATATATATATATAGTGGTTTACTGGTTATAAAGTCCAAGCCAAGGGATCCTGACGTCGGAGCTACTTGGATCGATCTAATTTTCACTATCGACTCTTAAAAAAAAAAAAACAATGGTACGATCGAATTAGCAGCGCCACGAGGTGGAGAATATATATATATATATATAGATTTATATATGCTTTAATACATGAAACTGCATGTGAAGCTAGGTTTGGTTCCAGCTCCTTGTCACCATCCCTCCAGCTTTGTTCATTTTGCCCTCATGTATGTGTGTGTATAAATATATGTATATGTATCCTGGCTGCCCATCAAGCTATCTCCCACAACTTGATGGATCGAGTAGGTGATCTTCATCAATTAGGTGATCCTTTTGGGTGTCCATATTATATGCTGGATCATGTGGGCTATTCATGAATAGCGTCGTCCCAGTAGTAGTACGTACCGATCATGCGTTATATGTGCGTACAATTGAGACATTGCTCCCGCTGGTTGTCAATTTTATGGACACACACACGTATATAATATATATATATATATATAAATATTTATATATCATTATCATTTTAGAATCCTTGGAAGCTGGTACGTACGTACTTAGCTAGGAAATTAATACATACAATTTTCTTAATATTTCTGAACCAGACTGGAAGATAATTAATTACCCTTTGTCTTGTCAGTCGCTGATCATCATGATCAATAGTACAGCATGCCCTACTTTCATGCCATCCATCTATTTGATGATCAGGACTGATGAAAAATCATACATATACACACCAGCTAGCTAGCCTTCTTAATTAGTTTTTTATGTTATCTTGGTGGTTATATTCATGAATGCTAGCTAAAATTACCAACCTCAAAAATCAAATTAACCAACATATATATATATATATATATATATTGTTGCTTAAATATTATTGGCCTCCTGCTACATTGATATCAGCGCTTCAGTACTTTAATTTTTTGAAGAGGCATGTAAATATATTAACTGTATGAGCATTGCTACTCATAAGCTCACACACCACACATCAAATTATTTTTTATTTTTTTATATTTTTTTTTCAATTTTTTTTTATTCTTCTTAAAATATTTATATTTTTTTATTTATTATCCATATAATACACATTTAATAAGAAAAATAAATAATAAAAAAATAAAAAAAATTGTGATGTAAGATGTGTAGGCTTATGAATAGATTTTTTCTAACTATATATGTACGTACTAGCTTTGGATCGATTCATGTACTGTGTTTGGATCAGCCAACGTCGACCGTCTTAGATATATATACACGAATGGTTACATATTGATCAGTTCAAGGTCAGCCAATGTCAAACAATTTTGAATGGAAATTGAAGGGAGCCGCAAATGTCAAACAATTAGTTGTACTGGTAAGGAAAATTAAGCAACCGTTTGATCAAAATATGCCACTAAAAGAAAATTGTCTATTTGCTATCAATTATTTTCTATCAAAATGAATTTTATATTCGCGTTATAAATAGTCATTTTTATCATAAATAACTTGTCATAAATGTTAATTTTTTTTTATAGTGTGTTAGGATCTTCTTGCATGTATCATGTGTTACATATGCAGTAATCACTACAACAAAAATTTGTTTTTAGGACGATTTTTATTTGGAACAAAATAAAAATCATCCTAAAAAATGAGATGTAGGGACGAAATTTAAATTTCATTCTTAAAAAATGATGAAAGGTGTTTACTGTTCGAACGGTATATAAATTTCGTCCCTAATAAAATAATCATTTAAACATAAAAAAAAAAATTTAACAAAATAAATATTCGAACGGATATTATATATGGTCAAACGACAATTTAGTGCGTTAAGTGACAAAACTTAGAGGGACATTGACTTAGTGTTTGAACAACATATAACAACGTTTGAACGTCAACGTTAATCAATGTTCGAACATATATTATATATGATCAAATGAGAAATTGGCGGGTTAAGTCACTAAATTTAGGATAAAATTTAATAATTCTTAGCATAAATTATAACTTGTTAACTTATTCTAATAATAATCATATTTACAAGAGAATCATAGAAAATTGAATATTTAATAATAATTAGAATAAGTTAAAATCTTAATTAATTATTAAATTTAATATAAAACTCAAATATTTTTTTAGTTGTTGTTTGATATATTCTTGTATCTTGCATTGTTCTTATGTATTACTCTCGTGTCTTATATATATGTTGCATTGAAATAAAACAGCTTAGACTCGTTTGAAAGTTATCAATTTTATTGAACAGTTGATTGATAACTCTTGAATTGTCTAGAGTATACAGTTTGAGATTGTAAAATCATTCTCGCAAATTATCTAACCATATTTTTTTTGCGTCCGATATTATAATTTTGGTAGAGTTATCCACTATTGTTCTCTAGATATGCAATTTCGGTAATGGTTCATCGACGTGTTACTCTTCGATGCACACGACCAAACAAGCATATTTGGAGAATTATGGGGAGATGCTACTGAAATTTCTTTGGACGTTACAGATAATAGTTGATAGATTGACAACTATGATTATACAGTTCTGAATGGGATGAGACAAACTACTCGGTAAAAGAAAGAAATTACACAATATGTTAGATACATACTTACTTGTTGATGTGCGCATGATTGTTTGTAATAGGGTAACAGGTATGATAAGAGTTAGATGCGAGTTAGAGATCAATTGGGTGATGATTACAATGTAAATGTTGAAGGTGTTAAAAAATTCTTGGAGTTCGCATCCTATACAGCATCAGCAACTTTATTCCCTCCTCTTGCCCCATACTTTATGGACCAGTTTTGATGAACCATCATGGAGCCCTTAATATCCTCGATAAGTTGACCATTCCAGGAGTAGTCTATTGTCTTCTTTTTAACTGCATCTATAACAAGCTTTGCATCTCCCTCAAATTGCACAAAACCCAATCCGAGTTCTTCACAGAATTTAATAGCTTTACTTAGAGCCCAGCTCTCTGCTACTGCAACCGTTTGTATGCCACTCCTTGACCCTGCTAAGACAGCTTGAACTTCACCCCAATGGTCCCTCACTACTACCCCAATTCCCATCCTCCCCGTTTCTTTGACAAATGAGGCATCAACATTAGCTTTAAAAAAGCCTTCATCTGGTGGAATCCATCTTTGATCATCTACATTCACTCGTGCTCTCTGCTACATATATTCGTTCAATCCCTGTGGAAATGGAGCATTAGCTACTCGATCATCTACCTATGCCAATTGGAATATAGAGGAAGGACTTCTAAACTTGTCATTGAACACAAAATTATTTCTTCTATTCCACAAACTATGCAAAACCACAGCCACTTTAGACAAATTTACACCATCTAGTCTAGAAACCATATCTTTTCAAAGAGATTGAAAGTCACCATAGTCCCGATTCCATTTTTGTATAGGGCTGTTCACCTCCCCCCAAACATCCATTGAGGCAGGGCATTGCCACAAGACATGTAAAAAAGACTCCTCTTTAGAGAGACAGATCAGGCACATAGCATTCTCAACTATCTTCCTCCTGAACAGTTTTTCTTTCGTTGGTAGAATGTTATTGAGAGCTTTCCATATCAGCTGTGTAACTTTTCCTGAACAATCTAACATCCAAACCTTCTTCCACAACATACCATCCGATGAAGAGATAGAAAACTGGCCCATATTCTGATTCTTTCTATGATGGTCAGCAAAATAGGCAGACTTGACAGAGAACACTCCCTTTCCATCTAAGCCCCATATTACCTTGTCTTCCCTTCCCCTTGAACTAAATAGGATACTATTTATGCAATCAGCTTCCTCTCTTCTAAAAACTGAGTATAACAAATCAGTTTTCCAGGTCTTAGACTCATCATTAATAAGGACATCCACTGTTGCCTCAGCATCTAGATTGTTCATAGGAGTTTGAATCTGAAATGTAAAGGGAATAGGGACCCATTTGTCTTGCCAGATTTTGATACTTTTGCCATTACCAACTCTCCAAACATACCCCATCTTTACCAAGTCCATCACAGAACATAAACTTCTCCATATATGTGAGGGACAGTACCCAATTTTTGCCTTTAATACATGCCAGTGGAGAAATATTTTTGCTTGAAAATTCGGGCAACCAAAGAAGTGGGATTTTGAATGAATCTCCACACTTGTTTGGCTAATAAGGCTTTGTTGAAACAAATGAGATCCTGAAAGCCTAAACCCCCCACACTTTTAACAGTTCCGAGATTGTGCCAGCTCTTCCAATGAATCCCTTTGCCATCCTTATTGTGGTTCCACCAAAATTTTGCAATCATCTTTTCAATATCCTTGAGTAAACCTTGAGGAAGCTTGAATACGCTCATTGTGTAAGCGGGTACTGCTTGAATACGTTCATTGTGAATACCTCGATTTTAAGAGGGAAAGTGTGGATTTTTCACGACATATAAGTAGTACTGCGTGTTAATGTTAACACTTCAATAAGTAGTACACCCTAATTATTAAAGGTGGTTAATTATAAACGTGGGGAATTAGTGGCAGAAAGTTAGGAAAAGAAAAAGTAATATATATATATATATATATATTTATATACGAGGTCATATATGATCTACATGACATGATAGAGACTCGAGTAAATTATTAGCCAAATTGATCAACTTTTCAAGATGAAGAGGCAGAGGACAGTGCATGGCGATTGCTCCTGTACAAGAGTGGTCAGCTTTGGGCTATGCCAAAAATATTTTGGACCTTTTATATATTTATATAATATATATATATATATATATATATATATATATATATATTATATAAGTGAAATCTAATGAAGAGAGAGGCCAAAACTTTACTACCTGTAATATTGTAGCTGGCTGGTCAGTCTTGATCATGATTGGTTGTTACAACAGGATGGTGGTCCGTACAGACGGCCTAATTGAAATTAATTAGCATAAATACCATAAAATAGTGGTATATATATTGTTATTCTTGAACTCATTATTCCTTATTACATTATATATATTATTAGCAAAGTTTTATGTTAACTAGTACTTAAATAGAAAATTATCATTTAAATTAATGTGTCATAATAATAATTAATTAATGTGATGAAGATAATAAAAAAGAAAAGAAAAGAATGGTCCTCCAATCCTAGTTGGGGAATTCAATTACTCGAGCTCGTGCCCTCCAAAACAGCTGTCTCTTTGGGTGTTATCGTAAAAATATATTCAATAATGTTAATGAAGAAAAAAGAAAAATACCACCCAGGATGATGACAGGGACAAGCTCACATGAGCCCAACCAGATAATACATGGGGTCCCTACGTATACTTTCTCTCTCTCTCTCTCTGAAGAAAAAAAGAGAGAAGGAAAGGAAGACAGAATTTATTCAGGAAGAAAAAGGAAAAATCGCCTAACTTGAGAAGCTTCCAGGGAGGAGGCACCTCTGTAAGAAAATCACAGCCAACACCTTACTATTTCCTTCCTTTGTTTATCTCTCTCTCTCTCTCTCTCTCTCTCTCTCCCCTTCCCAAGGTCAACAACAAGAGGAATTTTGCACTCTTTGAAACGTCCATGGGGTGTACAGTTTCGTGGTAGTCCTCCTGGTCAAACAAGAATGCACCGACCCTCATTGTACTGAGAGCTACCCTTGCGTTTCTCTTTGCTCTCTCTCTGTGTTCTTGATCACAATCTTAACCCTACGAAACATCAGAGATGAAATAATTTACCTTGTGAACTAGGAGAACAGAAGTTTGGCTCGGCCGTGTTGCTTGCTGTAGTAGGCCCCCCCTCTCTCTTCCCTTTCAAAACCCACCGTCCTTGTAGTCTCCTTTTTTCTTGTGCAAACTACCTAAATCTTGCAGATCCAGTAAGAGAAGCTCAAATTGAAGTGCAAGACATGGATTTGGGACCACACGGAGAAGGGTTTTCCTGTGACGAAGCTCATGAGCAGATGGTGAGAGGTAAGCTCCCTTTCTCCTATTACTCTTCCTCCTCCCCCTACGAAGCTGCTTCCGATGCCAATAAACTTCATGAGCTGGTGATAGACTCGTCCCCAAGAAACGAGGACGACGATGTCAGACGTGGGGACTCCCAGGACGATGGCGTTGGTGCTGGGAGCACTACTACTGGTCGAGGAATCAATATCATGGAGAGAGAGCATATGTTCGATAAGGTTGTGACTCCAAGCGATGTGGGCAAACTCAATCGCCTGGTTATCCCAAAGCAGTACGCCGAGAAATACTTCCCGCTGGACTCCTCCACCAACGAGAAGGGACTCCTTCTCAACTTCGAGGATCGAAACGGGAAACCCTGGAGGTTCCGCTACTCTTACTGGAACAGCAGCCAGAGCTACGTCATGACCAAAGGCTGGAGCCGCTTCGTCAAGGAGAAGAAGCTCGATGCGGGGGATATCGTGTCCTTTCAGCGCGGCGTTGGTGAGCACGGAAGAGATCATCTCTACATTGATTGGAGGCGTCGCCCAGACGCGCCTGACCCGGTGGCGTCCCTTCAGAATCTGCCGCACCACTACTTCTCATTCCACCGGTCCATCCCGCCGTCGGCCTGGAGTATTAATAGCCCTAACTTGCTAATGCGGCCGAGGGACCACTTGCACCTGTCGTCGCAGCAGTTGAACGTGAACAACAATAATGTCAATCTTCATCATCCTTACCGGAACAGCTACGGCGCCAACAGTGCTTACTGTAATTATATGGTAAACCCATCACTGATTTACATGAGATCCACCGCAGCTACAGCAGCAGCTCAACACCCGTACCAACAACAACAACAACAACAATTAGTGCAGGCCCATATCGGAGTTGAGCCACCACCCATGGTATTCGAGTCGGTGCCGGTGGTACAAGGAAAAGTTGCAGCCAAGCGACTGAGGTTATTTGGGGTAAACATGGATTGCCCCATATCGGAGTCGGATGCATGCGACGTGATATTTTCCTCGACCAAAGTAGCCCCTCATGCTACCATGGCATTGCAGCCTAATTCCCAACTTCCTTCTCCGTCTCAATCTGCTCTCCAATTAAGGCCCTGCAATGGTACGACACTGCCAACGGTGCCCACGGACTTTCTCAATAAGGGGAAGAAGGCATCAATGTCCTTAGATTTCGGTATCTAGAGAGACAGCAGTACCGCAAAGGTCTTAAACAACAACTGAATACCGCGACACAGCCGAATCACTTCCAGCTTCTTTTTAATTGGCTTTAATTAATAGTTGTTTCTCAGTGCTCACGAAGATCCAGGAAAAAAAACCCCCATGAACTAACGGGATATTACACTGTTGGATTTCAATTGATCAGTTAATTTGGTACAGAAGACAGACGGGATTTTGAAGGCCCATCGATCGATCGAGGTTTCTCTGAAGAATTATGTACCCAGCATAAGCAAGAAGCCATTGGAGATAGAGAATCTACTATATTCAATTGTCTTCTTTTTATGAACTTCGTGTAAAAATATTTATGATACATAAAATTATATAATATAGAAAAATATTATATATTGGATGGAGACGTGGATCATCATCATTGCCCAAGATTTCCTCATGTGTTTTCTTTTGTAGGGCCCCGTTTCCCAAGTAGCCATGGCATGCCATGGCGTTTACCGCTGAATTAGTTCCAAATTACTTGTCTTTCTATTCTCTTTGGCTACCATTAGTTACACGTCTCTCTCTCTCGCTCGCTCGCATGCTCTCCAGCTTACAGTTGTTAGTCTTTAAGCTTAACAACTTGTCCTGGCAGCTGATCAAGCAATTGTACATGTGTATTATACCTTGGTAGGTTGTTGCTCTTGTCGCTGCTTCGTTGGGCACGCTCCGCAGGTCTTGCAGAAAAAATTGCCGAGCCTTAAAAAGGTAGCATAACTATCTTCAGTACTCTTTATTTTAATCTTCTTTTTTTGTTGTTTGGGAAGAGGCCCAGGGGGGATCAGAATAATATCAATCGATGTTATTTCATGCCTGCTTGTTTTGATTGATCTTTTGCTATAATTTATTTATTTAAAGTTGAGTCTCTCACCGACCTCTTGCATGCATGCCCCCTTAATTAAATCACTGCGCTCTTCCTGGAAAAGAATTCCTTACTGTACGTACGCCCTCTCTCATTAATCAATTACTTCTCCTTTTCGTTTGAGCTGTATTTTGATGTCAGACTATAACAACAGTACTAGCTAGCACTACTGTTACGGAAATTCACTTGCATTAGTAGCACAGTACTGTCGACAATCTCACTGCATGATCATCAAGATCGATCATAACTTCAAGAGGCACCAGCACATACAAGAATTGTTTATAGGGTGTTTCGAATATTAATTAATATATTGGCTAGCCAGCAATTTTCCTCCATATTTACGACTCTCATTAATCTCTTTAATTTGCTTTGTTTATCATGATCATTGATCATCATTATAGTTTTCTTTTTTGTAGTTAATATTCATATCTATGTTCTTTCTAGTTGGGTTATCCAGCTTGTTCGTTCTAGTACTGGTCAAATTAAACGGCTAAGCAGAAAAAATTTCCTCTGATTTTTCAAGTGCTATAATACTTGTCAATACCTTAAGCCATCGAGATGACAGTACTAAATATTGATGCATAAACCTCTAGCCACACGTTAAACTAGTTAGTTCCTTCACGTGCTCATTTCTGCGCCATACCAAATAATTTACTTTTTTACAGTGTATAGGTTTTGGTCATAAATATACGTACGTAACTATTAATTGATGATCAAATTAGTCTCCACTGCTGCAGGAGCCTTTGCATTAGAATACTACGTACGTACTGATCAGATAGGATATCATGTACGATTGGAAATTGTTTTAACTTTTAACCAGTGCTAGCTGTAGCAAGTGGTTCGTGTCTCTTTAAGAATCAATAGCTCCCAATGTTTCTTGTTCTGATAAAACTTCATTTTAATTTGGGATTTATCTCACACCTTTCTTAACACATACATTGCAAAACTCATACTTGATCGATCGATCGAGGAGTAGTACCTCACCTTACAAATTCGAACCATATGCTTTGCTTTGATGCCACAAATTGTCTGACCAATCTTAAGAAATTAAGTGATGATCACCTGCTAGAGTTTTGTTTATATGTATATTGTTGCTTGTGATTTGAATTACATTCAGAGGATAATTTACTTTGAAGCTAATTTCTGAAATATATGCATGCACTTTGTTATGTTGCAATATCACATTTAGTCATATATAAACTTATACCTAATTAACCGATTTCGTGTTAACTTCTTGTCTCGCATGTTGTGACACTGCTTATGCTGGTGCACAAAGAATTAATATTTAGAGGAGAATCCTATACTAGAAATTATCATAACACACTTCGAAGTGCATGTATTATGAGAAGGGAATTAATATAAATAGGAGGACTATACTGAACAAAGTAGCTATAATATTAATTGGCATTCATTTTTCCAAATGAATCCTGCATTTTGATGAGATGCGTTCCCTGATCTGTTTGAGGCCAGACGATCGAGTTTAGTACTACTAGTTTACTCCTATATATGTCGTATATATATCCCAGGTACGTAACTATAGGGGTAAAGATGCAATGAGTACAGAACTGGCATGCATATACACATATATATATGTAACTATATTGCCTTAAATATATTTTCTGTTCTATTTTGCATTCGCCCGTAAACTTAGGACATTGATCTGGCTAGCTGTTGCAATGTAAATTAAGTTTGGAAGCATTATCTTTGATGCTTTACATTAAACCACAAGATTTGCAATTCCAGTGCTATATATATTCAGAGAGCTTGAAAACTTGTTTTATAAATTCCATGGAAATATCGAAATGGCTGGCCTTAAGGTATCCACCACCGCCATCTTTTTATTCTTTGGCTGGGGGAAGCTAGCTAGCTAGGGAATGTTGGAGAGAAATGATCTGTTTATGATTTTCAGGCCACTAACTGATTATCTTGCATGCTCAAGATTTAATCATACTGATAAATAAGACACAACTTCATGAAGAAATTGATCACCCTAGACTAGTACTCTACATGTTTTATAGAGTTGAACTAATTGGTGACAGCTAGTTAACCAAATTGGAAACTTCTATCCTGTATACCAACTTTTCTTTCCTAGCTAGGGCAAAGATGGAATCCTAGATTCGAATGGCTCTAAATCAAGTCCTGAGGGCTTATTAATAGATCGAGATACGTCCTATATATTCAAGAGAGATTGCGAAAAATGTACACTAAAAAGCTAGCTAGGCTCTCTAAGTGCATAATTATAAATAGGCACCGAAATATCTTAATTATTCATATCCTGATTGATCTAATGATGATATGAGATTACAAATCCAACTGCTATATATTAAGTTATTGAGGTTATAAATTGTTGTTTAGATTTGTAATGAACTTTCTATATTCTAAGTACGTAATAGATCAGGTGATAATTTATGTTTTAAGCTGTTGTTCCAAGGTATACTCTGTGATCTGATTGAGTCGTGAGGCTATTCTGATCTGCAGGCTAGCCAGGTGCTCGTAAGTACTGCATGCCTATATTCAACTACTACTAGTCATGTAAGTACTTGACCTGCTGGCCTCAACCAAAATTACCTTAACACCTGTCTCAGTACCCGTGTCTTAGGAACAATATTCTAATAATCTCAGAAATATATATGCGATGACTTGAAACTTGATCTTCAGGATTTCTCTCCAAGCTAGATTGTCCTTCTCTCTGATCCCCATGCCTCCTTTTTCTGTTTTCTTGTTATTTTTCGTCTCCTTTTTCTCATTTTCCTTAAATTTTCAGGTGAAGAAAACTTGTTTTTAATCTTTAATTACATGTCCTGTTGACAGTAGTGAAAGAAGAAAAACACCGAATACATAAATACATACATACATACATACATACATACATATATATATATATATATATGTAAACACACATGAACACACTAACAGGCTACATGTTTTCACAAGCTCTTCTTTTTAATTATTCTCACCTTACGTCTTGAAGAAAAGATCAAATGCATGCAGATTTTTGTTGTTGTTGCATGTTGTCATGTGTGTGTACCTCCTTAAATCATGTTTCTTTCCATTTTCTTTTTAAAATTTTTTAGGTTGCCAGTTATATATAACCTCATGCATGACTCAACTATGATCTGCTCATTGTTATAAAAAAAACTATGATCTGTTAATTACTCATGAATGCTGTAAGCTGTATATAGTACTGTGCTTGAGATAAACTCATAACAATAAGATCTTATAACTTTTCCAATATCACCATATATGATCAATGAGAGAAAGACTCTGCAAATCTATCTACATATGAGAAATGCTACACAACCTCCTACTATTCATCCACACTCCACACTCCATACTTTTTAATATTTTTTAATATTTTTTTTAATATTTTTTTTGAATTTATTTTTTTTTAAATATTTCAAATTTTTTATTCACTATTCATATAAAAAATATTTGATAAAAAAAAATTAAAAAAAAAAAGGTGGAGTGTGGAGTGTGGTGAATAGTAAGAGGTTGGGAAGATTATTTCAAACCGTATATATAATATAACCTGTCTCATTACGATCCATTGCATGGAAGAGGTATATCCTCGATCTTCAGAAAAATGATGATCATCCTATATATATGAATTAAAACCGTGGTCTTAACTTATAGATGTTCCTATATAAAAAAAGAAAAAAGAAAAAAAAAAAGAACTTATAGATGTTGAATTTATATAAAATTAAGCGCCATTTTCTTTTTCTTTTTTTCCCATTTTCTTCGTCTTCAACCAACTTTCCCATTTGGTATTATGACGGACGTGTAAATCTTGGTCAATATTAATTGAAATTAACCCATCAGCATAAGTCCATCCCATGCATGCATGGATATGGTACTTAATCCTTGATATCTTTGCTTTCGGTCATAATTAGCTAGCTAGCTACAAGTTCGTTAATGGGATTATGGGATGGATTGGTCTAGAGATTATGATTGATAGCTATAACAAATCGCATTTTCCTTTGAGGACATGAATTGGTGGAATGATTTATGCACAATATATAGAAAGGAGAGGGGCAAAAGCTAGTACATGATGTAGTTTAGTCACCCAAGACGTTTTTGAAAACAAGGGAATTATTACGAATCCTTGGCCCTATGTTTTCCATATATTATTTCGGTACTGGGGTACTGTGGGGATCGACCATAGAACATGATCAGCTGGGTGTTTTCCTTCTCGCCATAGAAACGAATTTTAGGCCAACAGATCATGATCATGAACATTAACCTTAATCATCTTCGTTCCAAATTAATTTATTAGCTCTAAATTATTAAAACTTTGTTGGACAAAAGTGGCGGATTTTGTGGACTACTAGTTAAGCTAGCTAGCTGTAGAAAAATGAGCCAATCCCATGCATATGTGGTCGGTCTTTACTCTTTTGAAAGTGCCCTTTCGGTAGTGGAGTAAGCATAAAATTTCGACTTTGTCATCCCGCAGCTAGTCAATGCCAACCTCATGAGTCGCTATATATTCTGTATCCATACATGCATACATAATATATATATATATATATATGATTTTTCTATTCATTCTTCCTATATTTCACATTTCATATTTTTTTAATATTTTTTAATTTATATTTTTAAAACTATTTATAATTTTTTATTTACTATTCATATAAAAATATATTTAATAAAAAAATTAAAAAAAAAGTGAAGTATAGAATGTTTATAAATAGTAAAAATTGAATAGATTTTTTCATTTATATAAATGTTTGTAAATTACAGAAGAGGAACCCGCCCTGGCTAGGGTAAGTACTATTAGCTAGGAGTACGTACGTAGCATCTAGCTAGGATCTAGTTATAGCCAGGCAACCACAGATCTAGGCATGCATCAGAATCCAGTGGAGTCAGAATCAAGAGATATAGGCTAGGGCTGCGTATGGACTATGTCACCGACCAGACAAGCATAACGAGATTTTCCAGGGTAATCCCATATTCTTGAGTTGTAAATGGAAACTGCTCTGATCCCGATCCAACTGCGTTTTTCCACTTTTGACTATTACATGATCTCTTTTGATGCAAATCGTAATTATTACACAAGAAATTGTCTGTAAAAGTCTGAAATAGATAAATTTTGTATAAACTTTTATAAAAAATTAAATTTTATTTTGAAGAGGTATAAAAAAATTATTTTTTTAGTGAGATCTATTTTTTAATAAAAGGTATAGACAGAATTTATCTATTTAAAACTTATACTTAACAATACTCTTAACATAAGTGCAGGACAAGTACTCCAATACTTTTTAAGGGATGCGCGCGTGACATATTTATATATATGTTCATCCAAAGTACTCAATTAAGTTGGTTAATCATGTAAAATTTTAAGTACTTGTGAATTAGTCAAAATTATGCAATTCATGAGACACAAATATTATATATTCTCGCCATTAATGTAATGTTTAATTATAATCTGTTTTATTTTTATGAGAAGGGTATATATTTGTAGCTATATATGATGATTATGATAAGGTTGTAGGTTCTAAGGCATAGTGGTGCGTCGAGGGTTTTGCATTAATACGTGTGAACGTAACATGACTACTTTAATTCTTACATTAAAAACATGATGTACGAATAATCAAGTATAATATATATATATATATATATATATACACACACACACTTGGGTTCAAACCTATTATATATAAGTTTGTCTTAATTGGTTTCTCAACATATTGTATCATAATCTCGATGAAAATATCTCAATGATTACAAAAATTTTGAATTCAAATTCTGATTTTATACTTCATTTTATTTAATGAAATATTCCACGTGCACGTATTACACTCACTTATTAATAGAGAGTTTAACCTACACATAAATGAGAGTGTTAAGATATAATTAAGATCTCTTTCTATCAGCTAATTAGTCTTCATGAAAAATTGTAATTAGATGATCAACGTTGGCCGGGGTTCATAATTTCGGCATTGCTCATGCACGTGGATCAACATGAGACGAACATTTTGATTATATTAATGGTAGTTCGTGGTTAGTCTAGAGTAGTGCAATTTGTATTGTAGGAGAATGTACAATATGGTTGAGTATGGATTGCAGCAATGAGCAGCTAGTACTGTGGATCTGTCATTCATAATTATGCATAATGGCTTATTGAATAATATTTTAGTAAAAAAAAAGGGGCCCTTTTAGCTCATGGTAGGCATGTTTCTCTTGGATAGTGGTTTAAGTACTAAAGCTCCCCCCAACTCAAAATTCATCAAATTTACACATGATCTTGATGAGTAGAAATAAAATCATTATGATAGGGTACTGTATACGTACGTTAGATAAATAGGCACTTGAGATCAATTGAGATGCTGAAGAAACTTCATGATCATGAATAGGTAAAAATCATGAAGATATATATATCTATATATATATATATATATATATATATATATATATATATATATATAAAGGAACATTGGCATTTTGGAGATTTAGCCAAAAAAGATAAAATTCAAATTGTTTTATAAAATCAAATTATGTGCTAGAATAAGGCCTCGTTTGAATTCAAAAATCTCCTAAACTCATCTCATTTTCATCATTACAATTTTTTCAAATTCTCACACAAAATATAATATATTTTTTTTCAAATCTCAAAACAAACTTTCCCAAATTTTCACATAAAATATAATAAATAATTCAACTTTTTCAAATTCAAAACAACTTTTCTAAATTCTCACACAAAATATAATAAATAATTTAATTTTTTTAAATCTCAAAATAATAATAATATTAAAAATTATTATTCTAAAAATATTATTTTTTACTATTCACAAATTATCTCAACTCATCTCTAATCCAAACGACACCTAAAAGTTTGTGACAAATTTGACTAGAATCGAAATTTATAAACTCATGGTAACTACAAGAACAAGAAATAAACTATTTTGTAAATTAAAGACAAACACATGATCTAAAATTGTGACTTCGATCGAGTCGAGGACCAGGAAAGATGAAAGATTTAGGACTCTAAACAAGGGCCAAATTAATGGTACAGCTTGGTGATGATCAAGATCATATATATGAATATTGTTGGAAATGCTAAAATATTATTGTCATATATATATATATATATTCTCGATATTACTGCCAATATATAATTATATGCTGGTGACGATCTAGATCATCTTCCTGGTCATGCAACTCGTATATATAAAAATCTCCCATGATTATATATGAGTTCTGTTATTACTTTCATCTCTTATAATAATTAGATCAGTTGGGTAAATGGTGATCTTCAAGATCATGATTTAGAATTTAATTAAAAGTACTTATAAATTCACACTCATTGCAGATATATATTAATTAAGTTAATTAATAAAAAATGATAGACATACAATCACTTATAAAATCATTTATACAATTATATTTTAAATTATAAGGAAAATTTTTAATTATAAAAATAATTTTTATTTTAAAATATGGTGGCGCGTTAAAGGATTGGAGTAGTACTGCATGGAGTGTGCAATATCTGATCTCGAAATCACTTTTTTAACACAGGAAATTATCGGAGATCAGTAGGGGCGCTACCGTGAACGATACATGATGTGGTACGTACGCAAATATGAGGGCCGATCGAGGAGTATCAATCCTTTTGAGGAGGGGCAGTACTGGTCAATATTTCTATATTTCTGGTGCTATAAATATGATCAGAAGAGATGGATAAAGCATGATCAGATGGATGACACGTATTTCGAATCCCAAGAGCTTAGCGTACGTAAAGATGTCAGTGGCAAACTAAGCTAGCAATTGCAAGCAAACCATGAAAAATAAAGTAATGGGAGTAACAGGATTCTGTACGCCCAAGGGCATGCAAGAAACCCTCGACTGATGATCGATCGAGACTCCAGTCCCCACCCTATAGAGAGATCAGACTCTTAAAGACTTGATAGGCGTAATCAATGACGACAATTAAAAAAGAAAAAAAAAAAGAAGTAGTTTCGTCGTTTAATTTTCTTCTTCTCTCTCTCGGAAGACTTTGGTTCCGCAGGACGCGTGCATTCTTCTCCCACTCGCTAGACTGCATGGACCACGTTGATATTTCTTTTGTTTTAATGCACCACATTCTCGTGATACCCTCCCTCTCTCTCCATCTTCCTTTGGCTCTATTCTGATTTTTTTTCGGGTTTAAGAAATGTAAAGTAGAGAGAGAGAGGAGAGAGAGGGGTGGCATAGGGCATGCTTTCTATACTGATGATATCTACCGCTAAACATTCCATGCTCTCAAAAAGTAAAAATAGACAAGATATCTAACTGGCTCCTTGTTAATGTGACATATTCATGCAGATGTAAAAGAAGGAGCGGTTTAGATGAACTGGGATTTCACTTTTGATTTTGTTACTTCAGATTCTGCCATGCAGAAAGAAAGCCAAAATAATAATAATAATAATAAATAATAAATAATATATAGAGGAAGCACAGTAGCAGAAGAAGAATAATAATAACAAGAAATAACAAGAAGAAAAAAGCTGGTGGGGCTGCTGCTCACTGTACAGCTACGGCTTTCATATTTTGTGACAGAGCATTAACAATGACAGTGCAAAGGGTGGCAGCCGATCCCATAAAACAACCCTAATTATTGTGAAATATAAGGGGCCGGATGATAGCTACGGGTCATGGAGTGCACACATTTTTCAACAGCCGAATATATATATATATATATATCTAAATATATATATATCTAAATATATATATACACACACCAATATATTATATAGCAGATACCAATATTATATTGACATGCATGGTACTCGATGGATCTCTTAAATTGATGATCGAGGAAGAAGAAGCAAAAGGAAACAGGAAACAGGAAAATGGGGGACAGGGTGTGAGAGTAAGTGGGGCTGATGACTGCAAAATTTTCTGACCCACCTGGATGGAATGAGATGGAAATGGGATCAAGGCATGGGATTGGTCTGATCTAATATTTTGTCCTGAACCCAATGCTCTCCCTCATTTATTGCCGGGTACCCAGATTCATGCTAAGGTATCATCAAAAGTTAAAAAAAACTGCACCATGCATATGCAAAAATGCCAGCCCTATATGTATAATAGTTGCCCATTCCCCTATCTTTCTCTTCCTTCATACCCTTTCCCTTTTCGTCTCCTCTTCCCTATTTTTGTCTCCCCACTTCCTGCTCCTCTTTCTGCTCCATTTCTTTTTCATTATAGTACCTATAACCTACCTGCCTTATTTCTCCTTTCAGAATGCTTTATTCATCATTTATTCTTACAGTACTATATTTTTTTGGCTCATGCAATTATGGATGCTAGTGTGGACCATGTGAACCGTATGCAGTGAGAGAGAGAGAGAGAGAGAGAGAGAGTAAAAGCTTTGTTTTGGTTAAACTACGTACAAAATGTAATTTACCATATTGGCTATTATCTCGATATGATATTATAAATATTAAAACTCGTAACCTGTAGAGTAATGGTAGTGAAAACAAAAGATACCTAGCTGCCAAGTTAAGGGTCCCCCACTTTCCATGACTCGTCACTTTTTGTCCTGGTGGAAGAATGGGCACAGGGGGGGTGCCCAAGTACTTCCAACTGGGTTTTCGGCATCTCAGCCCACACTGTTTCATGTGGTACCGCGCATTAAAACGAGAGAGAGAGAGAGAGAGAGAGAGAGAGAGGGGTAAAATATTCTGATGACCATGTTCCTAACCCCTCCAACCTCTAGTTCATGGAATTCTTCTCTTTATTTTCTTTCTTCTTTTGTCGTTTTGAAGAAGAGATCAGGACGACTGGATGAAAAGGGATGGACTGTTTTGTTTTTCAAGCTGTTCATTACTTCGGCAGCTTTGTACTAGTCATGATATTAATTGTTCTAATTTTTTTTTTAAAAAAAAAGCAGCTGCAACAATACTTCGGATAATCTCTGTATATATATATATAATATTATATATAGGTTTGGAGATCTAGGACCTTCACATGAGTCTATATATCTTTCAATAAAAATTTCCTGTGCAATCATTTTTTTTATACTCTTTTCATATTTTATTAATATAATTGATTACGTTATTTTTTAATATAAAATAACTGTTTAACCAATTATATCAATAAAATACATAAAAAATATACAAAAATAAATAACTCGATATTCAATAAAAATCTATGTCGATCATGGGGTACTGTTGTTAACCTAACTAGCACCTAGCAGCAGCACCGTCCAAACAATTGATCCTGAAAAGAAACACACACGTACAGACTACCTTTAATGATTTTGTAACATCATTGGAGTACTTTCTTTCTTTCAAAAGTAAATTAAGAGGGTTTATGAGTGACTAGAGTTGAATTAAAATAAATAGGTGATGATAATGATATATTATTCTGACGGGGGTGGAAGAGGAAACCGAGATCCACCCACAAGAGTTGAAAAGATAAAGAGCCATCCCAAGTTCCAACAAAAATAGGGTTTAGTTCGCCTAACTAGCACGCAAGTTGCTCCAGTTACATCCAAACCGACTTTGTAAAAAGCATCCGGATCAGGGGAAAAAAATATCAAAGAGATAACATCCACTTTCCGTTTTATTAGATGTCTTTGAAAAGACCCACTCCCAAAAGTTACACATCATGCTAACTCGTGTGGAGCTCTCTGCCCACATTTTCCATGGGGGGAATACACTTTTTCTGCCAATGTTGGTGCGACTGTCCCCGGGTTTGACTCAAATGGTAGAATATTTAGAGACTGGAAAACGATCTGTCTTGCCATTCTGGCCTTAAAATTTGATTAATGATTAAAAAAAAAAACAAAGAACATGCAAGGAAATTAAATAAATAGAGAATCCATTCATGCCTCAATTTAAACAAGAGAACTCAGATGATCCATGTCCTGCCTGCTCTAAGAAAGAATGAGATCGATTTAAGCCAAGGAAAAAGCCACCTGATCATCACGTCTTGTAGGAATAGGTTTTAAGCTGGGGCCTCTCCAGGATATACATACGGCTTCTTACTCACGTACGTACTAAGCTTGGGCCGACCCAAAAACTTGATTCGGTCAATATTTATTTATACTAATACCCAGAAATCCAATACAAAAAAGGAGTTCAACTTGCCCAAATCAGGCGGACGGGCCCGACTGGCACATGACCAGGTTTGATATAATTGTTATCCATTCATTGCAAAACCGGAATATGAGTACTGTGGCATATATACAAGCACGATGCATGGTATCAGTCTATCAGAAAAATGTGCCTTTGCAAGACTATTCATATGGCGGAGTTGATCTGCCTATGGTTCAAATCACAATTTGAGGTATCATTTTTGTCACAGAACCTGAGCCACAGTCCAATGCCCCCCCATTTATATATATTGATAGTTTGAGTCAAAGCATTCCGCACAAAACTATGGTAAACTAGTTGCATCATCATCACTGGATATTATCTCCAAGTTCAAAGTTTTAACCATGATCTATAGCATTTATAATTTTCGAGCCAGAAGCTTTACTCTTGTTAATCCACGCTATCCAGTCCTACATTAATAACAATGAATTACGTCATTTAAGTTTAAAAGAACTTGAAATATTATATCAATGACAAATATCTTAATTTGAAGTTTTAAGAACCTGGGACACTTTAGGAAACTCTAAGTCAAATTCTTTTACGATTAGCAATAGAAGAAAACTACATTTACGCTCAGTTTGGATGGCCAGTGGTCTGTATGGACGAGAGGCCGGTTTAGGACATCCAAACGGTTAATATTTCATCTTTATTTCATCTCTATTTCCTCTATAAATTTTCAAACTTATCTCAAACATCTCAAACATTTCTAATAAATGGGACCTAACCATTTATCAAATCCTAAAAAATAAAACTATCTCATCTTATATCACTATCTAAACATACATTTTTTTACAAACTATCTCATCTCATCCTAACTCAAAAAATCTTACTACTATTCAAAACATCTTATCTCATCTCATCTGAACTGCCTATACAAACCGGATCTTAGAAAACTCTACAATCAAGTTATAAACAAAATTGAAAATTAATCATTTTCTCGGGCACTGCACGAGTGCACGACTAGTTGAACTAAAAACTAATGACACTGTATTCAAGTTCACCACCCATTTCCTAGTTACAGCCTCCAGTTTTATCATTGGTAAAATCACCGGGTGTTCGTCTGTCGCCTCTCTAAGATCATGAAGAATCAAACTTTTCAACATTAAGCTTCACCCATATTTGAGTTAGACATATTCCGGACAATCTCTCCATGATAGATGCATGCCTTATATATATTACACACCATTCCATAGTGTAACATATGCTATCTTTAAACAAAACACTTGCACATACCATTCTTATAAATGGGAGAGGAATTTGTAGCTTTGGCCTCAAACAAGAATAGTACCCATGCTTGGCTCAAGTGGAACATCAGACATTCCATCATTCTCTTCATTCGAATAGATTTCCTGCCACCTTTCTGTTTATGGTTTTTTTCTTGAGTGGCAAACTTTCCTAACTGCTGACGGAGCAGAAAAATGGTCACATTATAAATGGGGAAAACATTCATGACTAAGGTAGTTAACCTAACTTTTTGATTGATTGGTGTCCATCCATCCAAAAAAATTAAAAAAAATGGTGTCCATCCATCCCATCAAATTTCATGCTCAAGGCACAAGTTTTATATTTTAGGCCATACAATGCTACCTTTGTGTGATTCTATTCTCAATCTATGTATAGAGCAGACTATCCATATAACTTAAATAGTAAGATTTAATTTATAAGATTCAAATTTTAAAATTTATCTTTCAAATTAAATTATGTCACGTAAGCATGCAGTATGTAGTGTAAAAGCCTTAGAATAGTAGTACTCTTAGCTATAAGCCATAAATTCTAAGACACTAAAGCTTGTGAATGCATGTCATTTGCAATCTGACTGTCCTCACTCAGAGACTTCAAAATAACCTGTATTTTGATATAAAGAACACAAAGATTTGGCTTCACTACAAGTTAAACATCAAGTCCATCCACCCAGAGAGAGAGAGAGAGAGAGAGAGCATGAAGTACCAATTTTATCTATGATCTTATGACAACCAATGATACCTGGATAATGTCATTGCTCCTCAACACCTTCTTCACTGCATGAAGATAAAGAATTCAGCCTTTTTCTCAGTAAATGCAGTATAACTGTTTTGCCCATAATGGTGATCTTGATTTTCAGACTCACGCAAAATAGCCATAGGCTTTGTCCATGCTACTCTAAATTCCATATTGGAGGACCGAAAAGCACAACATTCAGGTTCTCATCATCCAGAAAAAATATGCATGTTTCTGTGCATGATACATAACTCTTTCCCCATCTTTGTGAAAAATGAAGGTTATTGCCATAAAAAAATAAAACATATTAATTGCACAAGTAATTCTGACCAATCATGATAACATATATAGTTCCAGCATGCTTAAACACACATTCAATAAGAATCAATTGACATGCCAAGAAAATTTATATAGAAAGTGGAATGACCCAAGCAAGGCCGAAGCCACATCTAGGCCCATAGTTCAAAAGGATTAGTCAATATTACAATTAAAGCCCCTTGGAATCATCAATTATAAAGGGTGTAAATTTTCTTTCCCAAGTAATGTGAGAACGTCACATTCAACGCTTTCCTACACCATCACACAATCAGGAGTATTATAGAAAGTGTAAATTCCAATCTCAAACAGAGGGAAGGGTTCATTCTAGTTGTCAAATTGAAGCACAACTTTCTTTAGATTGGATATCCAACAATCAATCAAACAAATACGCACACGCACCAGACCTTGCAGTGTTCTGTTGACTTATATGGATAGCATGGAGTGCCTGTTTGAGTTGATTCAGACCAACTATATGCAAAAAATGATGCACATAGGACATGTTCCTTTTAAAGGATAGGCACCCCCTATTGATCCACTATGCACAATGTCCTCAATACCCTTCAAAAGGCCTTCAGTGTTTGCCCCATTGACAAGCTTCCCATCAGATGTGAAGTAATCTTCCACCAAAGATGGTTGAACAAAGTGAGCAGAACCGAGCAAAGAGCTTCTTGAGTTGTTGACCAGGGCATATTCCTTCTTCTTTTTTTATCCATACATGTAAATAGAAGATTGAGTACCAAATCCATAGCTCAACTCAGAAAACATTAGATCCCACTTAGGTAGAGCCCTCATGTGTAAGATCTCTTGATGATAAATAAACAGGTGACGAATCACTCTTGTTGAAAGATGAAAGTCACTTCTATCACATTCATGTTCATGATAATCTGTGCCATATTTAACATTACAAGGAAAAGAATGAGGAACCAGAGGATTCAGGCTCTGACTTGTTTGTAGCTCCTTTTCAAGACATTGTGAGCTCACAGACTCAAACTCCAAATGGAGATCAACAAGAAGCCAAGGTGCCCTTTCATAAGGTGAATCCACATCAGAATCATTCTCATCAGGCATTTTAGAACTTTCAACATAAACACCAGATTTTATCCCATGAGGTTGCAGCTCAGATTTTACAATTTTTAAGGAATCCAAGACACCATTAGAGATAGGCTTGTCACTTTTTCTTTCATTACCTTTTTCTATCAAGATTTTATCTAGGTAGATCTCTTTGCCTTTAGCATTTAGCAGGGCATGCAGCTTTTTTAGGCTAATTGGATTACAACCAGACAGATTATCATTGTTGTCAAGGCATTAAAGCCTAATAAATTTGCCTTCACTGAAAAAATGAGATTAAGGGCTAAATTAGTTGTGCTAGTGCCTGGTGACCTAAATGATGCAGCTGGCAACGAATTCTTTGTTGGTGAAGGAGAAACACTATGTTCAACTCAGGACAAAACAAGTTGTGAGAAGGATCTCTCGCACAAAGCAAAATTCATCTTGCAACTGTTCCCAGTCACTATTGGGGTTGGATGTGACCACTGATGTACAAGCACAGAAGTTATGTGCTTATACATTAATAGCTCATGCGAGAGAAAAAGTGATCATTGTCTATTATAATCAGGCCTTCATCAGTGCAGTGTCTATTATACTATATCATAAATTTAAGAAAAATAAAAGTCAAGATGAAGGCCCAATTGTAATAGACATATTGATCCCAGACCTGGTTATAGATGTCAAGTACCAGTATTCTTTCAATCCATCTGCTAGTACATAAATCTAATACCACATCATAATTCCTTGGTAACTAGAAGTCCCTCCAATATTACTACACTTTGTATCAACGACCCCCCACCCCAATGTTCTCATATTTTATGACAAGTGAAATTTTGCTGCAGTATATTTGATTGGATTACTTTGAGAGAACGATGTATGTGCCCCTGATTAATGCTACATTCGTTGTGTTCTATGTGAAAATGGGATATATATATATATATATATATATATATATATATTTATATATATAAGAAATTATGGGAAGTTCCAATTATGACTAGCCCTTTTGGGTATGACCGTATGAGGCACACATGAGTAACTCTTCTCTATATCAGAGACTTGACAACAATGGCTGTATTTCTTGTCTCAAATACAAGAGAGATACAAGTAGAACTGGAAGTACTCTCCTATAAGCTATTGGCAATCTTGTGACACGTGTTGTTCAAGATTAGTGAACAAGAGATGCCTTAAAGTTCTGAAGAAGGGATACAATGAGAAATATGCCGTTTAAGAATTAAAGTTGTACATTGGCACAAGTAAATACCCCAAAAATATATAAGAAAAAAATTATTAATCATCTAAAAAAACAGTTTTTTGTACTAAGCTACATAAAAGAAAACATTAGATTCATTATTTGCATCTATAACATACCAACCAAAAGAGAGAGATTTTCTTGTTTAAGAAACATAACTACAGACATTTACTTCTCAGGACACCACTAAGCTACAGTTATAGAAGCATGTACATAAAGGTAGAGTCCAAAAACCAGAAATTCTGAATCAGAACATAATCGACATACAATATTATCGAGTTCAGCTAAAAGAATAGGAACCAAAGGTCCAAGAAAATATGCAAGATTTCCATGGAATTGCCCAAGTAAGAGACAGATACTTTGAGTTTGCAAGCTTCCAAACGCCACCAAACTAACCTTCCAGAAGAAAATCCCTTGATAACCCTTCCTCTTGTCCTGTTCCGCATTACACGAGCCATCACCACTATCAGCCCTTTGGCCGACATAGCCAAAAACTGACCAGTTCTGGGTGTAATCGGGGTCGAGGACTTGTTTAATATCATAGCATCTAAGTCTGAGTCATAAGGCACAACAGACAGACTAATTCCTCGCAATAATTATAGTGATCGAATATAAGAAGATTGCCCATCAAAATTTAAATCAAAATCAGAAGGATAATCATATGGGAAATCCGTGATACCCCTATCAGACTGATGGTAATGATATTTATAAGCCTCCCAAGGTGCATCAAATACCAAATCTCCTTTCAAATTGAGATCAGGAAAGGAACCGGCCAAGGATAAAGAAGGGTTGGGACTCTGGGAATTGTCTAGTGAAGGTGTAAAAGGTTGCTGGCATGAGTTTGCCATCGAATTCAAAGAGGGTTGGGGATTGAAGGCTGAAGGGTCGAGTGAAAGGTGGCAAACGGGAGGGCAATGTCAAAGACTATCCTTCTCCGTGACCCACCTCCATTTTGTTCCAAAAGCCGAAAACAAAGCCACCCAAATGATAAAAAAAAAATACGCCCGCAGCAGTAGAACAAAATTTGAAGGGAAAAAAAAAGTGGAGAAAAGATCAAAAGTGGTTCTTTACACTAACAAACAAGTCATTAAGGTACAAACTACAAAGGGCCTTTCTTGTTTCTTGTCTCATATGCTGCACAACGAGTTCTACCTCCTTGGACACAGAGACACTTGGAAGGTAATATATCAATCAAGTATCACCAAAGCATCATCGAAAATGGCGTAAGAGCCAAGAATTTCCATTCAGACCACTTATGCATGAGTTCAAAGCGAAAAGAAATTGACAAAAAAACAGCTTATCTGAATACACCAAGCAACGGGCTTTTTGTCTGAGTTTGATGCTTTTAGATTCTGAGGTTGTCGAAGTTTGCAAGGTTAGACTGTGTACTCTAGGAAAGACAAGGACGGTTTCATAAAAAGTTCAACTCCGCACAGCTCAGACTCGCAGTGAATCCTCTCCCATAAAGATTGTCCTTGAACCTTTAAAATCCGTATAATAATAATTTAATAACATAAAATTAAACATATAAATCTTAATACAACATTTGATGCATCATTATCATTAAAATATTTTAATTTTATAACATAAAATTCATATAGCATAAAATTTTAATCTTAAAAATAAACATTTGATCATATGTTATTAATATAAACTATATATATAAAAGATACATACATTTTATAACATATTAAAATATAATATATATTCTTTTTTATAAATACATTTATATACATATGATCATATACACTCATATACTTATAAAAAAAAAATCATATACACTCATATAAAATGTATATGTAACCAAGCATATTATCATTAACATATATAACTAAATATATAAATAAGTTAAACACGGACATATTATCACTAACATATAGTATTAGTAGATAAGTATATACATATTATTATATTATTATATTATTATATCACTATATAGTATATATATAATATTACTATAGTATACTAATCCTATATATAATGGACCATAATGAGCGTATATATTAGTATTAATACTAAATACACTATTAATAATCCACTAGATACAAATAATTATATATTATCACTATAATATATAGTATTAGTAGTTATATTAGTACTATATGACTATATGGTATAATATAGTATAATATATTATAAAATATCATTATATTATTATATACTAAAATATATATAGTATATTATATTATATACATATATAAAATATCCTTAAAAAATCATATCGAATCAGATCAAAATCAATAAAATAAAAAATTATTAATTTAAAAATGTAATCGATGAAAATTTTCAAATCTTAAAATAAATATGATACAAATTGAACGAGTATCCCTCGGTGGTATTTGAGTATCTTCTTTTGAGTAAGGACAATGCTAGAGCCACTGCTTGGGGCTCTCATTGGGATCTCCTGCAAGAAAAATGGGCTTTTGCGACTAATTTATTGCAACCAACAGATTGAATTAGTTGCAAATACAGACTATTTGCAACTAATTCAGTCTATTGGTTGCAATAAATTGGTCGCAAAAGCCTGTTTTTCTTGTAGCATGCTGGCTCTAGTATGTGTTTTTTCATAAGTATTTTTTAAGTTATTTTTTATATGGATTTTTTTAGCACTTTTAAATATTTTTAAAAAATAAAATAAATTAGAACATCATTAAAAAATATTTCCTTAATCAGAAAGTAAAAGAAAAATTATTAAAAAAATACTTCCTTAATTATGAAGTAAAATAAAAAAAAATTATGATTTTTTATTTTACTTCATGATTAAGAAAATATTTTTTTAATAATATTGTAAATTTTTTTTATTTTTTTAAAATATTTAAAATTATTAAAAAAATTTATATAAAAAAAATACATAAAAAAATATATACTTATAAAGCCTAGCAGAGCCCAGCGCTCTAGCATTACTCTCAGTAATCTCACTGAAATTGTCTCAAAGTTAAGACTAGGGGTGTAACCGGTCCAGTTCGGTCCGGTTTTAGACAAAATCTTGGACCGAACCGGTATGACCGGTTTTGTATTTTTCAAAACCGATTACGCACCGGTTATACTCCTAAACCGGTACTTCGGTTTTACCGATTTTCGGTCCGGTCCGGTCCGATTTTCGGTTTTTTTAAAATATAAGTTTGACTTTTTGTCATTAAAAATATGTTTTAAAAAAATATGTTATACTTTTATTAATCTATATTAGACTATTAATATAACTATAACTATAACTATAGTCTATATTAGACTACTTTTTTTTTTTTGAGGGAGTCTATATTAGACTATTACTACAAGTTATAAATTTATATATTAGTATAGCTATATATTAGAATATATTAGTATTAGTGATAAACTATATATTAGTATAGCTATATAATACATGATCAATTACATTTTCATTTTTAAGATTAAACTTTTATTTTATAATAACATTATCTTATATATAACTATATTAATAGTATATGATCAAACAAATTACAAATGTTCATATTTAAAATTAACATTTAATGTTATATTTTATAAATTATAATATGAAATTATTTCATATATGATATATAATTATATATAAAAATTTCACATATAATTATACATTATATATAAAACTTATATATTTAATATATATAAAATATTTTGTATAATTTTAATTTTATATAAAACTTATATATAAAATATTATTTTTTATATTTTTTTATCAACCGGTTCGGTCCGGTCCAAAAAATCTTAAAACCGGAACCGGACCGGTTCCAACCGGTTTATGAATTATAAGAACCGATTCCGGACCGGACCGATTCAAAACCGGTAAAACCGGTCCGGTCCGGTCTGGTTCGGACCGGTTTACCGGTTTTCCGGTTTAAATTTACACCCCTAGTTAAGACCAGTTTCCGTTTACCGTCAAATCAATTTATGAGTAAAAGTAAAGGAGATTTGAATGGAATGAGAGGAAAATGATTCGATTATACTTTGGAAAAAAATTAAAAAAAAAAAACCAACTTGAGCCCAAGCTGTCTATATGATTATAATGAATTTTATAATTAATGTTTTACATTTTTTGTTATGATTATAACGAATTTTATAATTTAAGGTTTACTTTTTTTATATGATTATAACGAGTTTTATAATAATTATATATAATATAAATAATCATTTTAGATATAAATAAATAATATATATATATATATTTAATATAACGGTCCAACTCTATTTGGTCCAATGTTAAAAAAAAAAAAAAGTCTAATTTACCAGTTCATTCAATTTTTTTTATCCCCAAATACAGCTAATAATAGACACTTTATACAATTATTTTTATAATTATATTTTAAAAACTAATGTTGTATACATTCTTATGGTAGACAATTCTAACACTTCCTTATGTTGATTCCACATTTAAAAAGTTAAAAAAATTAAAGAGAGTTACAAGTCTCCAATATTTTAAAATTACAAATATTATTTCTCTTCCATACATAGAACAGTGACAAAGGAGGTGGCTACATGGAAATATGCAGTGATTTCATTTTTCATGCTTACAACCCTACTTGCCTTGGCAACTAAATTTCCTATTAAATTAAAATTTAAGAGTACAATATAAAAATTGCCTCAACCTTTTATTCAATTTGTAATTTCATTATAGCCTTTCGGTTTGAGCAATGTCCTCCCATACTATTAAAAAAATTATTATTATATTTTATATAAAAATTTAAAAAAATTGTAATGATAAAAATGAGATAAGTTTAGGAGAGTTTTGAAACCAAACGACCCTTAGATTTGACTGTTAGTATATTTTTTTTTCCCTTTTTTAAACGTTTAAACAAGTTATTATTGATATATTTTTATTTTTTAAATATTTAATATGTTTATTTATTTTTTTTTAAATGTAATTGTACTAGAGCACGCCAGTAGTGGATGCTCGGCGGCAGAATAGGTGTCCTTGAAAAACTAAACTATTTTTGTGAAAAAACTTGACTCTACCATCATTGATAAAAATAAGAAACACTCAAAAAGAATTTTTTAAAAAGTTGAGAATTGAAAACGGGATACACCGTGGGATTGGGGGAGGCAGAATGGAGTATCACTATCCGCTCTTATTTAAAAATAAATTAAAAAAAAAAAAAAGATAAAAGGTGGTTTTGTTTTTTTTAGTGAAAGAGTTTTAGGCCTCGTTTGTTTTTACAAATGAGATGAGATGAGTTAAAATAAAAGTTGAAAGTTAAATAAAATATTGTTAGAATATTTTTTTTTTAATATTAGTTTTGTTTTGAAATTTAAAAAAATTGAATTGTTTATTATATTTTGTATGAGAATCTGAAAAAGTAATAATGATTAAGATTAGGTTTGGAAGTTTTTTTAAATACAAAATTCTCATCTCATCTCATCTCATCATTACAACTTTTTCAAATTTTTACATAAAATATAATAAACAATTCAACTTTTTCAAATCTCAATTCAACTTTTTTAAATCCCAAAATAATAATAATATCAAAAAATAATATTTTATTCAACTTTTAACTTTCATCTCAAACTAAAAATTCTCATCTCAATATCCAAACCTAACATAAATGAGATGTGATGAGATGAGATGAAAAATTTTGTAAAAATAAATGAGTCTTAAAGGTTATTTTAATATTTTTGATAAAAATTATTTTTAAGAATGAGTATTCTTGTATTAAGAAGAGTAATGCCACAAACATGAACAAAATACACAGAATTTACATGGACAAAGGCAAATGGTAATGAATAGTAAAAATAATTTTGCATTCGTTTGTATTTAACATTATTCAAAATAGAATAGAATACATGTCCCACTTTTTTTCTAAAAAAGTATGCGACGTTTGTAAAATTCATGATATATTTAACATTATTCAAGAGTTGGTTTGATACAAGGAGTTTATTCCAGACAAATTTTTTTTTTTATTTTAACTTAATACATCATAAATTTGTTACAATTTTTTTTTTTTAAGAAGTAGGTGGTACTCTAAGTTTATTAATAGCCCTCACTTATAATAGAAAAAAATCATAATTACAAGAAGACTCATTTGAGTTATAAATAATCATAAAAGACCAAATTAACTCAGGCATATAAAAGACCTAAAATAATACAACAACAGACAACTATCAAAGGTTAAAGGTCAATCAACAACAAAATAGTACTGTACTTTTCCTCCTTTCGATACACGTACGTACATAATTACTAACGGGACCAGATCAGTACATACGACATGGGGCTTCTAGTTGGATTGAGTGTAGGATAAGGAATAGAAGAAAACGACTTCATATATATTTTTATGGGAAGCACTATATACCTAGGACAACGATCTCACATTTAAAGGCATCCTAGTGAAAATGACTGAAAAAAGCATATGGACATATATTTAATTATAACATGAATAAGATTTTTTTAATTTTTTTTATTGGAGTAATATATATAATTTATAGAGAGAGATCAGATTTCTTAATCATAAGAAATATGAATATCAGGAAAAAAAAAAAATTATTTATAAACTTATAAAAAGCACATGACCCAACGTCGTTAGGCAAACAATTGTTTGCAGGCTAATTAGAGCCCTTAAATGGATCCTTCAATTGAATAGATTCCCCACAGCTTCTACGTACAATCAGCAAAAAAAGCTTTGCACACTTCACAGTACAACGAAATAGATTGACGGATCATTCCATCCAAATCACACCCAAATAAAATCATTCGATGATCAGCAGTTATATTACATGGATGAAGATGATCATGGTGATCATGCATGCATGGTAAACATGCATACATGAAATGCATTCACATTCTTTTATGTTTATATACATGATGATATTGCATGATGAGTTACATGAGGCAGCAAGCATTGACGTTGTCATCGTTGAACATGTTGCTGACCTTGTCGTCTCCTCGATGATTGATCGGAATGGTCCCATGCTTGTCCCCGACATTGTAGCCATGTTTGTAATAGTTGTAACTCTCTTTGAATTCGTGAGTTGTGTCTTTGAAGTAGTTGTTGGCTGATGTAAAGTAGAGAGGGGGTTCAGGGTAGGGCCAGAACTCAGCCCTCTTTCCAGCCCTCCTCACTGCCTTTAGCACCTTGTTCCGATCTACGTACCCCACCACTGTTACCTTTTCCCTCTCCAACTCCACCTCCACCGAGTCAATCCCTGCCGATCGAGCGATCATCATCATGTATATATATTATATATATGTAGTCATGTTGTATGTAATGGGCATTGAGTTTTTCTATATTTGCAAGCAGACGATTTCATATTATATATAGCTCACGTGACAAAATTTAAGCCTGGATCGACTGGATAGAGAGATGTTTTCCTCTCATCTCAATATTCAAACACCACAAATATAAATATTTTTCAATTTCAAATAAAATATAAAAAATAATTCAATTTTTTCAAATTTCAAAACCTCATAAAACATTTTAACTCAAACCATTTCTAACTCATCTTATCTAAACTCAAATATCTCATTACTATTCACGAACTATCAAATTCATCTTATCTCAACTCACAATCCAAACCAGGCCTTCAACTTTTCTTAGGAATCAAATCAGCTTGTCATGTCAGCATGTATATATATATATATATATATATACCGATTTGCAAAAATAATTTCTCATTAATTGGTTTTTTGTATGATCAACAAGAAATTAAAAGACTGGGGACCGGTGGATATCTGCCGAGTATCTAATTTAATTAAGTAGGGAGATAAAGCAAAATAAAAGAACAGATCATGCATTCATATTGTATTTGTACCTCTAAGCTTGTGGATGGCGTTTTTGACCACTCTCTCGCACCCTGTGCAGCACATCCTTACTTTCAGCTCCACTGTCTGTAAAGCAAACACGGTTTTATCATTATCTAGGGAATAACACGGTTTATATATATATATATATATATATATATATATATACATAGATGCTGCTTCAATCCATAAAAAAGTTATTCAGACGATCAGTTTCTTTCCTTTCTTCTTATTCCTTTGTTCCGTTTGCTCCTTTAAAGACTTTAGACTTTAGGCGTTAATTATATCAAACTAAAGGAATTAAGAAAAGTTATGTACGGTTATTAGATTAATCTTATTGTCACACATTCTTTATTTCCTCACTAGGCCATGCGAACATGTTGTCTTTTAAACTTTTTAAAGCAAAAGCTAGCGGCCGATCTCAAGACATTAATCATGTGGTTCAAGCAAATTAACATGCAGAATATTGAAGGCGAGACAGGAAGCTGATACATCAGCTTAATTGCCATAATTCATTCAAAGAATTAAGAGGCTTAGCTTGAGTAAGTTCAAAAGATGGGTTTGTTCTCCATTAAAATTGTGGAATTAATTTGAAGAATTTATTGACATGTATATAGATTACGTATTAAGTTCTCCAAAACCATTGAAAAATGACACTACAGATTCACAAGAATTTTCACTTTGCAGTAGGTTTTCGTGGATGCATATGATTATTAACTTCTCCTAATCTGATATAGGATTCATTCTCTTCTTTTTCCCCTCTTTTATCTTCCTATAGCATGGACAGAACAGGGAGAAATGAACTCCTCGCACACACTTCATCCGATGATCACATGCATGATCATTGACAAATTGAAAGTCCAAAACATGATTTGTTTTCCCAATATCGTATAGAAAGATCAACACTATCAGAGATCAGAGTAAAACAACAAAAGACGGGAGAAAGAAGAGAAATATATATATATATATATATATATATATATATATATATATATATATTACGAATATCAGTCTATTTTCTTTTACTTGTCTCGATCGAGTACTTCCATGAGAGACAAAACAATTCAGCATGGCATGTAAATGGGAGATCATGAGAATACTCGTAGAGAGAGAGAGAGATTCCTACTCTTTTTTCATTGAAATTAACATGATGAACAAAAAAAACATGCATGGTGGATTAAGCTCAAGGCCAAAAAAAACTAGATACCTAGCTAGCTCGAGGAATCGATAGTAAAACAAAAGACAGCTTAGGAAAGGGAATTAACCTGCAAGGCAAGGGGACGACCTCTAGTCATGTTGTAGTTCAAGTTGTTGATTATGTGGTTGTCTCGATAGCGAAAGTAACAGTATGCAATGGCTGATATGAATGAACCCAGTGCTCTCTCTAGTACGGTAACCATGGCATGCATATAAATATATATATATGTATATATATATAGGTTCCTTAAATATCAGGAAACTAACCAAGAGAAAACTCAAACCAAAGCCAAACCCTAGAAAGAATATATTCGATCCTCTGCAGCCCAGCTTGGTACGTACGTATCGCTTCCTTAATGGCCAATCTCTTACAAAATATTCCAAAACTGTCTACTATTCCATGCCGTGCCAGCAGTTTCTTGTTGGACGTGGGAGTAGATAATATAATTACCAAATTATCTTCCAAAATATATTCCTCGCATGCATTAACTAATGCTTCAAATGTGGGTCAAGCCAGCATGCATATATGCATGGTTTGGTTAAACTTGGAAGAGAATATCAGTCATGAACAGATCTTTATGGGATATGGATGGGTTCAAGGAAGGAAAGGCGCTGGGTTTGATGCAAAGGGAAGATATATTCTAAAAATCTTCTTTTCCAGTACCATCTTTGAAATAATATCAGTACTGCTCCACAACATGATGCGTTAATAGCTATCTAGAAAGCATAAGGAAGTTAGGTATTTCACATTTTTTTATTTATTAATTAAGCCTTGGGAATTAAAAGAGAATCTTTCGATCATATTTTCTAGTTAAAGAAATAAATTCGGGAATTTTTTTAATATGCTAAAGTGATGAACTAGTACTGTGTCTAATGAGAACCATTGAATTCTTACCACTAATAAGGACATGATCATGAGTCTTGCAGCCATATATCACTTAACAGTAGTGTTCACAGTACTCCACCAGAAAAATATTCATAAAATAATTTAATCCCATATTCTATTTTAAAAAATCGAACCAAATTAATTGGTCATGCGTTTAATGGTATTAATCTTCTGGTACCTGCTGCCGGTACGTACTTGCTAATTTGTTTTTGTGTTTCAAGGCAATTAATATATATTTTGCAGCCGATATTCGTTCAGCTAAAGCATGCAAGATTATAAAATATTGGGATAATAATAAATATTCAGAACTTGCATGTAGATCCTAATTCAAGAAATTATATATATGTGGATTTCGTTTATGGCTATCGCATGATACATATTTATATATATATATATATATATATATATATATATATATGTGTGTGTGTGTGTGTAGTAGCAGCAGCATATATACTGTTGATCATTTAGTTTTAAAACCTGTAAAATGAGTCATATTCAATGACCGGCTTCTTGAAACAACATGTATCATGATGAATTATATTAATGCAAATGCGTGATCTTTTCTAAAGAATATGTGATTACGCACATAATCATCATAATTATTTATATATATTAGTTGGATTTTGGAGGGTTCAATACTCAGATTCTTCCACCTTTTCTAACATTTTGATAAGGTTTCAGTAATAATGTGCCATTTTTATTAAATTCAATGGAGAAAACAGCTTTTATTGTGATCAATGCCATGGGTGCCGTTTTGGAGACAAACCGTATAAAAGAATGTGTCTTTATGTAAACTATTAGCGATACCAAACATCAGCTTGCTGCTATGGAACATATATAATATTATTAAACTGGTATTATTAGGGATCTTTTTTTTATCTAGACATGAAATGGCCGGAAACGCACACTGAAATACTGATGGAAAGATTCTAATTATTTATAAGCATGCATGACATGGTTCCACATAAGTTGCAATCATGATGTCAGTTCAGCAATATTAATATATTATATCGTGAAATACACGTCACATATTCTCACTTTTTAATGATGTAAAAATAGGCTTGTTTGAAAAACAATCTCAATCTCAAAATTTTCATCTCATTCTATCTCATATTTTTTATAAACATCACTTAAACATAAATATTTACAAACTAATTATTATAACTTTTATCAACTTTTAAATAAAAAATAAAGAGCTATTCAACATTTTCAAATCCGCAAGTAAAAATAATATTAAAAAATTATATTTTAACTTTATAATATTTTTTTAACTTTTTCTCTTTCCTTTCCTAAAATCCCATAAAACATTAAGACCTTGTTTGTTTTCACATATGAGATAAGTTGAGATAAAAGTTGAAAGTTGAATAAAATTTTATTAGAATATATATTTTTAATATTATTTTTATTTTGAAATTTGAAAAATCTGAATTGATTATTTTAATTTGTGTGAGAATTTGATAAAGTTGTAATGATGAGATGGGGATGGTTGTGAAAACAAACAAGGCCTAACTCAAACTATCTCACTACTATTCACAAACTATCTTATTATTATTCATAAAATTCTCATCTCATCTCACTCCTCGAACTTGTTCTAAAGTAACTGCAGATGATCTTTGGAATCTCAAACGAAAATGAACATAATTGATATATAATAAGATTTCTAATGACACCTCATGCTGCATGCATTCATGTGATCATTTCGATGTTTGTTATATATGCGCAACCAAAGAGAGATCTACATGATCAGTTGGGTCACCTTTGGGGTTTAAGTGAAACATCAATTCCTTCATTAGAAACAGAGCAATCGTGAATTATTGATCCATCCATCACGAACAAATTGCGGATAATATTGATGCTGCCTAGCTAATTAATTCCTTCGCCAATCTGTCATGTGCCACACGTATACTACGTGTTATTAGCATCTCTTGCTTTGACATCAATGACATGATAATGTTCTATATGCCAATTATAATACAAGGAACTTTACTTTTGAAGTTGCCTGAATCACCTTCAAAAGCCATAATCTAAATGGAAATACTTTAGACACAAATGAATTAAATAAAAATAAATCTACAAATTTATGTGAATATTTATAAAGAAAATCTAACATATCCCATGAAACTACATCAATTTATGAGTTTATTTTGTATAATTTTTTTGTGTACGTAATAGTTCTCCAATCTAAAAACTGATGAGGACATGTTTAACATCATGATGCCACCAACCCTAGTTCTTCAAGTGGACATCAGATCAGTAGTACTCCTAATTTAAAGATCAGGTCCTGATAATAACCCTCTCTCTCTAAAACCAAAGCATCTCTCTCTAGAAACCCTCTCTCTCGTCTGAACCCAGCTGGGGGAAGGGGAGCTTCAGCTCCTTCCTCTTCCTCTCCTCCCTCTCTACCGCTGGTCCTGTGTCTTCAGTGGTTTTTTTATTTTTATTTTTCCTTTATTTTCGACCAAATAAAGGAGGTAGTCAATTTGAGCTACTCCAGTGACCATCTTCCTACACGCGCACCACCGAGAGAATCCTCACCTATCGATCTTGCAGTAGATCGGATTGGACGCCATTTTAAGCGGCGTGTTGCACCGACGCACGGTTTAAAGCGAACGTGTGGCACACTCGAGCCACTGCAAATCACTTTCTGTTGACTCCAACCGTCTTGACCGACCGATTGGCTCCTTTACAGAGTGGGGCGTTTCATTCACGTGCTACCAGTGTTTTCCTTTAATGCTTTTCCCGATTCTATTGTTTGGTGTTTGGTTGTTGTTTCCATTTTCTGTATTTTCGACTTTATGTCGAGGTGTTTTATTGGTATTTGTTTGTTGATTTTTTTGTTTGTAGGAAAAATAAAGTGAAATAAACTATTGGACTTATGTCCATAACAGTGTTGGTTCCTCCCTCCTCCGGTTTGGAGGATGGATGTGGTGTTTACTTCTCCTCTATTAGAGGATGAAGTGTGGATGCGGGTTTGTTTTACATCTATTTTATACAGAAATTGATACTCTCTTTGAAGAGTTTTTTAAAGTTCAAACAATGTCCATCACAAATATATTTGTGTACAGAGAAGCTTATAATAGGAGTTAGTTTGGTTTATAACTTGAATCAGATATAACTTCCTTATGAAATGAAATAATGTCTCTTTCCTATATAAAAAAAAAAAAGGTTCAGGTGCATATATTTTTTTTGTCTGCACATGCATGCTTGAGAGCGTTTGGATCTTCCTATATATTACAAATCACACAGCATCCAAAAATCCTTAGCAGGAGGGCATGCACGTCCATGAAATGTGACAGCAAGATTCATCCTAGCTAGCTCCCTTTTGCAAATTGTACAGAGCGGAGATGGATCGAACCAACCAATTACTTACAAGAAAACAAAATTTCTTTTGTAGTCCAGTTAGGGAATGTTGAAACGTTTCAATGAAAGACCTAAATCATATAATCTATATTCTAAAAGGACTAGTCAATAATATAATTAGGCCTGCAACCCGTCACGCTACAACCGGGTTTGGGCCCGATCCGACCCGAGTACATTCCTTTATGGTGCCAAACTGACCTGAGTAAAATAAAAACGGGTCGAACCTGTACGACGCGACAAAAAAAAAATCGTTCTTTTCAGTACATCGATTTTATGTGATCTGAATCTTAGATCTATGTTCATCCTCAAATTCAAGAACAGACCCAAAAAAAATTTTTTTTTTTGAAAAAATTGAATGGAAGCCACTTGCAAAAGAAAAACAACAGATCTCAGATCTATAATCATCCTCAAATTCAAAAAAAGACCCAAAAAATTACTTACAGAATGGAAGAGCCACTTGCAGAAGAAAAACGAAGGAAAAAATAAAAATTAAGAGAAAAATGTAAACGAAAACATCACCATCGCCATCATCAACATGCTGCATTTGGAGTTTCTCAAAACTCAACCCTAACCTTCACTTCGTAGCTTCAACAGAACCTCTCCCCACTCTTCTCTGCAATGCCTAGTGACCCACTCCCATCTCCCCGTCCTCAAGAGGCCATAACTGGGAATTGAATCTAAACACACGCACCTCTGCCCATCCTTGCGGAGAACGACGATGAAGAGCTTCAACTTGGTCAGCGAAATGGCTTTTGATACTAAGAAAATTCATACCTTCTCCAATCCCATGCTGCTTCTTCTGTGGTTGTTTATCATGAAATAGTCACTCTGTTTCTGCAACAGACACGGGAAGTGAACTCTCTTGGCTTTACTGCAAAAAAAACCCCAAACTTCCACTCCATATTCAACCCACTTCTATCTTCTTCCTACTCTCCAATCTCCTCGCTCGCCTGCAAAACCAGTACCAAGACCCAACTCTTACGGTCCTACCTGTATCTTGCGACTCGAATAACCTCTACCACGCGAAGGTCTCCTACGCAGATGCCTCGTCTAATGGAGGAAACCTCGCGTACGAATTGATCGGCGAGTTGGAGATGTGAGGCAAGGTTCTCATCTGGATTTGGGTAGCTAGGGTTGAGAATTGAAGAATCATATAAGTATGCTTTAATAGTCGGACGGGTTGACACCCAAAACACAGACCCGCTACTAATCGGATTGGAGATCCGAAAATTAATAAATTCCGATAAAAGTCGGGTCGGGTCGAGTTATTTTGATCGGCCTCGACGGATCATCAGATTATATGCACAGCCCTAAATATAATTAAAGCCCATTAAAATCTTATAAAGAGCAAAAACTTCTCATTCACAAACAATATAAGATCTCACACACCACCTATCCTTATCCTTATAAGGTATCACAATCGTTTTGTTGCAAACTGATCTCCAAAGAAACATCTTAGGAGCTTGATTGTCCATATATATATATATATATATATATATATATACATACCTCTTTTCAGACTCAAATCCACTATACGAAGCACTTTGGGGGGCTTTTAACCTCATTTTTCAATCACTAATTTGGGACTTCGAAGTAGTGCTAAAACTGAGCACATACCCACCGTCAGGACCGTCGTGGGTCTCCATGCACAAAGATGCCGTATACAAGTCTACAACTCGATCCTCATGGCTAGAAGTTTGGCCAATAAAGACACAGATCAGATGATCAGTACAATCTGATCAGATGTTTGGCCAATAAAGACACACAGAGATGATCAGAAGTTATTATTCCAACTGACAAAGAAAGTTTTTATAAATAAATTAGCTCATTAAAGAGGATTGATTTTGTTCAACTAGATACTTTAAGATAACGCTTGATATATGGACCCATGTAATTGATCTATCGAGGCCATCTTCAAAAGAGAATAATAAAATCTAGCCACCACTTATATATGTAATAAACATAAAATTTAAGTTGTTCCGATTTATAAAACTTACATCACATGAAACGATTAGAAAGACATTCAAGGATAAGAGATCGAATGGTGACAAATCATTCAAACCCAAAAACCTAATTAAAAGCTAATATTAATAGAGGAGAGATGCTGATTGTGCACCATATTTTTGTCATCATCTTCCAATTATTTGGTATAATCATTTGATACCATATAAGAGTATAAATGAAAAGACAGTGATTAGTTAAGAGGATGGTAAATGATACCCATAATTTCATCCTGCAAAATACCCCAATTTAACCCCCCATGAACCTTTTGTTCTTATCATCCTTGTATTCCATATTTGCTTCATGAAACCAAGAGAATTGGATGCTCAAGATCGAAAGCAATGCTGGCCAAAATTGCTAGTTAAAAAAAAAAAATCCATAAAATATATATTTTTTAGAAAAAAAGGGGATCCCCAAACGCTGAATTCCTCTGGTTGCCATTTTCTATAAACCGACTAAGCATTCAAGTACTAAGAATCGAAGGGATAAAAGAGAGCGAATGTGGGGATAATGAAAGCCCAACTTTAGCGGCCCAACTACATGAAAATTGACATTATGACAAGGACATAACACCTTCTAACCTGGACGCTGCGGTGGATAAAATAGTTGACAAGAAAGTATCCCAGAAAAAAATAAAATAGCTATTCGCACTCTGATCTCATCTCTCTCTCTCTCACCCTGAAGTGGCGTTTCTCTCTTTTTGGAACTCAAGACTCGAGAATTAAAAACAGAAAAATAAAAAATCCAAACTGATGTTGGGAGTTTATACTGAATTCGATTGCGGGGTGCAAAGTTTGTATCTTCAATGATAAAGGTTGAATTACTTTCTTTGAATAAGGACAGTCTGGGTTTCTTTCTCTCTCCGTGCAAATGCATTCATCCAAGAGTTTAAGCCGAAGCTGTAAGAATTGGTGGCCATCGATCAAGCAAATGGTTTGGAAAGAAAGAAAAAAAAAGTACAAGAAACTCATATATACAATGGACCTTGATGCCCAAGAACACCAGTAATAACAGTTAAACAGAACTACAGAACAAAAAAAAGATTCAAAATAATCAGTACAAAAATTCAGAAACCCCGCAACTCAAGATTCTACGCTACGAAGTACAAAGCTATAACAAGAACACGAAAAGGAAAATGAAAATGGAAGGGTTTTTTTTTTTTGGGGGGGGGGGATTAGCCGGGGACAGGATGTAAGGTAGAGAAAGGAAGACTGTGGAGGATGAGAAAACGAACCCGCCTTGGGAAAGGCACGGAATGGAAAAGATGCTCCAGCACCCTCGCCAACAGCACCGTGTACTCCTCCATCATCTCCGCCACTATCGCCACCAGTATCATCTCCCTTCTCGTCTTATTTCTCTCTTTTTCTATTGCTGCCACCTTAAAGGTCAGATTTTTGAGTCCTCAAAACTTTGACAACAGCCCTCTTTTCTGTGTATTTATATGCACTATGACAAGTGTATGTTTTAGTGGAAGACTGCGGAGGTATATATGCTTACTGTTCAGTGGGCGTTTCTTCTGCAAGAGACTAGAAGAGCCTCGTCCAAACCCTTTATTTGGGGTACCCGTTTCCATATAAACCAAACCAGGGGCGCCCAACAAGGCCAGCAATGTCCTCACAGTGAGCTGCTGGCCTTCCAACACGTGTGCATCCCCACCATATCTGTCCATGATACGGTTTTGTAAGTTAGATTACCTGATTCAATTCCGTCATGCAACAAAAGAAAAAGGAAAAAAAAAAAAAATAGCTAGACCCTTCCTTTATTATTTCTAATAGACAAGGGAGAAAGAGAAACTGGGTCCCTTCCTTCCCGTTCCTGTGGATATTGTTTCTCTCATCCTTATCCTTTCCCCTCTCTGCCATTTATTAATGTAGAAAGTGCAATGAGTATTCATTAATCATTTTTTTTTTCAACTTCTCTCCTGGTTTTGCCACCTCAACGTTCGAGGCGGTGTGGTTTTCGTGAGCCCAAGTTTTATTGAAAGGTGGATTCATCTTTCCAGCCTATGCGCCATGGGGTCCACCTTACCTAATGGATATACATTCTCTGTTTTTTTACCGATCTTCGTTCCGCCCACTCGCTTTCACAAACACACGCATAGTATTCATTTTTCGTTAGTTTTATCAACAGCTAATTCCCAGCAGCCGAAAACAGAGAAAAAGAAAACTGATTACAATGGTTGACTTGTAATCTTACGTTATGATGGTTGTTAGGAGTGGAACTTGTCATCAAGGGATATGATCGACGTCCATATCTATAAAACTACTACTATTACAGTGACGCACATTCTCGGCCTTGAATCTTCCCAAAACAAGTTGTTCAGTAGGGTACACAATATTTGGCAATTCTAGACACATGTACAAATGCATACAGGAAAGCAATTTCAAACCTAAACTTGTCTCCAAGCATGCAACACACAGACTTCCTACAGCTACTGCTGCAAAACATAAAGATCTAAATCATATCCATACCCCAATAAAGACTGCAGACAGGAGCACAACTAGAGAAACTCCAACCGTATAGATTAACAAGGATCGTGGGGCACGATAAGGATATTTCCCAAAATGGGTCACCCCTATCTGGCTGCTGCCCTGCAGACCACCGTGCTTCACTCCTAACCCAAGTTTTGCCGAGAATTCTCCATTAGTTCCCTTGTACTCCTCAGAAGTCAAAAGCTTGTTTTCTTCCTCTGGCTCGACAAAGCTAGAACCTTGTTCTGAAGCTTCACTCTCTTCCTCTGGCTCAGCAAATCTAGAAGCGTGCTCAGAGGCTTCTTCACTCTCTTCCTTTAGCTTAGAAAAAGTAGAGCTGTGCTCTGAGGCTTCTTTGGTCTGCAACAAGCAATATGATGGAATCAATAACTGATGAATACATAAGAGAAGAACTTTCATATCAGCTTCATCTGATGAACCTTACCTCAGTAAGAGTTGATTGCACTTCATATTCTTCTTCACTGTGGCTTGCACCTCTCTCTTCACTATGATGAGCGGTGCCTTGAACCTTCAAAAGCTCAGTGTCTTCCTCTGGCTCAGAAAAGGCAGGCCTGCGGTCCAAAGATTCTTTGTCCTGCACCCAAACAATATTACCGGATGAATGCACATGAGCAATAGTTTTAAACCAGCTTCACCTAAAGAACCATACCTCAATAACAGTTGATTGTACTTCATCTTCTCCTTCACTACAGCTTGCCCCTCTCACTTCACGATGGCAAGCTGATCCAGTAGAAATATTCATCTGCATAAGGATTCTTCTTGGCGCAATGCCTTGAGTTCCAAATTTGTCTGAATTTGGTTGATGTTGAGGCTGCCGGCCCCTAATCTTGATAGCAGATCCACCACCAGGACCACTGCTGTAGATAACTGGATTCTTCTCCTCAGCCGTTTCTTCAGAATTGGGCCCATAGGTTAAGCCCAGAGCAGAATTGGCAGGTGAGGCATCACATCCCACAGAATTATCCCAAAGGTCGGACATATTTTCCCCCTTAAGTTCCCAGTCAACAAATGGCGCAAAAGCATGGAAAGATCCAAATGAATTCTGCCTTTGTAATAACTGCCAATTATCATCATACTTGTTCGACCATCCAGAAGCTCCCATCTCAGAATGCCGCTGGTGTACAACAACATATTAACTTTAGTGTTAAGAGTATATCAATGATCAACTACCAAATTTCCATAAAGCAAAATATGTATACCATAGTGCCACAAATTCAAAGTCAACATGCATCAAGCAAAGCTGGAAACAGCAGAGGATTTTACCAACAAGGTGGCTTACAGAACATGAAAAAATTATCCGTTTTACCTGAATTCGGGCCATATCACTGTATGCATCACTTTCCCTAACATAGGAACTTCCAGGTGGTACAGCCTCTACCTTACATACTTGACTAGACAAATGGGTGTCGCTTCCCACAACTGAGTTCTTCTGAGTGGTTGATTCATCCCAGGAGTACAAATCATGGTTATTGAATACCTCATCGAACAACTCTGTAAAAGATATGTCCTGTTCACTTGTGTCACCAAGAGAATGGAATGTGTTATTGTCGTTGCCAAAGTCACTGGCAAAAGGTGAACCCAGATTATAAGGGGCCAGCTCTGTGAGATTCTGTGGTTGCGACGGGGAGAAATCTATGTAATCAATCTGGCAAGAAGCAGGCTCATAAATCGTTGAATTATCTCCCAGAGGCTGATGAACCTGAAGGGAAAGGAAGAAGACAAAAATTTAGCCAATTCACTTCTTGATTATTCAGACCAGAAAAGAAACTTATCCTCAAGAAAAGTTTATGCATAGTAAAAGATATCACTTGTCTCACCTCTATACCAGTACCTTCTTGTACATGATCTTCTTCCACATCAGACGCCATATAACTAGTGCTACTTGTGTCAACAGGCATATGAGCATTGGGGGTGATGATATCCAACTCATCAGTCAACCATCTCTTTATACCTTCAGATTGGTTACCAACTTGCATATCTGACATTGGTGTTTCTTGAACCACATCCGATGATATATCATCAGGAGAGGACTTGGTAGTGGTAGGAGATGAGCCAGTATGATCGACTTCATCATACTTTACAATGTCCGCCTTCTCCTCTGGCTTTCTGAACAAGCGACACAGTACAAAAGGAGCCTGTACAAAGCCAGAGAAGGACATGTTAACATGTTCAACATGCCAATAATAAACAAAACTATATAAGGTTCTTGTTGACAGTATCTCCAACAATTAGGAACAGAGGATGGAAAAAAAAAGCACTATTGTTAAGAATAAGGAAGCAAAGGAGATAGAGACCTGGCCGGGATGAGTACCGTCAAGTTGTTTCTGGGTAGCACGATACTCGTGCATGATCCAGTTCGTGCGCTCCCCCTTGGGAGCACGGCCTCTGTAGAAAACCAAGGTCTTCTTCATGCCGATCAAGGTGGTATTAGACCCAGACTTACGGGACTTGATGGTGCGGTCCTTGCCGGTCGCTTTCCAGTATCCGGCGTCAGTGGCCCGGTTGGAACGATGCCCATTTGGGTACTTCCGATCACGCGGACAGAAGAAGAACCACTCTGGATCGCCCGTCTTTATCACCGAAAGCTCTTTTTTTTCACAAATTAAGCAGTTAACTTTTTTTTGATCGGTAACAAATTAAGCAGTTAACTATAAGAAATATGCAACATTAAAATGAAAGGCGCAAATTTCAGAATAATGTCAAAGAGAAACAGTCTTTAGCTGTTAGCATATGAAATCGCCAGATGCAGTGGAATTATCAATTTTTGATTCAGTGGAGAATAAAGCAAAATTTTGACAGCCAATTAACCAATCAAGAAAAGGAAAAAAAAAAACTACTACCACAATAAGAATCGAATTGAATTTCAAGATAAAGGTAAGCCAATATAGTGTTTAAAACGTAAAAGAAAAAGGAAAGAGAGAAAAATACCAGGCAAATCCCAGGGCTCCCATCTGCAAACGTCGATTTCGGAGATGACCCGGACCTCGGAATGACGGCCGTTGATTTTCAACCTCAGGTAATGATTTATGAGCTCTTCGTCCGTCGGCCTGAATCTGAACCCCAGAGGCAGCGATTCCATCGACATCACTTCCATCTTCCTCTTCTTCTTCCAAAGCCCTGACCTTACCGGGATCTCGTAAACCCTGAATTAGTCAACAAAAGCCCTAACCACTCAAAAATATAGCGAAAACCCAACACTTGGAACATTAATCACAGGTAAACTCAGGCTTTGGCTTTTTGTTTAGTCTCTGGACGCTTGGTACAAAACCAACTGTTCGTCCAATGCGTTAGGGCTAAGAAAACCCACCATTTCTGGGGTCGGTTCCTCGGCACCCGTTCCGGTCGCTTTCCCAGGACCCGATACGACAGTGAACTGAAGCGGGTCCCTTAGCTTTGTGGGGGCCAGCAGTGCGTCGTGCATTTGCGTCCTTGGAGACTCCTGGCACCTGCTGTATGTAACTTTGCAGTAGAAAATCTCTATGTGAAGATTTCTCTCACTTTTTCACGTAAGAAACTAGAAAGTAGTAGAAGGGTGGGTTAGAGAGAGGCTGGAGATACATACATTGACCGTATATAAAGGTCCCTGAAAATGATTCTATGATTATTTATTATTTCTTTTATGCATACTTTACATCTAAATATATATTATTTCTCTATATCATTTATCAGTTTTATTTTTATTATTTCTCTATTTTCTTTTAAAAAATATTTTATTCGCTTTTTTTTTTCTCTTCACAATTATTCTCTTTAATTACCAAAAATTTTTTATTTCACCCAAGATTTCAAATTTTATAACGTTTCAATCTATTTTTGAGATTGCAATTTATTATTATTATTTTTAATCTAAGGAATTAAGAAATTGGAGAAAAAGGAAAAGGAGAAATGAAGAAAAATAATAATAAAGAAAGAGAAAATAAGAGATAGAAACTAATAAAGTAAATAATACAAGGATGAAGAATGCTATCCAGCCCATATGTATAGTGTGGTGAAATTGAAACTATAGAAAAGAGGGAAATGAACACCAAAGGTGTTTATCACAGTATCTACACTAAAAAAACCGAAATTATTATTATTTACTTAACTGTTCATATGTAAATGCATGCTACTGGGACCGATGTCCCTATCAACAATCCAACCGATAAATGCATTTCAGATTTTTTTTTTCTTTTCTTTTATTATTTACTTACTTAATCACTAAGAAATTAAATAAAAAACAAAAACAAAAACAAAACAAAAATCAGTCAGCCATCGGTCAGTTCAAAATCTTCAAATAGCATCATCCTTTAATTTATACAATCTCATGGAGAATATTTTATTACTAAATGTCTTAAACTTATATGCATTTTACATAATCCATTTGGAAATGCTGTTTGTCCTAAAATTTGGATAAAAACCTTATGCGACATTCACATCTTGCATGGCATCATTAAATATTACGATATATATACATATATACATATACATATATATATATATATATATATATATTATAATGATCTCTTTCCCAATTAAAAGAAAATGAAGAGGATTTTGATTTCCAATATGGATGAATATTTTTCTTTTTCCTAAAAAATAAAAAGAGAATGAAAAAAATAGAGAAACGTCTTCTTTTTATAAGTTCTCCCTGGATCCCACTAGTTGATATTAATTATTTTTTTTTATTTTTTTTACATATATTTTTTTAACACTTTAATTTTTAAAAAAAATCGTAATATTATTAAAAAATTCTTAACTATTAAGTAAAAACAAAAAAAAAAAAAAAACAACAACAGTAGCCCTAGCAAGAGCTACCAGGATGACCAGCATTAAGTATTTCACACAGAACATCTGCCTCATTTGTTTTCGACACTAAAATTCAAAACTTTAAAAACTTTGAAAACCTTTCATTCCATCATTACAACTTTCTCAAATCTCCATATAAAATAAGATAAACAATTCTACTTTTTCAAATCCCAAAATAACTATAATATTAAAAAATATATTCTAACAATATTTTATTCAACTTTTCAACTTTAATCTCATCTCATCTCATCTCTGAAAACAAACGAGATTACTCATAGAAATCGAAGTTGATTCGGACAAAAGTGTGCATAAAACATGTTCTCAAAACCCACTTGTAGCATCGGCTTTCTTTTTCTTTTTTTTCGGTCGGGGATAGTTTTTTTCTCTTTTTTATATATAAGTCTGTCTATATTAATTACCAAATATTTTATCAAAGTTTTCACGTGCTATTTATTTATTATCTGAGACAAATTACTTTCCAAAAGGAAAGTAAAGGGCTGCGAGCCCAATGAAAATGCTCCACCTTTAAAAAGTAGATTATTCTATGAGAACATGCTTCCATCTTTTCTCTCACAAAAGTTGCAGTGGTCGGGCGATCCAATCTCCATCACCCTATTTTTCTCCCTCCCCCCATCTTTCCAATGGAATTGTCATCCTTGCAACCTAATAGCTGATATCCCATCTCAGCAGAAGGTTCACGGACATAAAATATCACACATTCTCGATAATGGCATCAAATAGTCATATGTTTCCATCAAAGGAACAAAGAACTCTTTGGAAACTGCAAGTAGGCCCCAATCTTTTTTTTTTTTAATAAAAAAAAGGAAACTCTCTTGCCAATCTCTGTATCCTGTTGGCTGCTTACCAAACTCACTTCTCTCGTAGTTGTTCCTGCCTCCCAAAAGTCAAGAATATGGTTTTGATATCTGTATGTGGTTTAACAAGTCTGTGCATAGATTCATCTCAAACATAAATGAAAAGTTCCGGGGGAAAACAGTGTCCTCTCACTTCACCATGCTGTATCAAAGTGTGAGCTAACAAAGAAATGCTCCCTCTCAAATCATAAACGAAGGTGAACAATGGGATACTGTAGTCCACAACAATTAAGAGTTCTCTTGCAAGTTGAAGAATTTATTGTACACAAATTTACCTATATGGCAGGATGATAACCAAGACTCACATTTGTTTCCACTCTTTGCACAACTCTTCTCAAACTCCACTCATGACAGAAATCCAGAGCAACTCGCAGTCCAGTCCCAAGGCCAAGAACAATAATGACACCTGTACATTTCTCTCCATTTTTTACCATCATCAAACAAGCCAGTCATTAGGAAAGGAAGAGTAACAATGTAGAGCTACATACCGATTATAACGTTGATGGGCAGTGCCGAGATACCCAGGGTAATGGATATCAGCACATCCAACAGGAGACCACAAACGATGATTGAAAATGCCACCCAAAGTGGACTAAAACAGTTCTGGTACAGAATTCATTGGATGCAACAAAATCAAAGGAATGAATATTGTTTTTTTTTTATAGGTATCAAGGGAATGAATATTGTTTCCTCAAATAAGTTCCAGCAGATTGAGCAGAGTGACCCCTTACCCTTTCACGACCTTGATGCCTAAAATTTGCGTCATTCCTCCAAACCCAGTAATTTGTCTGTTCCATGAAAAACAAAAACATAAAATTTCATACACTTGTAAAAATAATGTTTTGTCACCCTGATATATCTTCAGCAAAAGTGCTAATGTTCACAATTTTGTGATCACAATTTAAAAAAGGCAAGTTTAAAACCCAACCATTAAACCAGTAAAATTAATAATTATTAAAATTTTAAAAAGAAAACAAATCCAGTGGCAAAACTAACTCAAAAGAGATTAGAGGATATTTTGAATATATAATTTTATTACTATAATATTCAAATCATATGTTTTGATTTCTTCTGTTGGATCGTGTTCTCCAAAGTGTTGAAGAGTATGCTCCAGTTGCATGGCATCTTGCTGCCAAGGATCAAGTACAGCTTGGGCATAAGATGAAGGCTCCACTGCTTGAACAATGGAGGAAATAGCAGAAATGGGATACCAAGTAGAAAGGAACATGGTGTGGTCAGGGAAGACATCAGGACAGAGGGAATCCGTACTAGACCAAGTGGTCATGGGCTGAGTAGAGTGTGGAGCAGGAAGTGTTTCACATGATGGGGTTTCAGGTGTTGGGGCAGGAAGTGAGGGGAGCTTGTGTGAAGGAAGTGATGCAGGGGAGGTTTGGAAATCACTAGAGATGGGATTCAAAAGTTCATGGCTATCAAAAGGCGAAGCCGAGACATGGTCAGAAGTTCAAAAGTTCAAGGCTATCAAAAACACGAATCTGAGACATGGTCAGGAGTAGGTTGGGGATCAAAGATTGAGAAGGGGAATTGGGGGGTTGGAAAGAGTCAAAAAAATGTATAGACACTTGTGTAGTAGCAAGAGACAAGATTTGAGGGGGTAAGAACTGGTAGTTTGTTCCAAGCTGGGAAAAGAAGTCTCATTAAAAACTTCATCCATGAGTATGTGTGCCTTTTGAAGTGAAGGATCAAAGCACCGGTACCCTGTGTCCAAATTCATAGCCTACAAAGATGCATGGCTTGGTATGAAATTGTAACTTCATGTCAGAGTAATGGGGCCAAAGAAGAGTAAAAACACACACATCAAAAGACTCAAGGTGAAAGTGATCTGAACATTAATGGAACAATTCTACATAGGGACTCTTATGATTTAAAATGGTTGTAGGAAGATGATTAACAAGGTAGACCATGGTGGTGAATGTGTCAACCCAAAATTTCTTTGGTAGCCAAGATTCAGTAAGAGTTAATCCCATTTCAAGAATCTTTTGGAGTTTTCTTTCAGAAAGCTACTCAGATGTGTGAGAACAAGATTTGCAATGGAGAATTCCATTTTGGTGAGAAATGGAATTAAATCTTTGCGAAGTAAATTCACCTCCTCCATTAGATTGAAATTGTCAAATTTTGATGGAAATCAAATTTTCAACAATGCATTTGAATTAATGACATGCTAAGATACATCTAGCTTTTGTTGCAATGGATAAACCCATGTGAAGCAAGAAAAATCATTAATGAACACCACATAGTAGTGGCATCCACTTATAGAAATAAGTGGTGTGGTCCACACGTTAGAGTGAACTAATTCTAGGGGATGTTGACTCGATCAAATGGAGGAAGAAAAGGATCATGTTTTGCTTTTTAAGTTGACAAGATTCAAAAAAGAAAAAAAACTGACAAGATTTAATGCTAGCATTTAAAAGCAGGTAATTGTGGAGATTTGACTATAAATAGGACAATTACATCTAAAGGATGTCCTATTCTAGAATGCCAACCAGAAAGGAAGTTTTATTCCTAGGAGGCGGTGCTTTTTCTTTAAAGAATTCCTTTGCAACTGGACTTCATACAAAACATTTTCACTCTTGCCTTCCAAAAAAATGGCTCCATTCTGCATGTGCAGGCCCAATTAAAATCTGTTGTTGTTAGTGTAGAAATAACAGTGATTATCTTGACAAAATTTTTGGATGGACAATAAACATGTTGAAGCTAAAGGCCAATGGAGAATATCGTTCAAATTAAACTTAGAACAACGGATTCATAACAGTTATTTCCTCATTAGGAAGGTAATTCAGAGGGCATAAGTCAAAACTGTCTGGCTTGATCATGACAAGCTGTGCAATATTTGGGAAAGGAAAAATTATGGAGTTTTTTGGAAGGCATGGTGGAAGTACTCAAGGTACTGATAGAGACATGGCTAGAGCTAGAAAAGTGTGTGCTTTGGCCAGCCATGGGTAAGGATATTGTTAGCATGAGCCTATAGTTCTAAGTTGGGGAGGCTTGAACAACAGCTTGACAGTAGGATACTCTAACACAAAGTTCCACACCATTGTGGTCTTTCTTGAGAAGTAGGATTAATTAACAAAAGATATGCTAAAAAGTAAACATATTCTTTTGCTATATATGTCAAATTTTTCTTCCAGGCTCTAAATATCAAATATCAAATGTTTATATGTTGCATTACTTATAAGCATTCAAAATTATGATATCATTCAGAACAGATGCCAAGGGCCCTTCATATGTTCTTAATAATCAGTAGATGTTCTAGTATGTACTTGAGAAGGTCAAATCTGAACATTTGGGTGCATACAGTACAGTACAATACGTTTAAAGAATTTAACAAAGAATGTTTCGATTCTTTATATAATTAGGAAAAACAAAATACATATTGGGATGTGGCTAAGAAGTAATTCCTTCAAAATGGATATGATATCACAAAGATGAGGTGAACTAAAAAGCCCATCCAATGAGGTAACCTAATGCATGAGTTAAATAACTTGATAAAAATGGTATGGAATATGGAATACGTACACTAGGCTGGGAATCTGGAGGTGGCACGTTTGCAGCTACCTCTCTGCACAAAAAACCGAAAACACATTATAAGATCCTTCGAGACTGAGCTAACTCCAAATCAAGAACAAATATAGTGAAAAGACTTACTGGCATATCTCACATTTGTTTGATCCTCTTGTACAAAACCAAGTATTTATGCATGATCGGTGGGCTTTTGCAAGACCACCTCGACAATGGCACCCAAGATCTATAAGAACTTCTTCCTTCTCCTGCTGACAAACTCTGAAAAATAAAACAGCCTATATCAATGCTTTTTATGTGAAACTGAACAGAAGATAAAGCAATTAATTTTAAGATATAATCCAATGATACTTATATCCATCTAAATCAATTTCCAACATGAAAATAAAGCAAAACTACATAACACAAAGGTTTTTCAACATGCAGCCAAAGTCAATAGTCCTGTTTTAGTTCCTTTTCAAAACCTCACATGGTGATTTGAAAAATCTATTTATAGCAGATTGAGCAGCTGTGGGCAATCTAAATTTATGCACCAACTTGAACAAGACTTTTTTTATGACCTCAAAAGATCAATACCAACTTGAACAAGATGAAAATGATAATATGTGCAAAAACAGAGGCAAAAAGGCCAAAACCTGAGAATCCCTGCAAATAATAAAACCAATAAAAGCAACCAGGATGGACATCACTGAGCATAACAAAATACCGAACAACAACATTTTTTCTCCATAGCTCTGCTTTTTTCTTCAAGGATGGGGAATTCCAAGCCATCAACATTGAGAAGACTTAAGTTGATGCAACCCTACTCAAATTCTATAAAAGAAATATTGAACCTTTATAAATATTCTCCCTTTAATTTAAAGCGAATAACTTAGTTTCATCATACCCAGCCTGTAATGGAAAGTGTGTCTTCTAATAAATTGAGTGTGGATCGCGTCCAATATCATCCGCTGAAGAGTTTCTTTCATTTCTATGGTGCATTCCAAACCAAGCACACATACATTTATTTGTAGAGTAAACCTCATTTCGAGATTGTTTTTTCACCATCAAGTTAATGTTACACCAACTTTTAAAAGGGAAAGTTGAAAATGACAGTCGAATTGATGGTTAGTAAGGCAATAAGCAAGAGCACGCTCAGCTTAGATTAAAAGAAAACAGGGAAAATGAAATCCATAAGAAACAAAACATGAACTCATTAAGCCATTTCTGGATAGTCGTGATGTATCAAGAAATTATATGATACCTGCATAGTTCAACAAAACTTGCTGTCCTCGACAAATATGTCTTTTTGGGAGACAGAGCAGGGGACAGTTGTTCATCGTCATTAGAGGAGTCCACAGCAGTTAACTTTGCAGTTGGTTCGGGAGTCTGATCACAACCATGATTGGCGTTGGCGTTGGTCGACTGCTTCTCCAGGTCGGGAAGATCACCATCGCAGCTGGTGTCTTTCAACATCTGATGCCAAAAACCCTCGCCTACCAACCGGTACCCTTTGCTTTATCAATTCCGAGCACGAAAGGAAACTGAGTCACGCGATTCGAGCTGCCGAATACCCTTCAAAATTAAGAATGAAAATCCATTGAAATATCTTGGCAAAGAGCATTGACAAAAGACCTCAAACAAAACAAACAAAAAAAAGAAACCTCCGTTGCAGCAAAAGAAGACCGAACCTCGTAAAAGTGGGTATTGGGATTCAGCAATGGAAGCTTCGAGAGTCGACGAAGCACCTTAACACAGCCGAAAGAAAGATCCAAGACGAAGAAGAAGATGAACAAGCGAGAAGATTAAAATGTTAAACCCCAAATTCTATGCAACCCCAACAGTGAATCACAATTTTTGGTGGTGGGTATGTATTTAAGCGACTCCCCAGCGCCCGTTACTCACTGCCATGCTCACGCTTCACTCGCACTCGCACCTCACCGGATGGGATTCACTGCAGTTAAAAGGGAAGGCAAGGCGCAAAGTGGACGAAGCTTAAAAAATTCTCTAGCCTTTCTTTTGGTCCCCACAAAATGCAACTGGTGACAACAAACCCGAAACCACCACTTTCTTTGTCACTATTATTGTAGTTAGCCTTTCAATTAAAGTCGACTACTTAAAACGTGTTGTAATATGTCACGCTACACGAAATAAGTTTTGGTATTATTATAGGCGATTCCATGCTGAAGGCACAATTACTGATCTAAAAAGATTATGATTATGATTTCAAAAAAAAAAAGTTTAAGATCTAGATGCTATTTTAGTTAAGGCATTTTTTTTTTTTTTGGAGAAAAATAGACTTCATTTCATTAATGAATTTCGAAGTTACAAATGTGACTTATCAATACAGGGAAAACCCAGACTACAAGTCAACCTACGCATCTGCTCTAAAGCACCCCATACATAAATTTCTTTATAACGGACTTTGTCTTAACTTCTATAACTCTTTCTGATCAAACTAGGTTTGTCAGAGAGAATCACACTCTGTAAAAACAGAGCCTAAAACGACTTCTTTTCAAAAGAAAAGAAGCTCTATCACCTCCCATCCTCCCTAAGAGGAGGAGTCCTACCACACCGTCTCCTCCCAAAGGAGGAGCGGGACTTGACTACTATGGATTTCAAAAGAGTCCGCTAGCCTATTTCTATTAATAATGCAGAAAACTAAATACAGGCAAAAAGCAGGAAAAACCAACTCAAACAAAAAACACTGCAACAACCCCTAAACAGGGCTCAACAGAGGTGCAAAAACCAAAAAACAACCACAAACCAAATCAAATACACTACAAAACAGAACCCAACAACAGACGAAACCAAACAGGATCGGGGTGGCGAGTGGGGGGCACGCGCCACCCCACTAACTATAAGTTAGTTAAGGCATTTTAATCCGCCTATAAGTTGTCTGAACTTTGTGACTCAAATGTGTGATATAGTCCCGATACCGCACTAACTATTAGAGGCAGCTTAATCATTGATTTAAAAATTCTACGACTATGCTTCAATTATTAATACAAAACTTTTATGATTATTGGATATTGATTTAGTTAAATCTTTAACCTTCAAGATAATAACATCAATCTAACCAGCATTGATCTTAACGTCTTATGGGTGAAACTAGGATTTCGATCCTCAATTTTGATTGTATGAAAGGAAAAAGATATAAACAAATTAGATATAATAGAGTCCACTTAAGTGGGATTTGAATCTGTCAAACTTATGTCACATCTTTCGTATTTTAAGTTATCAAACACGTAACACAAATCTAATACACTCAATGGACCTTAAACATGCATGTTCTAGCACATATATTGACAGAACTTATGGAGAAGGATGACTTGTGAGGATTCAATTAATGATAAAGAAGAGATATCGTGATAATATGCTCAAGATATTAACTTAAAATAAAATAACTTAGTACATAAATTAGAATTGGAATTAAAATGAATTATCTCAAAAACACGCATAACATAATTAGATATATGATCAAAATATAGATTCGGACCTGATTTGGATTGCAAAATGTCTCATTTCAGTCTATCTTATCGCAACATCCAAATATCATAAATACAAACACTTTTCAATTTCAAATTTTCAATTTTTTCATTTAATTATTACCTAATAATTAGAAGTTTCCTAAACTTCTATACAAAACATAGAAAACAATTTAACTTTTTTAAATAAAAAAAATTATTAAAAAAATTTATTCTAACAATAGTTTAATTTTATAATATTTTTATTCAACTTTTCTTTCTCATTTCTCAAAACCCTATAAAACATCTTAAATCAAATAATTCATTACTATTCACAAATTTTTTATCTCATCTCAAATTCCAAACGATATCTTATTGATGACTTGAGATACTTACATTGACAATTTTGACTTGAAAGCTTTAAAAAGAAACTTTGATACCTACTTACAATCCTTGCAAAGGATTTGTGTATGTATATGTAGACATACAGTCACGAGACGTGCGAAGGAGTAATTGCATGTCTCGTGATTGTATGTTATCTACAGTCAACTTTGAGATTTGAAAAAGTTAAATTATTTATTATATTTTATGTGAGAATTTAATAAAATTGTAATGATGAGAGGAGATAAGATAAAACACTCTCACTATACAAACCGAGCTTATCATGCATGTACACTTATGTCACTATAAGAAAAATTACCTTTATCGACGAAAGTTTTAGCGACGATATAAAAACCGTAGCTAAATGTTTATTTTTAGCGAAGAAAAATTTAAATTCATCGCTAATATTACTTATAACAACTAAAATTATACCTTTATTTATATTGGTCGCAAATATATAAAAGGAAAAATTTTTCACCAAATGAGAAAATAATTTTGACGATAATTATAGAACTAGTAATAATTATAATTGTTGCTAATAATCTTGTTGTAGTAGAGTATTGCCAACTAATTTCATTTTGTCATAAATAATAAGTTTTAGTGAAATTATAATTTTTTATCAATTTTAGTCTAATAATCAACTTGTTACAACCTAATTTATCTTCGCAAAAGATAATAATTTAACGACAATATCAAAATCGTAGCTAGATGTTTATTTTTAGCGAAGAAAATTTTAAAATTTGTCACTAATATTACTTTTAACAACCAAACTTATACCGTTATTTATATTGGTCGCAAATACATGAGCAGGAAAATTTTTCATCAAATGAGAAAGTAATTGTGGCGACAATTATAGAACTAGTAATGACTCTAATTGTCGCTAATAATCTTATTGTAGTAGAGTATTGTCAACTAGTTTCTTTTTGTCATAAATAACAAGTTTTAGTGAAACTGTAATTTTTTGTCCGTTTTAGTGCAATAATCGAGTTTTTATGACTCAATTTATCTTCGAAAAAGTAATATTTTAGCGACGATATAAAACTCGTAGCTAAAGGTTTATGTTCAGTGAGAAAATTTAAATTTGTCGCTGATATCACTTTTAATAACCGAAATTATATCGTCATTTGTATTGGCCACAAATTCATAAATATAGAGAGTAATTATAACAACAATTATGGAATTAACAATGATTATAATCGTCGCTAACAATCTTGCTATAGTTGAGTATTGCCAATGAGTTGCATTTTCTCATTAATATGTTTTAATAGGTAAACGACATTTTGTCATAAATAATAAATTTTGTGAAGATATAATTTTTTTGTCTATTATAGTCTAATAATTAATTTTATGCGATCCAATTTATTTTTGTAAAATGTAATGTTTTAGCTATGATATAAAACTCGTAGCTAAATGTTTATTTTCAATGAGAAGAACTTTAAATTCGTCACTGATTTCACTTTTAAAGACCAAAATTGTAATGCCATTTATATTGGCCGCAAATACAAAGCAGGATAATTTTTCACCAAATAATAAAATAATTGCAACGACAATTATATAATTAGCAACGACTATAATTATCATTAATAATCTTGTTGTAGTAGAATATTGCCAATGAATTGCGTTTTGTCAATTATTTCTTTTTTAATTTAAAATCTCAAATTTTAAATTTTAAAATTTTACAATTTCAATAGCTAACACGTGAGTATGTAGTTGTATGTATAAAATTACAATTACATATGAAATAGGACTCCCACTTAATACTAATAATGTTGTCAAAGTTTGTACTTTAATTTTATAGATAACTTAGTTTAATTATGCTCTTTTCTAACTTATTTCATCTCTTTTATCTATAAAAAATATCTATTAAACATATTTTAAAATAACATTTCTGTTGCACTAAAAAAATTGCAGCCTTTTAAAAATAAACTTCAGTTTTCAATGCAGCCTTTTACCATATTGAACGATATTTTTTAAATTATTTTATTTTATTTTTATATGTACTGGATTATTTTTAACCAGAAATTTCAAATTTGACATGATCTCCCAGCACCTCAAATTTCAAATATTCTTCTTCTAAAAAAATTGAAATTAAATATTCTTTTTCCTATGTTTTCGTGCTCTTTCCTAGTATTTGATTTTATATCAATTCCTTGATTCATGCTACGTACCCACCACAAAAAGATGTTTCTTATTGATGGTATGAAAAGTACTTTTAAATTTTAATAACTACAAATATCTTGTTAAAACCGAATGAGGATATATAAATAAACATAGGGAGACACTTACTCTACGTGCCGAACGAGATCCCAAAATAATAAATAAGGCTGCGCAGGAGTATTAAGGATATAGGAGGAGTATTACGGATTTGAGAAAGAAAAATTGAGGTTCTACATCTACGTTTATATTCTTTGGTATGTAATTTTTATTTTTTTTAAATATTATTTTGATGTTTATTTACATTCAAATTTTAGAATTTATTTTTATCAATATGTCTAGTTAAGTTTTCAACTAAATTTGAGAATGAAACTTCATTGATGATGATATAGTAGTATTATTTATGAGATTGATTTTTTCCCAATTATTTATGTGTTCAATGATCTATTGTTCGTGCTTCATATTAATTGAGAAATAGAGTTATTGATATAAGTTCAATCATATTTTTCTTATGATATAGAATAATTTTAATAAATTGAGAGCTTGATTTATAATTTTGACAAAAATAAAATCTTATATCTTTTATGATTTGTTTTAATAGATATAAGTGATGATTTGATTTTAAATCAAGAAAAATATGTATAGTTTAGATATTTTTTAATCCTGTTGGTCAAGCATGCTTTTATACTTTTGGGTTTTAATCCCTTCCATCAAGATGCTTTTATAGTTTTGGTTAATTACAAAAACTGCCATTTAAAAGTTCATTTCCATATCCCGATTTGAATCGTCACTTTTTTCATTCTCTCAATCATCACTTCATTAAATTTTATTTGAATGAAGTAACTGAAATAATTTTTTTTCATTTAATTATAAATTTTATTTTAACAAATAATTGATTATTTGACTTTATTATTTTAAAAGAAAAGTAACTTACCTTAGAATTTTTTTTAAAATAAGGTTTTAATGGTATTATATTCTATAATAATAAAAATGAACTTCTAGATTCTAACGTAATTATTATAAAGAGATTGTAAATTTATAATTGTTCACACATAATTTTCAATAATGGTTTTAGTTTTAGTTGAGCTTGATTTGTTTGTTAAATTTTTTATAGGTACAATAAAATGGAAAAAAACTGGATACATCTTACTAATAAATTTTCTACAACATATGTAGAAGGGGTAAACTAATTTATTAGTATTGCACGTGGTTCTGCAGACAAACTGGATAAGATCATATGTCCATATGTTAAGTGTAAGAATAAATATTATAGGACTATAAATGTGGTGTAATTGATAAGAATTGCACTCAATAGATATTTCATGGTGAAGATGAAATATGAAATGAAAATCAAGTTTGTGACAATGTTAATGAAAATGACTGGACAGAAAATGTTGACGCTGTTGAAGAAATGGTAGATGATGTTTACATGGGAACATTTATAGATACTAATGTAGGAGAGTCTTCAACTAGCCAAGGTCACACATTGTCATAATTAGGAAATAAAAATTTTTAACAATTGTTGGAAGATTCTTAATGTCAACTTTATCCAGGTTGTGTGAAGTTTTTAAAATTGGCTTTCATTATAAGGTTGCTCTATTTGAAGAAAATTAATAATTAGAATAATAAGTCATTTGACATGTTGATCGACTTGTTGAGAAAGACACTTCTCGATAGAGAGACGATGCCTAAGTCTTACTATGAAGCAAAACAATTGAGACGAGGTTTGGGCTTTAATAATGATAAGATAGATGCATGCAAAAATGATTGTGTACTTTCTTGGAAAAAGCATGTTAATAGTCAAAAGTGTCCAATATGCAAAGAGCCAAGATGGATTGACAATGAAAAAAAAAAAAAAAATTCCTTATAAGGTGTTGCGGTATTTTTCATTGAAATCAAGATTGTAAAAGTTATTTATGTTAAAAAATATAGCTGAGGATATGAGATGGTATAGAGAAAAACAAGTTTAGGATTTGAATAATTTGAGACATCCAGTTGATTCTGCGGTTTGGAAAGAATTTGATAAATCGCATCAATGGTTTGCTCAAGAATCTAGCAGCGTTCGACTTAACTGACAACAAATAGTTTTAATTCATTTGGTAACATGAGTACATCTCATAGCGTGTGACCAATACAACTTTTGTAGTATAAACTATCTCCTTGGAAGTATATGAAAGATCCGTACTCATTATTAGGGGTGAGCATCGGGCGGTCCGGACTGGAAAAATCAGACCGGACTGGACCGGTCCCATACTCGGTTCGGTCCGGTCCGACTTTTATAGGACCGAACTCATTCGGTCTGATCCACGGTTCAGAGCCTTTTCGGACCGGACTGGACCGAATGTAAATAATTTATTTTTTTATAATTTATATATATATATAATTAATTATATAATTTTCATCTAACCTAATCCTATCACTAACTAATATATAATTATACTATATTATAATTAAGTATAGATTATAGTTATACTTATACAATTATACTTATACTAATATTACTAATATATAGCTATACTATATTACTAATAGACAATAGTCTAATACTTTATACTAATACTATTATATAGTTATATTAATAGTTATATTAGTTGTTATATTAGTTATACTATATTATAGTGATTTATTATAACTATATTATATATTAGTATAAGTTATAGTGATTTAGTATAGGTATAAGTTATAATTATACTATATTATAATTAAGTATAGACTATGGTTATACTTATATAATTATACTTATACTAATATTACTAATATATAGCTATACTCTATTACTAATAGACAATATTCTAATACTTTATACTAATAGTTATATTAATAGTTATATTTATTGTTATATTAGTTATACTATATTATAGTGATTGATTATAACTATATTATATATTAGTATAAGTTATAGTGATTTAGTATATGTATAAGTTATAGTGATTTATTTAGTATATGTATAAGTTATAACTATAGTCTATATTAGTATTACTATTACTATTACTATATCACTGTAGTTAATAGTATCATATAGTGATATAGTATTAGAGTTTTAGTATAACTAATACTATAGTGATTTATATAGTAATATATATATAGACTTAAAGTGGATTACTAATAGTCTAATACTTTATACTAATAGTAATTATATAGTTATATCAATCATGATTTATAATAACAAATCACTATAAGTCTATAACTATATATATTTACTATTTAGTATCAATGTATTAATAAATTCTTTAATGTATTACTAATAGTCTAATACTATTAAGTATTAAGAGTTATCCTAATAGTTTAATATAGACTATAGTTATAGGTATACTAATATAGTTATACTAAATCAGTATAACCAATACTAATATATAACTATAGTAAATGGCTAATATTAATAATATTATATAGTCTAATATATTATATAACTATACTAATATATAAGTCTATAACTATTTAACTAATACTAATAGTTTAATATAGACTATAGTTATAGACTTATAGTTATACTAATATAGTTATACTAAATCACTATAACTAATACTAATATGTAACTATACTAATAGTCTAATATTAATACTATTATATACTCTAATATATTAGACTATAGTATATTAAATGTATTACAAATATATATATATATATATTTATATATAGTTATACTAAGTCACTATAGTCTATTAAATCATTAAATGTATTATAAATATATTACAAATATCAATTATCAATTTCCCAAACCATCACAAAAAACTTTAATTATCATTTAAAAAAAACACATTGAAAATAATAATTTATTCAATAAGAAAGGGAAAACGGCGGCGTTTTCCCTATAACTAAAGTTCAAAGTTTTAAACCCTAGGCCTCTCTCTCTCTCTCGTCTCTAACTCTAAGTCTCTGCCTCGTCTCTCGTCTCTCAACCTCCCATCTCTCACTCTCTCGTCTCTCAACAGTCAACTCTCTCAACTCTCTCATCTCTCACTCTCTCATCGCTCAACTTCCTCATCTCTCTCTCAGCCTCTGTCTCTCAACTCTCTCGGCCTCTGCTCTCTACGTATTCAACGGACCACGGTAAGTTTTTGTTTTTTTTTGTTTTTTGAAATTACATACATTGGATTTTTGTGATTGAGTTTTGTGATATTTGGGTTTTGTAATTGGGTTTTGTGATATTGGGATTTTTGTGATTGGGTTTCAGTTTTGTGATATTAGGGTTTTTGAATCCGAAATTTAGGATTTTTTGTGATTGTGTTTATTATTGTGTTTGTGATATTAGGGCTTTGTGATTAGGTTTGTGAAATTATTTTGAAATTATGATATATGATATTTGTGATATTAGAGTTTTTTGAATTCAAAATTTACTATGATTAGGTTTTGTAATTGGGTTTGTGAAATTACATTGATAGGGTTTTGTAATTTTTCTACTCACCATAACATCTGTGTGATTGTTTTGTAGTTAGAACTTAATGGGTCGGATTTCGCAGCAATTGTAAAGTGATTAATGAGCCTATATTATCATATGTAAATGCGGAATGATTTGCTCGTCTCCCAAAATTGATGCATGCCATCTCAGCACGTGCCCTCTCTGCTGCATTAGTTGCATGTTTAGTTCTGAGGTTTTGGAGGTATCTTATTTCCATTCGTACTATTCGAGTATCTAAAGGATGAGTGCATTGTAACGAGCGTGTGGACTGAATGTAATTTCCCATTTCTAATTATTTAGAACACCCCTCCTTTCCTTGTAATTTCCAATTTCTAATTTTTACTTCAGTTTATAATTTGTAATAACTTTTGTATTATTATTTTGTTTTTATTATTATTTTGTTTTTCTAGTTTTTTATATAGATTAGTTTTCTTTTATCATTGTATTTTTCGAGATCAAGTTTTTATTTAGTTTTTTTAGCTAAAAAATGTACAAAATTTGAAGTGGGTCGAAAATAATTGAAATTGGGCCCAACAAAAATCAAATTTAAATGGGCTGAATGGCCCATTTGGGGCATGTCCATATCGAATGGACTGACCCTGGACCGGACCGGACCGGTCTTATCTATACTCGGTCTGGTCCATGGTTGAAAATCTCTAGATCGAATAGGTCCGGTTCGGTCCACAAAACAGCCTAAGACCGGACCAGACTGATATCACCCCTACTCATGATGACCTTACTTATTCCTGGACTTAGGGCACTTGGAAATGAAATTGATATGTATTTGAGACTACTGATTGATGAGTTGAAGCAATTGTGAGAATGTGTAGATATATTTGATGCATCAGTATCACAAACGTTTCTATTACATGGAGCATTATTATGGACAATAAATTATTTTTCTGCATATTCAAACCTCTCCGGATGGAGCACTAAAGGAAAGTTAGTGTGTCTAGTGTGTAATGAGGAGATAGTTTATGCGGTTAAAATATGGGCAAAAGCATTGTTATATGGCTCATCGCTGCTTTTTGCAACCGGGGCATATTTGGCGAAAAACTATTTTTAATGGAAAAGAAGAGCATAGATTGATATCTCATGAATTGTCTGGCAATGATGTGTAAGAACAACTTATGAATGTCAGACATGTGCAATTTGAAAAAATAAATAAGAAAAAACGTGCAGTAAAGGAGTTGAATTGGGAAAAAAAAAGTATTTTTATTGAGTTATCATATTGGTCAACATTGAAATTAAGACACAACTTGGACGTTATGCATGTTGAGAAGAATATTTGTTATAATGTCCTAGGAACGTTGATGAATATAGAGGGAAGACAAATGACACAATCAAAGCACGAAAAGATTTGTGTCAAATTAGGAATGAACTACTCTTAAAAGAAGATGACGGTTCTTATCTAATGCTACGTGCACCCTTCACATTGTCAAGTGATGAGAGAAAAAAATTTTGTGCTTAGATAGAATTTGTAAAGTTCTTTGACAGTTATGCTTCAAATATTTCTCGGTGTGTGAACGTTACTAATTGTAGGATATCAGGAATGAAAAGTCATAATTGTCACCTTTTTTTACAATGGTTACTTCCAGTTGCAATCTGTGGGTACTTACGAAAAGATACAATGATGGCAATATGGCATTGATTGAGCTAAGTTTTTTCTTTATAGAACCATGTTCACATACGTTAGACTTAAAGGTTTTGAAGCAACTAGAAAGTGTCATCATTTTTTGCAAGTTCGAAATGATATTTCCACCAGATTTTTTTTTTTTTTTTATATAATGATACACCTAGCCATTCATCTTCCACATGAAGCATTGCTTGCAAAATCAGTGCAATTTCGATGGATGTATCCCATTGAAAAGTTTCTCGACAAACTCAAAAGATATGTGCAAAATCGAGCACGTCCAAAAGGGTCAATTGCAGAGGCATATATTGATGTTGAATGCTTGACATTTTGTTCTGTATATTTTCATGATGTTGAGACAATATTTAATTGTATAGAGAAAAATACTGATATTGGGCAAGGGAATTAATGCAGAGGTTTGTCCATTTTTTCTCAGAATGTTCGTCTATTGAGATCCTCAACACTTCACAATTTAGATGAATGACTTTTTGCAATGACACAATGGTATGTGCTAAATAATTGCACAGAAATTGAGCGCTATCTAAAGTAAGTAAATCATGTATGATTTGTTTAATTGTACATGCATTTGAGTTAGTAATTATGTTACGTATTAATATAAATTTTATATGCAGTGAACACTATGAGGAAATCAAAGCAAGATGTACAAATAATGTATATCGTAAACATGAAGCTGAATTTCCAAAGTAGTTCTAACAACATGTAAGTATATTTTTAAGCAATATCGCGATATTTCTAACGTGTTGAATACATAAAATATTATTTTGCTAATTGTTATGTTTTGTATTATTTTTAATATATTAAACATTTGCATAGCCAGAGTGCACCTAAGGTGTCTAATCAATTATATGCACTAACTTGCAGTCCTGACCCACAAGTTGCATTCTATAATAGTTGTATCGTGAATGGTGTTAGGTTTCACACTACAAAATGTGAACGAAATTGGTGCACACAGTGTAGTGGTGTACTTGTTAAAGGGGAATAATAAGCAAATAATGTTAACTTTTACAGAGTTTTAAACGATATTTTGGAGCTACATTACTTGGGAGGTCATTAAGTATTATTTTTCAATTGTGATTGGTGGAATATTGGAAAGCGAAGAACAAGAATATAAATAGACAATCATTTTACAAGTATAAATATATCTCGTGTTTGGTATAACGACGATCATTTTGTCTTAACATGTCAGGCATCACAAGTATTTTATCTCAATGATATTGAATTGGGAGGTAATTGGAGAGTGGTAGATAAAATTACTAATAGGAACAACTATTATGCACCCTTGATGGTAGAGGAAGAAGATGGAGAAGCGCTAATACTGAAACATATTAAGAAAATGAACCTTTCAGGTGTAATGCATCTGTGGAATTTGATGAGGGGGAATTGGCTCCACTGTTGGAAGATGATGTGACATTTGAGTATGTTGATGTGTTACTTGCCAACAATACAATTATTAATGAGCATCTTTGTGCGCGACATATTATTCTTTTAACCAATATATAAAATTGTACCTACATAAATAATTTTTAATTGGATACATTATCTTTTTAATCAATATAAAAAATGGGCATACACTTTTAATTTTTAGACATATTATAATTTAATCATTTTTTAACCAACATAAAAAATTGTATGTACACTTCTAATTTATAGAATGAAGTTGGAAAGTTATTAACATTTTAATCAATATAAAAAAGTATACATTTTAATCCATATAAAAATATGTACACACACTTTTTATTTTTAATTGAACACATATTGTCTTTTTAATCAATATAGATAATTGTACAATAAAGTTAGAGGCATATTATTATTTTTTATATTGATTAAGAAATGATTAAATTATAATATGTCTCTAACTTAAAAATGTACTCACACTTTTAACTTTTAGAATGAAGTTGGAAACTATTGTCTTTTTAATCAATAAAAAATATACATATACTTTTAGTTTTTAATTGGGCACATTTTTTTTTTAGAAAGAGTTAGGGTCACCTGTCCAAGAGTGACTCTTCCCCAATTTTATTAATAACCCTCACTTGTGATGGAGGAAAACCGTGGTTACAAAACAAGCATCTGGAGTACAAAATGAAAACCCAGCATGCAGGAAAAACAAACTAGAAAAATAAACCAATGAAAAACAGGCAAAAAAACCACAAACAACAAACACACGAAATTAACTAAAATGAAGCGAAGGCAACCCGGAGTAATCCATGCGGATAAGACCACGCAGCGCTCGGGGAGTCTCCGTCAAGTGAGAAAAAATTAAATCACTACCAGAGGCCCCATGTTTGGCTAACCAATCTGCAACTTTATTACCCTCCCGAAGAACATGATGAATCGAGTAGGTCATGGAGTTCATTGTGTCCATAATTTCCTCCCAGAAATCCTCCAGGTACCACACCCCACATCTTTTATTCCTCCACCAGGAAATAATAGTCATAGAATCAAGTTCAATATCCACATAAATTAAAGATAAGGATTTACAAACTTGGAGCTCATGAAGAAGAGCTAAAAGTTCAGCCCGGTTATTAGAACCTGTACTAATGAACGAAGAAAAAGCATAAATTAGCTGACCATGATTATTTCTAATAATCCCTCTTATACCTGCAACACCCGGATTATCCAAACCACTGCCATATGTGTTCAGCTTAACCCATCCCGTCGAAGGCCGTTGCCAAGCAATAGCTTTGCAACGCTGGAGTAGAGGGAAAACAGGCTAGACATTCAAGCCCTCAAGAACCTACAAATGAAGACTAGATATGTGAGAACTAGTATGCATATCGTGACAAATAAGACTAATTCACTGACGAACAGAGTGAATAATGTTAGAGGCAGATTCAAAGCGCCCCTCCATGCGCGCCAAACAGTGCCGCCGCCAAATTCTCCAAGTGATAATCACCAGAAGAATTCCCACAATAATGCCAACTTGAGACTATAGATTCGCGCGGCGAAACCAAATCTTAACCGTATCTTTCCAATTTTGGCCAATCGGGGATCCCAAGGCTAACTCCAAAATAACGCCAAACGGTGTTCGCAATATAACCTGCAAAAAGAACATGATTTTGGTCCTCATAATGACTGTTAGGACAATAATCACAGCGGGAGGTAATAGGAATACCAATACGTCGAAGGTGATGATCGACACTGAGGGCCATAAACCAAACTTTCCACATGTGGGTAGACATTTTAAGAGGAAGACTCTTATGCCACATCCAAGAGTGCCCTTCAATAGTATCACCCCTAATACGGACACAATCTCAGGCCGACTTAGTGGAGAACAAACCATTATCATTATTGGTCCAAATCAAAACGTCCAAACCCGGTTTAGCCTTACAAATATCCTCTAAAATACCCTCAAAGTGATCCGGCCCCACCAATTGAAGAATAAAATCCACATCCCAGTCATTATTTAATTTGCAGTCCTTCACTTGAAGATGAGGATGACCCACAATATGCAGATCATTAGCTAAAGGGCCACTGTCCCGCCATTTATCATACCAGAAGGAAACCAAACCATCTTTAAGATGCCACTTTGAATTATCCAAGACCAAAGGGAGGGAGTTTGCAATCATTCTCCAGAACCTCGTACCCTTAGTTGGATCAACCAAGGCCCAAGGTTTAGAACCCACGTACTTACTCTTAAAAACATTTGCCCATAAAGATTTACCTTGAATGAGATTCCAAGCAAATCTAGCATGAAGGGCTTGTTGCATTTCACCAAGGTTCCTAAGAGCCAAACCACCTTCCTCCACGGGATGGCAGATAGAAGTCCAGGCCACCCATTTTTTCTTACCTTTATAATTATCCTCCCCCCAAAAGAAAGTACTCATCATACGATGAAGGGCATTAATAGTGGATTGCGGGACCTAAAGAATGGCAAAGAGATGGAGGGCCATACTAGACAGAACATGACGAAGTAAGATAAGACAGCCACCCGCCGAAAGAAATCTCATCTTCCAACCCGATATTTTCTTTTGAATATTAGACACCATATCTTCCAGATGCACCTGTTTAAGACGACCCAAAATAATAGGCACTCCAAGATATTTGAAAGGGAAAGATCCTTCTGAAAATCCAATCTTCCGTAATAATAAGCTTTTACGCGTTAAGGAAATTTTTTGTGAGCAATAAATGGAAGATTTAGAGTGATTGATACACTGACCCGACCAATTCTCATACGTATGAAGCACAGATAAAATCTCCCTTAGGGCTTTAGAACTACCATTAGAAAAAAGCACAACATCATCAGCATACATAAGATGAGAAATTAAGGGCGTACCTCAGGCCTGAGAGAATTGACCAAATTTTCGAGCCTCCACACTTTGCTTGATCAAGCGAGAGAGAATTTCTTGAAGAATAATAAAAAGATAGGGAGAAAGGGCATCACCCTGACGCAATCCCCGGCCACCTTGAAAAAAACCTTTAATAGTGTCATTCATCATAATAGAATACCAAGGAGTCGAGATGCACGTTCTGATAAGAGCACAAAAATTAGAGGAAAATCCAAAACAGTGAAGAACCTCCAGCAGAAAAAGCCAATCCACTCGATCATAAGCTTTAGCCATATCCAGTTTAATCATGATATTACCACCATGGGCCTTCTTGTTAATGGAATGGACCATTTCCTGAGTGATACTAATATTCTCAAAGATGCTTCTCCCTGGAATGAAAGCACATTGTTCCCATGATATCATATGTGAGAGGAGACCTGTCAAACGATTAACAATGATTTTGGAGCATATTTTATGGAAAACCAAACAGAGGCTGATAGGCCTAAACTTATCAAACCCAGAAGGATTATCAACCTTTGGAATTAAGACAAGAAAAGAAGCAGTAAAAAATCTAGGAAGTTGCTTAGAATTAAAAAATTTAGATATGGCTTCCAAGACATCCTCTTTCACAATATCCTAACAGCTTTTGAAAAAACTAGAACCAAAACCATCTGGTCCCGGGGAATTATTAGAAGGAATAGAAGATAGAGCAGAGAAAACTTCATTCATGGAAGGCACCGCACACAGCATCGAGTTATCAGAATCAGAAATAATAGGAGAGATGAGAGGCGATAAATCAGGTAACAATCTAGTCGGCGTTCCCTGCAAAAAATTAGAAAAGAAATCCACAGCCCCCTGATGAATACTCTCCGGCGAAGTGAATACCATACCATTTGAAGATCTCATTTCCACAACTCTTTTACGACGATTATTAGCAAGGTAGGCATGAAAAAATTTCGTGTTACGATCACCATCCATGTGCCATTTTAACTTAGACATTTGAGCCAATCTAATATCTTCACGACGGAGCCAATCCTCCAATTCCGCAAAAGAGACCATAATATCCCTCTCCGTAGCTTCGTCCTAGTTTTGCTGAAGTTTTTTTTCAAGCTCCTCAATATGCTGCTCAAGAGAATGAATATGCATAATAGTATGATCAAAAACCTTTTTATTCCAATCACGCAAGGCAACCTTGGTATTCTTCAATTTAAACACCAATTTAGTAAGACCATAACCACCAATAGGAGCAGACCACGCTTGACGAACACATAACAAAAATTGCGGATGGTCCACCCACATTTGTTGAAAACGAAAAGGCGAAGGGCCATAAGAGAAAGGATCCATCTTGAATTCTATAACCATAGGAGAGTGATCAGACATGGTGCACGGAAGATACGAACAAACAACATTAGGAAAATAACCGGGCAAAGAGAAATCCATAAAAATCCGATCTAATTTCGCCCAAGACCGAGCAAGACCCGATGTCCATTACACCAAGAATAATTTCTACCCTTAGACTTCATTTTAACTAAACCACCTTGGTGGATCTAGGTGTTGAAATCCTCCATCGCTGCATTAGAATGAGGTGCACCGCCCCTTCTTTCCGAATTATGCCTGATAATATTAAAATCCCCAGCAAAAAGACAAGGCTCCGACCCCATAGCCTGGGAGTTAAGATCCTCCCACAAGCTTTTCCTCTCATACGTACTGCACTTAGCATAGATAATATTACACAAAAAATGAGAAGACCACATGTTAACATGAAGAGAAACAAACTGCAAATTAGTCCGCACAACTTGAATATCAAGAGTATTGTCCCAAAAAATCCAGATTTTACCACCATCATCAACATTCGAAGTAAAGGAATCAAAATGTAAATAGTGTTGCAAGCGGGTGGCTTTATCCAGCGCTTGAAATGGTTCCAAAACCGCAACCATCTTAGGCTTAAACTTACAAACTAAATTCTTCAATCTACGACGAGAGGTACCGATGCCACGGGCATTCCAAACAATAATATTACTCATAAAGACAAGGTAGAGGGACGGGTAATGACCCGGCTTGAACTTCTAACTTTTTCAAATTTTTTCTTTTGATATTTTTTCTTAATGGATTTACCTTCAGATTCTGAATGATAATCCTTGAACTGAGGGAGCACTGCTGGAGGGAAATCAGTTTTAGGCTCGGAAACAATCTCTTCAAGATGATTATCCAGGTTTTCATGTAGAGTCCCAGTTGCAAAACATAGTCCATCTCCGCCTATAGCAATATTAGGAGCTGCCTCTTGAATCGGAGGAATTGGCTCTTCGATGTTAATAGAAACAAATTTATTATGGGTCATACCTCCCTCCTCACTTGGCTCTATCACCCCTCCATTAGCATTAACATTGAACTCCATGAAATTAACCCCCTGGGTAAGTGTTGATAGGTGTTGAAAGGTTGTTCCAGAACAGGTTCAGCAAGCTCTGTTTCAGGAGGATCCTCACGAAAAAGAATACCTGCCTCCTCATTTGGCACGAGCACCCCTCCATCCTCATGAATATTTATCTTCGTGGGAATAACCCCCTGGGTAGGGGATGGGGAGACGTTGGATAGTTTTTTCGGAATCACAACAGGTTCGGCAGACTCTGTTTCAGGAATAATCACAGGGTTGTTCTCACCACCCTGTGCATTACCAGAATTAGTGCCACCGAGTTCTGGTTCCACTTTCTTAGCACCACGGTTGAGCTCCTTTCCAACATGACATGTCTTAGAATTATGACCTTGAACTCGGCATTTTCCACAGTACGCTGGCAACGTCTCATATAAGACCTCTTGTTTCCGACTCGTAGCAAAACCTGGAGCACCAATCCAAAAATAAGAAATCAGCTCCTTGGCTGCATCCATCTCCAAACAAAGCCTGGCTCCATCAATCCGGGTCGCACAACATGTGGGGTTGTCCTTGCGAATAAATCGGCCTATAGGAGCAGTGAATATCTGAAGAAATGACTCTTGATAATAGTTGGGAGGTAATCCTGGGAGCAAAATCCACTCAGGAACATTAGAAGGTTCGTGCTCCTCATTGAATTCTAGAGACCAGTGAAAAGCACGGTAAGCCACTCCATTCACTTCACAGGACTCACGGGATAGGGCTTTCACAAAGTCAGCTTCCGTAGCCATTCGAATGAAGACGTTGCATGGCAATTTCATGGAGGAGACCACGGGAGTAGAAGACAGGCCCCAACGGCTAGAAATAAAAGCACGTATAGTGTCCAAAGAGGGCCTTTGTCGAAGGAACTTAATCACTATGGAGAAACGGAAATGCTGATTTCCTCTTTGGAGAACTGGAAAAAAATCTCACCGTCCATGACTTTGGGAGCACGAGGGGCTACGAAAATTTCAGGAAGGGGTTGCAGAATTGCAGCAGCCATTTCGACAAAGGTCTGACGGCCAGAAACATGGCCATCCACGGCTGCCATGCAGCCTCAATGTAGCAAGGGCCAAACGACGAAGGAAACCTGTGCAAAATATGAAAACCCTAGCAGAGCATGTAAGGGGCAGTTTCGTCAATAAAATTATAAGAGGGGCTTCTCTGATGATAATTGGGCACATATTATCTTTCTTATAGTATAAAAAGAAAGCTGTACATTTTTAACTATTAGTATGAACTTGGAGACATATTATCCTTTTAGGTATTTATTCTCTCTTATTAAAAGTGATGTTTGGATGTTAAGTGATGAAATAGATTTAGTATTTTTTTTAATTCAATTACTGTATAAATTAGTCTATTGGAATATATGGTTTTTGTAAGGGCTTTGGTTTAGGGATTTATGTAACCTCTAAAACTCTTCCCTCGTTTGTGAAAGGTATTCATTCATCATGAGAAATGGTTATCAATAAAATTTAGACATATCATAATTTAATCACTTCTTAATCAATGCAACAAATTGTACTTACACTTCTAATTTTTAGAATGAAGCTGGAAAGTTATTATCAGCTGAGTTCGGCTTATATTTAGATTTTTTCTAACATCCAAACACCCAACTCTCAAATCACTAAACTCATCTCAACTAAAAAACTCTTTACATGTGGAACCCACAACATTTTTCAACGTAACACCTCTTTACATGTGGCAATGTCTATTCGACTGGCACTATTTTTTCCCTCCAAATCTCATTTTTATTCCTTAACTTTATTTCCGTCTCCCACCAATTTTCAAAGTAGTTTTTTGTATGTATTCCTTGCCTTTATTCCTTACGTTTAGTTTCTTTCTCCATCAATTCTCATTGCATTTTTTTTTTATATGTATTCCTTAAACTTTCTTAGTTTTTTTCTATCTTGATTACTAACTACTACACTCTATCGATTACTTTATCATTTTCAGGTAAATCTCTATAAATTGTTCTAATTCATACTTTCTAATTGTTTAACACTAATATCTCTATTGAATCAATATCATGAAGTTTTTGTTTGTATATTTTCTTAGTAATTATGGCTCCAATTACTACTCGAGGACATGGAGGACAATCATCCCGATTGACTTCAAGAGGTACTCCTATGGATCAACCACAATCCTTTCATGAATGATCTTCTTCTATGGGGGATCATTGCCAATAAACTCAATAACAATTAGTTGTCAAGTGCATGAAACACAATCGAGTAGTGAAGGAGCATGTAAATTAAAATTTTTAATTTTTTAATTTTTTAAAATCTTAATCTTATTATGATTTTCTAATTTCTTTCCCTTAATGATATCTTGATATAACATGATGTACTTTTTAATTAGCTTCCTCTTTCTTTAGTTATGGTTTGTGGTGCATCTCATGGTTTCATTTCTTAGAAATTCTACGGTAAAACTTATTTCCTACTTGGTGAAATCTTTTTCCATTGAGTCAATGATAGAAAGATAATTAACACATTCTATTATTTGGATTTTATTAGTTGGAGATCAGGTTTAACAAAAACATAGATGGGATATGCATGTGCTTATGTTACCACATATGTACGTAATGGTTCGACCTTTATTATTATTATTATTAAGTTGGGATAAATTAAAGGGTCATCTCTCAAGTCTCAAATAGACCCATTTCTTAGTGCTAGCCAGTGCTCTTATTAATCAGTACTACTCAAGTGGAATGTGTTGTGTTTTCTAAAAATACAAGGTGGGGGTCATGGGTAATTGCTATGATTTGCTAATCTTTGATCTGCCGTTAAGTCTAATCCCATTATCCTAAAGTGGTTTTCCACGTGGTGTGCTTATTTAATGCTACTTTCTTTTGGATGCTTATTTAATTATGACTTATTGCTAGCTAGCTTTATGTGTGCATGCATGAAGTTTAGTGCCAGCTTCAAGATCCTCTTAACCTGATTCTCAATTGCTAAAAATCTCTCTAAACAAAATAATTAAAAACTATATTTCTAGTTTCTAGTAAGTTAGTAACTAATTAATCTCACGGGATTTGAACTGTGCAATATAATATATTAATCATGCATTGACAGTCTTTCTTGATCATATATGGTCAAAAATGAGAAAAGAAAGGCACATTAAATCAGGGAGAGATCTAGAACTCCATTCTCTGTATATCCAATAACATGCCTAGCAAAAAGTTACTAAATCCAAGTGTCGCAAATAAGATGGGATAAATATGATCTGATCATATGATATAATATAATATTTATGTACCATCCAACAAATTAAAGAATTGATATATCTATATAATTAGTGATCATTTTTTTTTATTAAGTTTTACTTATTTTCAGAATGTTTTTTTTCTCATGATTTCCCAATATCTTTGAACTTGCATATTTTGTAAATCTATGTTACATGTATGTAATGACAAGACTGAGAAATAGACCACATGCATGGTCGACGAAAGATCGAAGCATATATAATACAATAGATGATTAATTAGCCATTGGATTAATTAGTATCTAATGCATAGTTGCTACATGTCAACATTATTATATATCATGCATGCATCTATTAGAAGAGATGCATGCATCGATTAGAAGAGCTACAAAATAGTAATTCTAAAAATGATTTCTTCCTATAGTTTTCAGCTACTTCTAAGGTGAAACGAGGTCGTGGTAAAACACATTGCATATCATTTGGGAAACTGAGAAAAACTTGTCTCATTCTAGTGAAGATAGAATTGGGCAATAAGGGAGCTACTGGAACAAATAGTACTACTTTTATTAGCAGGGTAGGCTATATTGCTAGGCATTTTGCTCCCATTACTTGCAAATGTTGGAGGCACATCCCTGAAGTAGATAATGAGGAATTGTACGCTCGGGTCTGCATAAGTAATCTTTGTGCTTATTTATTATTTTCTTTTTTTGGTTTAGAAAATATGTAATACATTTGTTTAATTCAATTATGTTTTAGGGAGAGTTTCTCCTTGATTGGAGTAAAGATGAAGTCAAAGAGAGCGTTAATGCAAAGTTACAAAGAAGCTACAATGACTATCACCATACATTGCACAAGATATTCAAGAAATACTCAACAAAAGAAGAAGGAATTGCTCATTTCCCAGATGATTTAAATCAAGCTGATTGAGAGATATTGTGTAATCGATGGGCAGACTCAAAATATAAGGTATCTCAAATTTTTAAACTTTTAAATAATGTTAAAGTTTGTCACGTATATATTCATAAGTTATTGTATTAGGTAGTATCAATTTCGTCAATAACAAGCATGCATAAAAAATTATTTTCTTCATGAGAAAATAAATATAAATTAATGTCTATATTATTTACAAATAATGTAAACTTGGAGTTTATGGTGGCGTTCATGAGAAAATATAAAAAAATTATGTAAGTAATGCATTTTTCTTAGCGAAATACCTTATTTCAACTTGAGTGATTTTTTATCGCAACTCTAGCATGTAAACGTTATATTTCTAGTTTTTTCCCTTTATTGGTGTGAGGAATCTAATATTTTTTTTGTCATTGTCTTTGTCTAAGTTATTATATAGAGTTCCATTTTGAGTTAGAGTTAGAATATGCCATCTTGCACTATTTGCTTACTATAGTTCATAGATGAACTGATTTCGAAGTTATTTTTTATTTGCAAGAGTTTGATATTTACATTGTTTTTTATTAGTTTTTAGATTTGGTGTTTTATGGCACCATGTAATTAGAATGTTCTTGCATTATTGATTATTATGATTATTTTAAAATAATGTATTAGAAACCTGAGATGAGACCTCTTGCTCACTTATTTTAACCATGGTTGTAAACTATATTGTACAACAATGAACAAAGATAAAAAGTCAATTTCAACTTTGAGATGAACTGATGTTTGTTTTTTCTTTTGTGATATTTTATTTCTTAATGTTAATTGATTTTATTTTACTTGGATTATGCATTGGACTTGGACAAGCACAATGCATACATATACTAACTTACTTTTCTAAGAAAAACTTGTTCTTGCTTTTGCAGCATAGGATGAAAGATTTATGGAATGAGAGAAAGTTGCTGGATCATTACGGATTGCAAAAGATATTTTCAACTAAGTTTTGGGGCATAAATTTGGATATGCCAAAAGATTGGGAAATTATGTCATGCCTATTCCATCATCTTTACGTTCATCCAAAGTCACCCAACTCACTCAACAAGTAGAGAAATACAAGAATGAGATGGAGGTTTATAAGGAGAAATGGGAGGAGTCGGTGCAAAGAGCAGAATCTATGAAATCAAATATCACCAATATGGTAGAGAAACAAAGTGAATATGATCTTCGCCTCTCAGAAATTATGGCACAATTAGAGACTCATAGAGAGTTCTAAAGAGACATTCCATTTCACATTTCTATTTTAGTTTGCAAAGAACAAACTTTATTTGAGTGTTTTTATGAATAATGGTACTAGATTTAAATGATGGCTTTAATTTTATGCATTTTGTTGTAGCACTAGAATTTGTTATTAATTTTTTTTTTTAATATTGATGATTATTTGGTCTTTTATTTATAAAGAATGAAGAATTATGCAATCATACGTGATGAAATATATTTGTCATTAATTCTAAATGCATGTCACAATTTATGATGATAAATATTTGTTACTAATTCTAAATCATGTTGTGTAGTGATGAGAGTTAGTCGTCGCCAATAATAAACAATAGCGACGAATTTAACTCGTCACTTATGCTAGGCTCTAGCTTTCTATTGTATTAGTTGTGATAAATAAATTTTGATAGCAAAAATTAGCTTGGTGACGACAATACTTGCTCACAAATAGTTTTCTATTAGTGATTGGTATTTTAGTTGCTATAATGTTTATATCTGCGATGAATTAATTATCTAATATTAATGAGGAACAAGTCTGTCATCACAATTACATTAGTTTGTGCGACAATTTTGGTTTTATGAGAATTTTTTGGGACCAAGTATGAGACCCGATAAAATTATCGTTGCTAAATGTTGTATTTTTTGTGAATGTGTACTTTTGTCGTTATTAATAACTTCTAATGACGAGGTATTTCCAACAAATGTGTAATAATTTTTTTTTCTTGCATAAAACTATTTATAACAAAAATTCAATTTTTAGCGACAAATTTTTTTTATCAATAAAAGCTTTATTTCTTGTAGTGGGCATACAATTCTTTCCCTCCATCAATGCTCAGAGTTATCTTAGGAGTCACAAAAGCATAAGCTGCACCAGGGAATTCAAGGGAAAACCCATTTTCAAGTTATCCTTTATCTTTTGGATCCGAATAACTTAAAGTACTCCTCCTATCTTGTATTTCCATGAAAGCAACTCCTTCACCTTCCTTTATTCCTACAAACACAAGGTTCTGACAGACTCCTAGCCTGCACCTCCTCCTATATATATATATACACATCCAGTGTGAGACACCAATTCCTAACCCAACTTCCTACACCAAATTTTTGTACACCATACGTAAAATCATGACCTCTGAACAAGTTAAGCACTCGTCCGCAGAAGGAGAGAAGCAAAAGCCATTTGACCGTGGAGTCAGGGAGATGGTGTCTGCCATAACTCACCGCTTTGCTGATCTTCAGAAATCTGGGTCAAGCAACAAGGAGCAGGGCGATGATCAGGATGATCATGGTGTAAGAATCGTCACCCTTGCCGGAACCAACACCGGAGCCACTCTGCGAAGCGAGATGGACGAGAAAGTCAGTCCTCCTCATGGGGTTTCACTTGGGGAGCCTGAGGACCTGAGCACATACGTGAACAGCAACTTCCAGGCCATCAACAACTCAATCATGATGGGTGGCAGCTACAACACCCACGACCCAGGTGTCCACGTGGACATCTTGGACTACTTTGACAGCAAAGGCCATAAGCCAGATCACAAACATGGAAAGAAGGGTAAGAGAAAAGAGAAGGAAAGCTCCCAAAGTGACCAACAACTTACCGATCGAGCATGATTCTGATTGAGATCCTCAAAACTATATATAATAAAAATGTAGAGACCAGGAGAGGTCTCATGAAGGACTATACTAAGAAGCTTTATGTCTCTGCTATAATTATAAATAATATATAATAAAGTTTTTGTTTTTTTTGGTGCTGCTTTACCATCTCTATTTATTCTGTTTGAAAGCAAAAGAATAGAAAAGAAAATGATTAATAAGATCGTGTGTTCCATTAATAAGCTATTTTCTTAATTCATAGCTATCATTCTAAACCAAAACCATTTAATTTTCTTCTCAGTATAACTCTTCAACGATATTATTATATATATAGGGCATTTTTTGTAAAGTAATTAAGTCTAGCTAAGCTAGACCCATCACCAAGCTTTGAGCTCCCATACATGAATAAAAATGCAGTTTGAGGATAATCTTCTAAGATCTCTATTTTTCTTTCCATTTCCCACATTCTCCCCTAAACCAAACACTTCCCAAAAATAATTCCCCGCAGCTAAAGACCTTAACTTAAACCCAGTAAATAGAAGAAGAAGAAGAAGAAGAAAAAGAACAAGCCATTTTCCAGTTGCGAAATCAATTATTGTCATTTTATTTAAATATGCACATATTTAAACATTAAGATTAAATGGAAAAAATATAAAATTATATATTAATTAGATGAATATGTGTAGCAGTAGGACAAGGCTTTTAGATAGAATTTTTTAAAATCATATCCATAAAAAATCTCGGGCTTGAGCTGCGAAAAGTGACGCCATTGCGATGGAATGACCGAATGGGCTTTGTTTTGGGTGTTACCCGGTCATGATAAGTTGATAACTCCCTCTCCATGTAAAATCAAGCTGAAAAAAAAAATATTCTACTTGTATCATTACTCTTCAAGTATTTCTTATGGACTCTTGTTTTGTAGTTAATACGCTCTCTCTACTAATCCAGTTTTATTGTGGGCTCTCTTTATTATGGACCTTCTCCGTGTAAGCCTTATATGCACCATGGGCCTCCATAATTCTTGTGGGCCTTATTCGAGTCTATACCAACCCAACCCTACAGAATTAAACGCTGCGGGAGAGAAGTAAAATATATTAAAAAAACAAAAAAGAAGTGAAACTCCACTGCCAAAAACGAGTCGAGCCGAATCCTAATTCCTAACGCCTCTCGCTTTCTCCCTTCTCTCTCCAGAGTAGCTCCTCTCAACAAACTTAGACCAAAGGAGGGAGATTGGAGCTTCAGCTCCCCTCGCCCTCATCCTTATACTCTCTAATTTTTTTTTTTTTTTTGATTTTGTGTGTTTTTCTTTTAAAATATGATGAAATGCTGACTTGTTATTTTACAGAAGAACCTGACAACTACCATGCGCTCCACCGCAAGATTTTTAAGGCGTCGATCTTTTAGACAGACGAAGAATCTCGTCAAACGGAACGACGTGTAAGCCACATGCACGGTCTAAAGTGTGCGCGTGATATCCACGCGCCACCATAAGGGGAGTTCTACCGCCACCATGCGCGGCATTTCTAAGACCAGAGCCATTGATTTCTTTATACTCAATTGTTCGCTATACTTCCAGGGTGGTGTCACGCACCACCACAGTCCATGTGTTTTTTTTTTTTTTTTCATCTAAGGTTGAAAATGTGAATTTATAGCTTTTCAAGCTGTATTTCGTTATTTTCCCATATATCATTTACGTTTTTTATTATTTCCTTTATTTTAGGTTAATAATAAAAAAAGAAATAGTTTCTTAAACATTTTGTCCATAGAGTGAAAGTCATCTTCTTCTCTAGAGGGTGGGGTTTGAAATATCTACTATAGGTAAAGTGTGGTCTCTCAAACGGTTTATTTGTAGAATTTCTAGAAGTTAATACCATACTAGTCATAAAGAAATTTGTGTATTGGTGGAGCTCTAATTATAAGTAATTGGCTTGTAATTAAGATTTTTCTCTATATATATCAGTTACAATTGTAATTTTACTTTCATGAATGAATGCAATCTATTTTTCATAAAGAGAGTCCTGATCGGTTTATTATTATTATTTTTTTTAAAAATTGGATAAATGGGTGGCAAATATTCCGGAATAGGAAGCTGTAGAAAGAAAATGACAGAAGAGATATAGATGATGGGATAGTGGCCTAGTGGGGCATATTCTGGTGAATACATGAATATTTTCCATCAAATCTTAAAATATGGTTTTGGCCTTTTGGGATATGACAGGTATAGAGCTGGAAACAAAGAGGGAGAGAAAGAGAAGTGAGAGAGTTTATCAAATAAGGTGTGACTAATTTGGTTGGGTATAACGATGCATTGCTCGTGATTGGTAGTGAGCAACGGTAGAGAGGATCAGTGGCTGTTAGAGAACTAGATCACGAAGAAGAAAGAGATTAAAACCTCCCGTTATGCTAGTCGTTTCTACTGTTAAAAATAATATTATAATAATATTTTATTTAATTTTTATTTTCTATTTCGTTTATTCTAATACTTTCTACTCTTTACTGGTTTCTACTATTTATAGGTCAGTATGTAAACACGTAATTTACGATTCATTACAACTATATGACAAGTCAAACCGTCGATACGGACTTTTTTTATGCTAACTGCCGTAGAATGTAAGGAGAAAATGATCATATATATATATATATATATATATATATAGGGGTATGATCGGTTTAATTCGATCCAATTTTAGATAAAATTTTAGATCGAATCAATATAACCGATTTTAAATTTTTTAAAATCGATTACGCACCGATTACTCTTCTAAATCGGTATTTCCGGTTTTATCGGTTTCTGATCCGGTCCGGTCCTTTTTTTGATTATTTTAAAATATAAATTTGACATTAGTATAATATTAGACTAATAATATTAATATTAGACTATTAGTATAGTTATATAATACATGATTAATTACTTTTTCATTTTTAAGATTAAACTTTTATTTTATAATAACATTATCTTATATATAATTATATTAATAGTACGTGATCAAACAAATTACAAATATTCATATTTAAGATTAACATTTTATGTTATAATTTATAAATTATAATATGAAATTATTTTATATTTAATATAAAATTATATTATATATAAAAAATATTTTGTATAATTTTAATTTCTTATAAAACTTATATATAAAATATTATTTTTTATATATATTTTATCAACCGGTCTGGTTCAGTCTGAAAAATCTCAAAATTGGAACCGGACCGGTTCTGGCCGGTTTATGAATATAAAAACCGGTCCCGAATCGGACCGGTTCAAAACTGATAAAATCAGTTCGGTCAAGTCCGGTTTACCGGGATTTTTTATGATATATATATATAAATATATATACGATATATATATATATATATATATATATATATATATATAAATATATATACATATATATGAAGTAGATCCTATGAGATAGATAGAAACTTTGAGAAATTTGGATCCGTAATTGAATATACAACTCCAAGTCTAATCATAATGACCAGGCTTGGTGTTTCCAAAACTCGATTAGTTAGATTAAACTGTAATTTGATAATGTCTCTCATTCCATACAACGGTACTGTTGGAAAATTCCTGGTTCTACTTTCTTGGCCAAATGCAGTTTTCTTTCACCAAAAAGCTGCTTCATGGCCATGGCAATTATTACAACTGGGGAAAACAAAAAAGTGATCATGTCTTCGTTTTTATTATGCTGGAGGTATCGAAGTTGAAAATATGCAGAAGCAGTAGTCATCACGAAGTATATATAGAAGTATCAAGAAAATTACAATTTGGAGGAGATGGACGTAGTTTTCAATAAATGGAGAAAACCGTTATGCAAATTGGCCTTAATGTCACCGTGAATCACAGGAGACTGCGATGACCTCATGCAACTGTGATTGATCTTGTTCCTTGACCTCTTCAGCTTCTTGAGCTAATTTTGATACGCATATCTTCATCTCCTTGTTCTTACCCCACAGGAGCATGTACAATCCAATAATCACAACGATGGATCCCAACAAACTGCCATTTTAGAGTGCATACAGAAAAAAGTTAGCAATAATAACTAGTCATTCTTTGAAACTTAAATGAGCTAATTCATAACAATTTAATGCAGGAGAAGATGGCGTAGTTTAACATGATGAAGAAGAAAATGATTAGTAATGAATAGTGAGAATGAGTCACCTTCCAAGATGAAGTTGCTCGTGCAGAATGGGGATATCAAACATGGCTGCCAGTATTTGAATGAGGGGGCTGAATGCTGCTGTGAGAACTGGACCCCTTTTCTTGACACACCACGACATACCCACGTAGCATAAACCAGATCCTATCATTCCCTGCATGCGTCAATGCTTTATTCTCACGTCAACTTAATAGAAGCCATGCAGATTATTAATACTGGTTTTCTTAATATTGTCGAGCTCAGATTATGCACAACTTTGAAAAAAGTAGATGCATTTAAAGTTATGAAGCAAAATTCTGATTTCAGCAAAGCTAGAATGAGATTACTTATTTTCTGCAACAAAATTGCAAAACATGAAGTCCCACTTTTCCTGTGGGCTAGTAGTCTCAATATATGAATGACTTCCCATGGACCAAAAGTTATGTTAGCAACCGGTAAAAAATGCATGAACAGATATATTCTTGAAAATATATGTTGAATTAGTGCAGATTGTAAAATTCTCAGTTTGTCAAAAGAAGTCCAAACTTCATGTTGAGAGGTGGCTTGAATCTAGTTGATGAACCGCCTTTTCAGTCTGGTCTCTTGAGCGGTGTCTCTACAGCTCGAGTGAAGTCCCAACCTGAGAGTTTGTTCGACTCCCACTCGACAGTCAGCTCGAGCGGGATGCCAACCAGAGAGTTCGCTCGATACCCGCTCGATATTTTGCTCGAGTGGGATGCCAAACCAGAGAGTTCGCTCGAACGCCGCTCGACGCTCGCTCGAGCAATATTCGAAATTTAGGGTCAGTGCCGTTTCATATAAATAGGAAACGGCGTTCTTTGTAAAAAAAACTCAGTTTTGTATTAAGAGAGCAGCAACACATACAAGAGAGTGAGAGTGTGTGAGAGATAGAAATTCTGTATGAGAAATTCTTTGTGATTTAATCTCTTGTATTCCACCTTTGTTGATAGTGAATTCATTGAGATCGATTCTGCCAGTGGACGTAGGCTCATATTGAGCCGAACCACTTAAATCTTGATGGTTTGTGCGTGATTGCCACTATTTTCTTTTGTTTACTTCCGCTGCAATACTTCAAATTTAACCTTTCATAACCGGTTTATCCCAACACTTCATTTGCCTCATCAAACACCAATCTTTCCACAAAATAAGACAGAAGTAAAGGAAAGGTATACTTACAGCATACAGGACAGTGATGATTTCCATTTTTCCCTTGAGAACCCATGCAGAAAGGTTTCTGTTTGTGGACAGACTTAAGATTGCGGATTGAATGGCACCAAAGAAGGACATAATAGCAGTGCTGGAATACTGGCAGGGGTATCTCTTTCCTATAGGTGATTGCAAAAGAAACCATGAAGACCAAAACAGGACTCCTATAACCAAAGCTACTGAACCAACGGTCCATCTCTGTGTTTTCTTAGCAGAGCTGAGCTTGTCAGCGTGACCCATGATTTGAGTAACAGACTGTGAATGAGAATGATCAAACAAAGGCATTCCTCTATAAAGAGTCAGCAGCGTGGCACCGCCAACACACACCACTGTGCCAAGTAGTTTGGCTCTTCCACTGTTGCATTTCAAGTTCACTGTCTCTAACCTGTGGTGTAAAATAAGTAGAGGTAACAGGAGTGAATAGAACTACCATTGCAATGGAAACGACATACTTTTTTCACCAGACAGTAACAATAGTGAATCTTGTAATGGATCGACCATTCATACCCAAGTGGTAATGCCATTAGAAATGTGATCACGGGCACCATGTTGACAAAGGCGCATGCAAAAGTAGCAGATGTGTATTGAATTCCAAGAAGGAAGAAGTATTGTGTAATGGATGCCCTACAGAAAAAAAAAAAATGATTGTTATGATACAGATAATTGCAGATGGTAAAATCCAAGTATCTGTCTTAAAGAAAAAAATTAATTACCCAATGATTGCACTGAAGAAGAGGTAACATAAGATGCGAAGTGTAAGCTTCGGTCTGCTATTCCTGCAAGCAAACTTAGTCTATGTGATGTATTACTTAGAAAATGAAGAAGGAAAGAATAGGGATAAAGTGAGAAAGCTCAGAAATCTATTGCAGAAGAGGCCAGTCTAGATCCTATACTCATAATAGGCCTAGATCCTACACTCAGAAAGTCATAGTTCAGCTCATCGAATTGCTTTTTATTATCTTGCATGAAAATGAGACTTGGCCAAGGGAGGAATTAACTGACAGATAAAAATTTTCCAAAGTAGCAAAATCAGGTTTAAGGATTTCCTACCTTTCCATAAAGTAGCCGATTGGAGCTAAGAACATGGTAGAAATTGACAGCCGGTATGTAACAAGGACCAAATGGTTCATTCCCTGGTCAAGGACTTTCTTGAGAAGAATATTCACGATAGCGAAGGAAAAATTGACTGCTATCATTACAATAAAGGGTTTCCATTCTTCAAAACTCTTCATGATAGCAATGTCTATGCAGCACTCTACGGGGAGGAGAGGGGGTAGGGGGCAGAGTGAGGCTTACGCTATGACGCTTCACAAATTTTCTTCTGTTTTAACAACACCCCAACACATTTGTAGCTTTAAATAAACAGGCTGCGAATAAGTAGGTTCAAAGCAAGATTAAATTCTTCAAATCACATCAATGCTTTAAGCAACCAACTTTGACATTAGTTTAAGATTTATTCCCTTCTTTTGGCTTTCTTTTGACCAATACTTTCCAACCGTGGAGTATCTGAGAATCGTTTTTTGCAGGCTCAAACAATATTATGAAGCATAATGCATGATCTCATCCTCCAAAAGTTCCAGCTAGAATCCATATAGGCCACGAGTTTCCCATTTGCAATTTCTTATAGGCTTTATTGGGGTAAAGTTCTGCAAGTCGGCCTAGCCTTTTTGGGTTAAATCTCTTTAAAATATGTAAATTCTTAGCTAGGCATCTTTTGAGTGGGGGGGTGTAGTAAAAATGGGTTCCCCTGGCGTCCCTTGCTCATAGCATCTAATACTTCATCTATGAAACAGCATGAACAGCATCCTCATCTCTACATGATGGAAAGCACGAACAATGTGTCAAATCCCGCACTGGAAAAGCTGAGAAGAAAGCACTGGAAGTGTACGGTTGAATTTGATAACTCAACCAGAGAAATTATTGCTCTTTCCACCGCTATTGTGATCAAGTGCTAGACCAGACTAATGTTTCTAACAATAGGTAAAATTCCAGCAAGTGGATACGTCTGTGAGAGCTTCAAAATCTAGCAGGCCAAGCTGTAGATATTTCCCACCTAAGCTTTTTTAAGAAAAAGATGGAAACTACATCTCTTTTTCTTTTTCTTGTGCTTTTTCTTATTTTTCTATTCATGAATTTCCAGAAATGTTTGGCGTGGAGAAGAAAAAAAGAATAGTGTGTGCTGATTATTGTTCAGAATAACCTACAGCTGAATGGAAAAGTAGACATTATGGTGCTCTGTGGATTCATTACAATCGGCATGGATGACATAATATTTAACGATATCAACTGTCCAATGGGAGGATTGCTCTTTTCCAACTATTCTGCATGAATTGGCCATTGCCATTCAGTACAAGAAAATGATTCTATATGCCAAATAACACCTTTGAAGGACGACCGTTCGTTATTAAACCCTTTTGTACCCACGTCCTGCCTTTCCCTTAATTATGGCACAAACCAAGGTCCCACTCTGTCTTTTTTCACATGGTCTATATGAAACTAGATTGGCCTTTGAGCCGACTGAGTTCCCCCGTCCTAACACTCAGCCAGGCTTATCTCCATGGCTTGGCTTGCTTATTTAGTAAAATCATCCTTACATTCTTCGTTATCTCACCATCCCAATGATGCGACATTAACTTATTAAAAAACTACTTGTTATATTTTACTTCTCTATTAATTATTTAATATTACATCAAAAAACGTTAAGAGGGGATGTTAATTAAAAGAACGATAAATAATATTTTTTAATAAAATTGTTTAACACCGTGATAGGATTTGACTAGGCCTGCTATTTGCCCATAGCGGATTAACAGTCAGCCACCCCACCCTCCGCACCCGTATGAGTGGGGGCCACATATGGACCTTGGCACCAGGCCCCATCTCACAAGGGCGGTTGACCCCGCCTACTGTTGGACAGACGAATAGCTTTACAACTCTTTTAAAATTTTTCAAACAATCCAATTTGCCTTTGCAGAGACTCATAGCTTATCATAGCCATGGTTTTCTAAGCAAACTCATGGCCGCATTGTGGCCTGTGACCAAAGATAAAACCAAGGCCGATTGTGGTCACGATGCAAAGGAAGAGAAGAGAAGGATGAAGAAGAAGAGGAGGAAGAGGAGATGTGTTGTGGGGCTGCATCAAGAACAAACTCAGACAATGGAGGAGATGAAGAAGATGGAGACAACATGACTCTAGAAGGATTGAGAGAGAAGGGAGAAGAGAAAAATGAAAGTTAGGTTTTATTTTTTACTTATTTATATACCCAATATAGGCGGGCGGGCGGGTGGGTTGGATATGCAACAAACACCAATATACACATTCTTGCTCATCCTCACAGTACGACATTCTATGAATTCTCCCTTTGGCACAAAAGGAATAATGATCATCATAACTTTGGTGTGTATTGATTTGACTCTCGGATGACAACCCCTAGAATATTACATGGTCACCTCCTTCGCTGTGTACAAGGTACGTTACCACATTTCAAGAGTTCATAGACCTGACAAGACTTGAAGCTGTACCATCTCGACATTCGAAAAGTATGACAATTTCAAAATTTTTTAAAATCTATGGTTGCTTTAATAATTAAAGTTTGATTTGGATAATAAAATCTTCTCTTTATTTTATTTTAATATCTAAATATTATAAATATAATATTTTTTAATTTCAAAATTTTAATTTTTTTATCTAATCATTACAACTTTCTAAATTTCTAAATAAAATACAAAAAATAATTCAACCTTTTTAAATATTAAAATAAAAATAATATTAGAAAATTACATTTTAATAATATTTTAACTTTATAATATTTTTATTTAACTTTTTTCTTTTTTTTTTTCAAAACCTCATAAAATATATTAACTCAAATAATTTCACTACTATTCACACAAATAATTTCACTACTATTTACAAACTATTTGACTACTATATACAGATAATCTCATCTCACTATCCAAACAAGACCTTAAAATAATTTTTATCAGTATTTTCATTGTCCAAAAAACTATATAAAGAACAAAGTAAGGGCATTGCTATTAGATAATAATTAATTACAAGAGGAATGCTATAGTTACTATTTACTCCCACACCTCATATTTATAGTTTTTTCATAAAATGTGAAGGTGTTTTTTTATTGAGTGTGGGGTGTGGGTGGTGAATAGTGACTAGAGAATTTTTTTTTCTTCTTTTTAATTACAAACTCGTGATACCAAAAAAAGGGTAAAAAAGCCCCCCTTTTAAGCAAATCAAGCTTATTTAAAAAAAAAAAAAAACTCAAGGGGTTAAGTATTTAGGTATCATTTGTATCAAAGGGGCTCCGTGGAGATATGGCGAACAAGAAAAGTATTTTTTCCCCAAACATCATGACATAAATACTAAACATTATCCTTTCAATCAATATCTCTTTTAATTCCCTTTTTTTTGAAAAAAGAAAAGAAAAGAAAAGAAAAAGTATTTTCATCTAATCAGTACTATTTGAATACTTTTACACCACACACCATTTATATGATATAATTTGATTTGTAAAATTTAAATTTTAAAATTTATTTTATAAATTAAATTATAACACATGAATGAAATGTGGTGTTAAGATTTTTAAATAGAATTATTCATTCCTTATATTTACAAGATTTGATCCAAGTAGCTTTTCAACTTACCTTCATAAATATCAATATAAAATATATCTCAAAAAATTCTAATCCAAACAAGAAACAAGAAGCATCATCGAATAAATAGTTGATGTGATTGCAGATTTCTCCACTGGAGAGAATTCAATCAAGGTAAACTAGTAGAAAAAGGATGCTCAACCTTCTCAACAAGAAGGGAGGAGGGGCTTTATTTTTTTTAATTCTTTTTACCCACTCCCTTTGTCCCTCTGCTCCAGTGAAATAAAATAGTATATAATTTGATTATCTTACGTTATATTAAAAAGGTAATAATAAAAGTCTCTCATATCTTATACTAAATGAATCTAAAAACATAAAATAAAATAAAAATAAAGATGGAGAAGAGAAGAAGGAGAAGAATGAGAGAGAAGTTTTGAGGGCTATAGGTTTATTATTATCAATTATAATTAAATACAAAAAAAATATTCCTATTTATTCAAAAAATTACATGAAAGTGAGATAAAGTAAATATTTTGATCATCATGAAAATCAAATATTTTAATTTGATAATTATAAAAATCATATAACATGATTAGAATAATCAAACTAAATTCTTAATTTAATATAATCTCTAACACATACTTTTTATTACATTTAAAATTGCAAGGACTTTTTCCTATTAAACTAACTTCTCCAACGCCAAGTAGGGAGGCACAATACAAATAGTGAATAAAGTTGAATGCTTGTGTAGAATTCTCATATATATTATTCTTGCCGGCTAGCTTTCTAGATGCCAAATTGCAAATCACATTTTTATATTGATCAGTATGCAAGATTTTTAAATCAACGTCATTTTCTAATATTGTCAAAGTGATAATCGAGGGTTCAGTTATCTATTTGGCCTATTATTTGTAATAATTTTATCAACAACTTATTTCTCAGGCCAAACATATTATTTTTTATAAACTTTTTCAAGTTTCCAGTAACTAGATTCATATTTTACACTAGAAAATATTTAATATTAGAAAAATGCTAACGACCAATAAAAACACACTTATACAAATGATTATATGGTTTTAGAAAAATATACATATAAACTTTAGAACAACACACTTACAAATAAATGATTATATTAAAATGAAAAATATACTGAAATGTAATGTTTAAAGAATGAGTGCTAGATATAGTCCTGCAAGTGCAAACCCTGCGCATTTCTTTTAAAAAAAAAGTGGAGTCTACTATTAAAAAAATAATTTTTTTCACGTAGTTTTCAAATTTACTCCCTTTTCTCAAATGAGTATGTGGTACTTGCACACCCTAAAACTGCAAATATAATTTATAATAGAACCTCACAGTGATGATGAGTGGTCAAATTAAACTAAAAATACCGGCATAGTAAAATCAATGGAGTGAAGAAATACTAGAATTGAGGATAAACAATGCTAATAATAATAATGATAATAATAATAATAATAAGGACGTGTTTCACACCACCAACTGCACGGATGACCTGCAACAGACGAGATGGCGGCATGGTGTGCCCAGTAAGATTCTGATGCCTAAGTTAGAGAGAAGTGATCTCAATATAAATATATGAATGAATGCCAAATAAGTTATCTTTATGTGCTATTTATAGGAGCATGAATGTGATGATAATGATTGACCTCAGAGTCTATCTTGGATAATTCTAGAATAAATTGGTAGGATAACATTCCTGATCAAACGGAGGTGTTATCTATTCGCTACATTATCCTACATGCATCCGTAGGTTGAATCCCTAGGCTTGGAGACTAACCCCGATTCTTGAAACCTCAGACTTGGGCCCTCCAACACATGGGCTTATCCCTCCTGGGCTCTGAATATCCCTTCCAGCTACCCCGTTAATTTCCTTCATGCCTACACGTGGAAAATTTATCAATTCGTGCTCTTTCTACCCTGCTAGTTTGGGACAGATGAACGACCCCTGGGATCATTACTCTTTTTACCTCGCTGAGGGTAAATGCTAACAAAGGTATAGGCTTTGGAAAACTTAATTTTCTGTTATGTTAAGGACATGGCCCACGTCATTTGTAACTGTTCTTGCGCTTTTATTTATTTATTTTTATTCTTTTATTAAAAAACGATTGCTGGCGGCATTGTCACCCTTTCGCCTTCCCAAGAATCCCCTCATCATTGCTTCTTTTTCCTGCTCCACTTCTTTTATCTTCTTGCGTCATTTCCTCTTCTCGTTTTCTTTCCTCTTCTTATTCCATTCCTTCTTTAACCTTTTCTCTTCTCAAGTTTCAAAAACTCTCAACCCTTCACCATTTTCGATCTTGTTTCTTCTAGTTTACATAGCAATGGCTCAGTGTAGTTCTTCTCGTGTTCCCAACCGAGTTTTTGCCTAAGCCCCACCAAGGGTTTCCTCCAACTCTGTGCTTGAATCCTCTGATGGTCAAACTCTACCTTTCTTTGGGGGTTCACGTGACGCTCCACACTTATCACCTAGGACTTGACAAGGCTGGGGAGTTTGTATCGCATCCCCAACGTTGTGGTTCTCACTTTTCTCTCTGAGGGCGCCATCAACGAGGAAGATTTCTCTAGGAGAGTTGCTCTTCCAATTTGTGCCCTAATACACGGTTTGTGCTTTCCATTCTATAGCCCCATTCGCAATGTCCTTGATTTCCTTTGATTAGCTCCTGCCTAACTTCATTCACACGCTTGGCGTGTACTATTGTGCTTATGCATGGTGTTTTGTATGGTTTTGGAATCTCTGGAGGAGATGTATCCAGACCTAACTGCTCGTGAATTCCTGTCTTTCTACTCTATAAAAGGGTTAGCAGGTAATATATGTAGTTTTTGTGTTCGCTCACAATGTTTGGAGGCATTTGAAAGTCGCAATTCTAATGCCAAATAGTGGCAACAGAAATTTTTTCTTATTTCTGGTGGTGGCTAGGAATTCCCAGCCTCTGAAATGGTTGTACAGGACTTTCCCATCAGGGCTAATTAGGGAAGAAGATTCTTATTGATTTGATTGACCGAGAGCATTCTCGCCTCGACATAGTCCTTAGTTGGGCCAAAGATAATGAGGATGCCTTGTGGGTTGAGAAGCTCTTGACCCTCACCAACATTGACCGATTCCTCATTGTGCTTGACCGCTCCCATGTTAGGGGGCATAAATTAAAGGCTTTGACGACTACTTCAAAGAAAAGGCCTGCTTCCCAGCCTTCCGAGACTCCTAAAAAACGTCTTTGCCATACTGAGGGCGAGACACCTACTAATCGCCTTGCTGAAGACGTCGAGGGCGTTGCTGACGATGTTGGGCCAGAGGTGGCTGTTGATTCTAGTGCTAATACGATGTGGCAGTGGGTCAAGGCCTTCAATGCAATGTGGCTTATGGCATGGTGCTTTTAATGCGGCGTCGACAGTGTGTGAATATCGCCGATCACTTCTGGTCCCCTCATGTTAGAGAATGGAGGGTCGTCCACATCTTTAATTTATTCTACTGACGTAGTCTTTAAAGCTAGATGTAACAAGGGATGTCAGAGTCGGTGGGTCCCATCTGTCCCCTATGGATGGTTTCCCGCATTCCATACTCCCCTTCTTTCAATGTGACTTTTGAGGGCTTGGGCCCTATCGATGAATCCGGGGCCTCAGGATAATGAGACCAAAATTGGATGCCCAGCATTGGGCTTAGGCCCAATCGTGATGAGGCTTAGTGGAAAATACACTCCTTAATTACCCTGCCAATTCTTGCTAATCTTGTTTGGCGAGAATTCCATCGTTGTCTCCCCCCTCTCTCTCCCCCATTTTTTTACGGCATGTTTCTGACAGATTTGCATGTACTCGATTGCGCCCATCGAGTTCTTCTTACGTGGGAGGATTGAGAGAGGATTCTTCTCCCACATCGCTTCTTACTGCGTGCACAATGGATCCACGTCTGTCCCTCCACGTCACGCTTGTCTTGCACGTTGCTAGGGTTAGTTCAACCATTGCCCGGGGGAGGGGTGGACTATTTAAGGTCCCCTTTTCCCTTATTTCTCTGGTCTGTTTGCCTCTATTCTCTATGGGTGCTTCTTTTCTTGCTTTCCTTCTTCCTCGTTCCTTACTTTCATTCTCTTGTGAGTTGAACCAGTCCCTTTCTCCCGTCTGATGGTTGCCAAGAATACTACCAGCCTTGCTATGTGTCACCCTGGTTACGATGACTTATCGCTAGCTCGTGAGGCGTCTCAGTCATTCAAGGGTGTCAATTGGAGGTTGGAGATATCCTTCGTAACTCTGCGGTTGTTGAAGGCCTTCTATGGTCTCCCTGATATCGTTGTATTGGAGGTTCCTGGGGTTCGTAAAGGGGCCTTGGATTCTGAGGGTTTCGCCACAAAGGTGGCACAATACCCTAGTATGTTCACTAGTGGGTTTTGGCTCCCTTTCTACAGACCGACCCGTGAGGTTTTCGACTTCCTCGGCCTTGCCCTTGTACAGCTTCAACCCAATGCGTGAAGGATCTTGGTGTGTTGTTGCAATGTTTGACGTAGGGCATTGGAGGAGGTCGATCTTGAGCATCTAGACCTCACCCCACATGAGTTCTTCCTGGTGCACAACGTTCTGAAGCACAAGGGGAACACCTGTAGGTTCTGGTCGCACCGCGAACAAGCAATGGTTCGCTTGGAGTTGTAACATGAACGGATCAAAGAATGGAATTAGCAGTTCTTTTTCTTGTCTGGCAAGGAAAGGACTCGAGAGTATCCCGTGCAGGCTATATCAGGGGATTGTGCCCAAGGACAAAGTAGTAAAGCCAAAGGCGAGTCTCATGGAGGTGACCCGGCTGTAGAACTTGCGAGCCTGGGCCAAGGTGCCCCCGGCGCACACTCGCTATGATGACCACACTGTCCCTATGCGAGCCATAGTGCATCAAGATCGTAAGCAGCTCTTGAGCTAGCAGGAAGTAGCTCTGACTCCACTCCGATGCCTCCCATAGAATAGCCATCCCTCCCCATCTTAGTTTTCCCTCCAAAACCTTCCACACCCATGCCGAAGGTTACCGCTTCCATCCCACCAACTTCTACTCCTAAGGTCGCATCGCTTCCTACCTTGCCAAGCAAGGTGGGGGCCACTGAGGTAGTCCGGGAAGCTCTAATGGCTCTTGAAAAGGCTCAAGTCTCTCAAGTCGTGGTCCCTTTGAATGTCATTCTCCCTCAGGCACTCTATATATGTCTACACCCATCTAGGCGGGTGATGTGAAGGTGATCGAGACCCTTACGTGGGCCTAGGAGAGGCTTTATCCTCGCTTCTATGGAGCTTTCTTGAATTTCGCCCATAGGGAGTCCAAAGTCTGCATCTTGCTGTCCTCTGTTAACATCGAGACGGATTCCTCCCCAGAGACTGTCAAAGAGGGTGTCGAGAGGTTTTGAGTCACCGGGGAACAGGGGAGGGCCGGTGAGGGGGAGGGGGCTCGAATTTTTGTGAGGGAAGGGTATCTATTCCCGAGTCCCCAATACAATACTCTTCTGAGCACGAGGCCGCCTCGGTGGGAGTTTCCTTGGAGATTGAGTCTTGAGCTACAGCGACCAAAGGAAGGCAGAGGGTGAGGTCGAAACAGAGCCTGCTGAGGGCTGGGAAAAGTTGATCATCTCGCCCTGACTTGAAGCCAAGATGGTCGTGATGCCAAGATGGTTGTGATGGGGGCTAATGAAGTTCAGCCTGCCTTGTTGGAGACTGAGTTCGGGACGTCATGAAGGGAGACCAGGGAGGACCCAACCATTGTGCTCGAGTTGAAAGCTGGTGGAGGTCATTGAGGTCTCACCCACCCTGCCTGAGGTTAAGGCTATAGTGTTAAGCTTAAGAGGGAGTAACCCTTCCGCCAGTGAAGGTATAACGTGGGTGCTAGAGTAGATCCCATCCATTGGCCTGAGGGGAAGGCGTGCTCATGAGGAGCTAAAGTCCGTGGAGGTAATGGACTAATCCAACGAGCCTAGGTCAGAACCTAGGTGCAGTGACGAGGTTGGCCCTCGTTTCGAAGAGCAGGTAGATTCGCCCCTCGTTTCACTCTGTTCTATGGGGAGTGTAGCCTTGTGCCACGCCAGGTGTGAGAGGGAGGAGAAGGAGAAGTTGGAGGAGGTCCTTTTCAAGGCTGAGTTAGTCCATCGACGGAGGTGAAAAGGGATGGCTTAGCTTCGTCGGCAGAAGGCCACGCTCAAAGCTGATCTTACTAAGTCACGGGAGGAGACTAGGTAGAAAAGAGTTGATGCTGGGCTTCAGGGTAAGGCACGAGCCAATCTGCATTAGTTGTTGGACGCCTAGACGGCAGAGCTGGAGGAACTGTGGGAGGAAAGCTATTCTGCAGTCTGGTCATACAACTGGCTCCAAAAATAGTTTGACTCCCTTTTTGACTACCTAAAGAAGAAGAAGACGAAGTCGCTCAAGTCCAAGTTGGAGCAGGTGAAGGACTTGGAGGTCCAAATCGCTTTGTCTCACGCCACAGAAATCCAAGATAATACCTGGGCGGATGAGCCTACTACCAAGCTAGCCGATGTGGAGTGCCGACTAGCTGCCAACCAGGTCAAATTCCATGAGTTACAGAGCGAAGTGGATGACTTGAATGGCTTGGTCCCTCGTTTGGATGCCTAATTGAAGGAAGCACAACTCGTTCAGGATGAGGCCTGGTCTCATGGCTACATAGAGGGCTTGAAAAGGATGCAGGACCATGTGCTAGAGAATCTGCAGAGCGACTTAAGGTCTCTTAATCTGGTGACTTTGCCACCGGACCCTTAAGCGTTGGAGCATGGCACCTCTATAGGCTCTTAATGGATGCCAAATGCCTTTCTGGATGATCCCACTAGCTGATTTTATAGCCCTTCTATACCACAGATGCTTTTCCTTTATACTTTGTATTCATTTGTGCTCTCTGCGCCATGTACTTTAATACTATTTTGAGCCTTTGCTTGTTTGATATTCTTTATTCTCTTGTCGTACAAGCAACTCGGGTTAACCATTATAAATAACCTTAGATGCGAGATAATGAAGCATTAGGGAGGTTGAGCAGTTCGCAAGACACATGAACTCGAGACTTTGTTAACTTGTGAGCTTGATGCTTATGTGTGCAAGACTTGAGCCGTTGGTAGGATTTACAAACTTGAGGGCCTTACCTTCCAGACTCTTAAAATATACTTGCCCTTTATGGATTTGAAAACTTTGCAAAGGTTAAGTAGTATGTTAGATTGGACTCGCCTCATTGACTCTCGTGGGGCAATGGGGGTCGGGCAGTACGTCAGACTTGACATGCCTTTTGCACTTGTAAAATTTAGAGGAGGTCGAGTAGTACATTCATACTGGAATCGGCTCGTTGGCCCTCACCATCGCGAGGGGGTTGAGCAGTACATTTAGACTAGACTTGCCCTAATCTTGTAAACTTTAGAGGATGTCGAGCAGTGCATTTAGACTGGACTCGCCTCGTTGGCCCATGTTGTCGCGAGGGGGTTCGAGCAGTACATTTAGACTGGACTCGCTCCAATTCTTGTAAACTTTAGAGGAGGTCAAGTAGTGCGTTTAGATTGGACTCGCCTTTTTGCCCTCGTCTTCACAAGGGGGGCCAAGCAGTACATTTAGACTAGACTCGCCCTAAGTCTTGTAAACTTTAGGGGAGGTTGAGCAGTACATTTAGACTTGACTCACCCCGTTGGCCCTCGCCGTCACGAGGGGGCCTAGCAGTACATCTAGACTGAACTCACCCTAAGTCTTGTAAACTTTAGAAGAGGTTGAGCAATACATTCAGATTGGACTTGCCTCATTGGCCCTCGCCGTCATGAGGGTGGCTAAGCAGTACATCTAGACTGGACTCACCCTAAGCCTTGTAAACTTTAGAAGAGGTCGAGCAGTGCGTTTAGACTGGACTAGTCTCATTGGACCTCCCCGTCGTGAGGGGGGTTGAGCAGTACATTTAGACTGGACTCGCCCTAATTCTTGTGAACTTTAGAGGAGGTCAAGCAGTGCGTGTAGACTGGACTCACCCTAATTCATGTAAACTTTAGAGGAGGTCGAGTAGTACATTTAGACTGGACTCTCCTCATTGACATTCGCAGTACAATAAGGGTCGGGCAGTACGTCATACTTGACCCACCTTTTGCACTTGCAATTGGACTCATCTCGTTGGCCCTTGCCGTTGCGGGGGGTCTGAGTTATACATTTAGACTGGACTTGCCCTAATTCTTGTAAACTTTAGAGGAGGTCGTGCAGTTCGTTTAGACTGGACTTGCCTCCTTGGCCCTTACAGTCACGAAGGGGGTCGAGTAATACATTTAGACTAGACTCGCCCTTTATAATTGGAAACTTTGAGTAAAACATATTCCTAGAAGAAAACCATCGTTTCATTTATCGTTTGTACATTACCAAAATAAATGCAACTTACAGTTTTAACAAAAGAACTTTCGTAGGTGTTCGGCATTCCATGGGTGTGGTAGGTCCTTTCCGTGTGCATCTTTGTTTCTATATGAGCCTGGGTGATTGTTGGCCGTGAGCACATAGGGTCCCTCCCACCTTGGTCCCAGCTTCCTTTTGTCTTAGGTGGTTATCCCCGCTTGCCTTAAAACTAGGTCCCTGACTTTGAGGGATCTCGGTCGAACTCACTGGTTAAAGCAGTGCTCCGCCCTTCTTTTGTTGGCTGCTGTCCTTACTTCTGCTTCTAACCTTCTTTCTTCCAACAAGTTGAGCTCCTCCTCCAATCTTGCACTGTTGGAATCTTGATCGAAGTGTTGAATCCTGTAGGTAGGCATTCCTACTTCAACGGGTGCTACCGCCTCATGTCCGTAGGTGAGCATGAAGGGGTTTTCCCCCCGTCAGGGTTTTGATTGTGGTCTGGTATGCCTTCTGCACTCTTGAGAGTTCTTCTACCCATGTCCCCTTCTTGTTGTCGAGCCTCTTCTTAAGGATCCCGAGTAGAGTCTTGTTGGTCACCTCGACTTGCCCATTGGATTGTGGGTGTCCTAGGGAAGAGTACGTAAATTTGATTCCTAGATGCCTACACCAGTCATGGTAATGGTCCCAGTCAAACTGTCTCCCGTTGTCTGATATGATAAAGTGAGGGGTGTCGAATCTACACAAAACCGTCTTCCTCAGGAACTGGGTAATATTGCTTGCTGTTATTGTCACCATGGTCTCAGCTTCAACCCATTTAGTGAATAGTCCACAACCACCACTACAAATTTTACCTTGCCTTTATCCAGGGGAAAGGGGGCCGACTAGGTCAACGACCTATTGTATGAAAGGCCATGGTGACATGATCAATGTCAGCTCCTCTGGTGGCCAATGAGGTATTGAGGAGAACTCTTAGCACTTCTAACATTTCTGAACAAAGTCCTCTGCATCTTTGAGGGCTTATGTCCAGTAGTATCCCGCTCTCATCACCTTACTTTCTAGTGTTTTTCCTCTTGAGTGGTTGCTGCATACTCTTTCGTGTACATCTGCCAGGTTGTACTGTGCTTGCTTGAATGAGATACACCTCGGGAGGGGCATGGAATAACCCCATTTGTATAGAGTCCCGTCAGTTGGGATGAAGCGAGCTACCCTATTCTTGATTTTCCTCGCTTCCCACTTATCCTCGAGTAACTTGTTGGTATCGAGGTACTTGATTATGTCTGTAGCCCAATTTGGAGCCCCTAGCCTCACCTTTGAGATCTTTACCCCTATTGCGGACATCTCAACTATGCTGACCACTGTTTGCTCAAGTAGGGGCAAGTCCTCCAGCCTAGAAGCAACTCATGCCTATTTGTCTACCTTTTGGTTCTCGTCTTTTGGTATATGTTGAATCTTGAAGTATCTGAAGTGGCAGCGCTTGTTTCCCACTAGTGTCAGGTATTTTTTTCAACTTTTTGCTCTTCTTGATGAACTCCCCTAGGACTTGGTTGATGACTGCTAGAGAGGCTTTTACTTCTACTTCATTGGTGCCCAGCAACTTAGCAACTACCAAGCCGGCCAATAGTGCTTCGAATTCCGCTTCATTGTTGATAGTTTTGGACGCCAACCTGATGGCATAGTTGTGTTCTTCCCCGACATCCATGATGATATGCACCCTTACTCCCCTTCTAGCCCGACAAGATAAGCCATCGACGAAGATTTGCCAGGGCATCTTAGGAGGTGCATTCTGAACCTCTTCCTAGAAGCTAGTAAACTCTACAATGAAGTCTGCTAGTACCTGTCCTTTAATGGAGCTTCTGGGGACATATTTGATGTCGAATTCACTCACCTCCACGACCCAGTTCATCAGTCGGCAAGAGACATCCAGTCGCTGTGAGATCTTTAAAGGGACTTTAGTCAGAACCTGTATTGGGTGTGCTTGGAAGTATGGTCTAAGTTTGCGGGTGGTCATCACAAAGGTTAATGCAAGTTGGTCCATACGAGGATACCTCGCTTCAGCACCCTAAAAAGCACAACTAGTGTGGTAAATCAGCTTATGGGAGCCCTTCATGTCTTGTACTAAGGCGGTGAAGACTGCATGTAGGGAGATAGACAAATATAGGCTCAAGACTTCCCCTAGGTCTGCTTGACTAGGGGTGAACAGGAACTGGCCAGACCAATTGTCACTGATGGAGACTGACCGCCAGAGTCAAGAACAGACCAAAACAGATGGAGAATCGGTCGGCCGACGGTAGAAAATAATCAAAATCGAGGTTGCCCTGTTTGGTCCTGGTTTGAACTAGGTTCAAACTGCCAAATTGGCTGATATAATATATAATATATATATATATATATATATATATATTTAGCTATTTCTGATACAAAACAACGACGTTTCAAATGAAACCATTTGAATTGACATTGTTTTGTTTAAACCGTATGAAAAAAAAAATAAAGGAAACGATGTTGTTTGGTCTTAATCATATGAAACGACATCGTTTCTCAGTTAGGGTTAAGACTTGCATCCCCCCTCCCCCCTTTTCTTCTTCAGCCAAATTCGATCTCAGACTTTCTCTCTCTCTCCTCCCTCAGACTCCCATTCCCAGCTACCGACAAACCCCCAAAGCTCATGACCCATGCCTTTCTCCTCTCTCAGACTCCAAGCCGCCGATGAACCCTCGACTAGCTAGTTCCCACGCCTCTCTCCTCTCTCCTCCTCCTGTCTCCTAGTCGTCGATGGCCTATGCCTCTCTCCTCTCTCAACAGAGGTAGTTGTCCATCTAGTTGAATTAATCTAGATTATTTATGTGTGGTTGTGATTTCACTAATTTTGTGTGTTGAATTATTTGAGAATTATTAGTTGTCCATTGATGGAGGTAGTATTGATTTGTGATTTATGTTCACTAATTTCATGCCCAAAATAATTATTTTGACGATTTACATTTACTAATACATAATTGAAGTCTACATAGTGTAAATCTATGTGTACATTGAAGTCTAAATCTGTATCACTGTGTGTAATGTGTATGTAAAATTAAATGAATAAATGTAGTCTAAATCTGCCATCTGGGATTTTTGTTGAATTAGTTCCCTGATTTACTAAATTATTATTGTGTATGTATAGACGGTATAAAGTTTTTGGAGCACATTCTTGGGGCTGTGAATAGTAATATGAGATCTATTCGACTGTCATTGTGGGTGTTCTTACTTCTTACTTATAGTTCTTAATATGTTTTGCATGAAAAAAATTTATTCTTGTTAAATTATAATATTCTAATTTGTGTTAGGCACTATGTATGATGTACATGTAACATTTATGATTTGTTTTATAAATTAGATGGGTTCTTTATTGACTCCAATTAATGTCGATTCAAATGAACCAACTAACATGAGAGATGATTTGAGGGAGACCAAAACATTAAAACCCCCTAGTGCCTCTACTAGTAGTACTTGTCCATTTCCTAAGAAACGAAAAGGGAATGATCCATTGATTGTATGAGACCATTTTATGAATGTGGAGGGTTGTTCTGAAGATGATCTGATGATTAAATATAATTATTGTGGCAAGACGTATGCTTGCTACTCAAAGAGAAACGAGACTTCAATAATGCAAAACCATTTGCGTTCCCATCCTAAAAATCCTCATAAATGTGGGCTTTTGGATAGGTACTAAAAAACATTGACAAGTGAGGCAACTCCTGAGGAGGGGGTTGGAGAGAGTGATGATAGTACATTAAGGAGTCTTGTAACCTACAAATATATTGAAGAGGCTATGAGGTTGGTGATTACAGAGATGATAATTATCGATGAGTTGTCATTTAGAGTTGTTGAAGGACAGAGATTTAGGAAAATGTGTTGGTCTCTTAAATCTCGGTTGAAAGTGCCATGTTGTGTCACGACTGCAAGAGATTGTATGAAATTGTATGAATTAGAAAAGGAAAAACTTAAAAAACTCAAAAAAATGTTTAAAGATGGTGGCATGAGGATTTCGTTGACGACCGATACATAGACATCGGTATAGAATTTGAATTAAATGTTTTTTAACTGCACACTTCATTGATAAGAATTGGAAATTGCAGAAAAAAAATTCATTAATTTTTGTATAATTCCTAATCATCGAGGGGATACCATTGAGAGATATGTTGAGTTGTGCTTGCTTTATTGTGTCATTGATAGAATATTTATTGTAACTATTGATAATGTAAGTTGAAATGATACTACAATTTCATATTTGAAATAGTTTTTTACGAGGAATGTGTTGGGAGAAAGTATATGCACATGAGATGTTGTACTCATAACTTGAACCTTATTGTGAATGAGGGTTTGAAGGAGTGCAATGACGCCATTACAATGGTTAGAAATGTAGTTATATATGTGCGCTCATCGCCCGCAAGATTAGACAAGTTTAAGGGATGTGCAGAAAAAGAAAATATTGATTGTAAGAAAATATTGTGTCTTGATGCACAAAATTGATGGAACTCAACCTACATCATGTTGGAGGTGGCTGTGAAATTTGAGAAGGCTTTCAGGCGGATGGAGAGTGAGAATTATAATTTCCTCTCTTACTTTGATGATGGGCACATGGGGCTTCCTAAATCTAAGAAGTGGGAGAAAGTGCTGGTGTTTGTTAAGTTTTTGAAAATATTTTATGATGTCACTAATATATTTTCTAGATCTTTATATGTGACAGCCAACACCAATTTTCTAGAGATTTGTTATCTCCAAAATGAGTTGATTATGCAGAGCGATAGCACGAATAGTTGTTTGAGGAGCATGGCCATAAACATGAGAACAAAATATGATAAGTATTGGGAGTCATTTGTTCATGCTGATTGCAGTTGTGCTCGATCCACGAAACAAGTTAGGGTTTCTTACTTTCCACCTAAAGAAAATTCATGATGAGTTTTGTGTTGATGAGTTGGTATCGAGCCTGAGATAGGTATTATCAGATTTTGTATGCGGAGTATAATGCTATATTCGGTTCCACCACGAGTACCTGGACACTTGATCCCCCACCGAAATCTAGAACCATGAATGATGGTGATGGAAAATGTGAGACAAAATGGTTCTACAGGTGGTATAAAGCATATTCTGCCATGAGATCTATTATTACCAAAACATAAGTGGATCGATATTTATCAAATAGTTGTGAGACACTTAGCCCATTGTTTGACTCGTTGACTTGGTGGAAAATTAATGAGCCTAACTATCCTATACTTGGGAGGATTGCACGAGACTTGTTGGTCATGCATGTTTTCACTGTTGCACCAAAGTTAGCATTTAGTACGGAAGGTCGTGAGCTTGATCATTTTCATAGTTCGTTGGCTTCGAGAACTGTTGAGACACTTATTTGCTCTCAAAATTGGTTAAGGCATCCGTCAACAACAATTGATATATGGGAGGCTATGGATAATATTGAGAGCTTCGTAGTAGAATCGGGTAATATTTTCTTTATTTTCATTATAATTTAATTTTAGTATTTCTTATAGTCCAAATTCACTAACATTTGATGTTTTATTTTTATTATTTATTAATGTTTATATACGGAGTTGGGCGCATAATCAAACGTGACAACTATTGAAAATTGAAGGTTGAAGCAGCATACAGGAAGATCACTCCCAATTTGTTGTCATTTATCTATGTTATGTTTTTTTTTTTTTGCTTTGTTGCTATGTTATGTTTAGAAAGTTTAAAGTAAATTAAGAGTTTAAAGCAATCCTAAATAGGCCCATAGTGATCTAGAAATAGTGTATAAAAAATAGGCCCAAATTTAGGCAAAAAAAATGATCCAAACTCACAATAGACTGATGAACCAGTCGAGAATTGTTCAGAACCAGTCTGGCCGGTATCCCTTCCCACATTCGGCAGGTTACGTTGGTTTCCCTAGCACAAAAGTGCAAGTTGGTTGGTTCAATTTTCACCCTAAGGCTTGACTGAGCAGAAAGGGACTGGCGAGATACCACTTGAGGCTCTCGAATGCCTGGTTGCATTCTTTGTTCCAATTCTATGCCTTTTGCAGTACCTTGAAAAATAGCAAGCACTTATCCGTCGACCTGGACACAAACCTATTAAGAGCCCCTACCCAGCCAGCGAGTTTCTGCACATCATTGATACTTCGTTGCGGGGCCATATTAATTATGGCCTCCACCTTTTCCTGGTTGGCCTTTATTCTCCATTCCGAGACCATGTAACCCAAGAACTTTTTAGATTTTGCACCGAATGTACACTTGGCTTGGTTGAGTTTCATTTGGTATTGCCTTAGAACCGTGAAGGCCTCATGCAGGTAAGCTAGGTTCTGTTTGGGGGTCTTGCTCCATGCTTCGCCCTATCTGTTATTTGAACATGTGGTTGACCAGCTGCTGGTAGGTGGCCCCTGCATTCCTCAAGCCGAAATACATGGTTGTGTAGCAGTACAAACCCTTCTTCGTGATGAACGACGTCTTTTCCTCATCTTCGGGGTCCGTGTAGATCTTATTGCACATTGAGTAGGCATCCACGAAACTATCAGGTCTATCTGGGATAAAGGGAAACTGTCCTTAGGGCAAGCCTTTTGAAGTCTGTGAAGTCGACACATCCTCCATTTGTCATTGGGTTTCCTCATGAGCACAACATTGGACAGCTAGTCCGGATAGTGAGCCTTGCATATGAATCCTGCCTCTAGGAGGCAATCGACTTCTTCCGTGATGGCAGCACATTTCTCGGCATTGAAACTTCGTCATTTCTGCCTGACTTTCGTGGCCTTGGGGTTCACACACAAGTGGTGTTGAATGATGTCGGGGTCGATCCTAGGCATGTCTTTGTGGTCCCAAGCAAACACATCCCGATGTTCTATCAGGAGTCATATCATAGCTTGCGCATGCTGGGCGTCATTCTGCTACCAAGTCTGATCATGGCCTCGGGGCGGTTCGGATCCAATGGAGCCAGCTCTAGAGGCTCCACTTGGTAGAGAGCCTGCTTGTCCCAAACTTCTTCCTCCCCTGTGATGAACCCAGGTAGGGGAGGGATGCAGTCATCATTTTGAGGCTTTATCATATTGACCCACTTTTTGTTGGCCTTAGCTCTTACACATAACATTCTCGTGTCAGAACCTGCTCACCGTCGATCTTGCCCACTCCTGTAGGGGTTGTAAACTTCATCTTTAGGTGGTAAGTTGATGTCACCACCCTCAGGTTGCTGAGTGTGGGTCGCCAAGTATATAGTTGTATGAGGAGAGGGCTTTCACCACTATGAAATCAGCCATAGTGGAAGTGGTGTGAGGGGCCTTTCCCACCAAGATTGAGAGTGTGATGGTTCCCATTGGTTGAACCATGTCTCTCGTGAACCCTTTCAATGGCATGGGTGCTTGTTGCAAGTGGTCGATATCAATCTCCATCCGAGAGAAGGCATCCCAAAAGAGGATGTCAGTGGAGCTGCTATTGTTGATAAAGATTCGCCTAGTGGTGAAGTTGGCCACTTGCATCGTCACTCGCAGGGCGTCGTCATGGGGGTAAGGGTAAAGGAACCCTTATTTGTCGCCTTCCCTGAAAGTGATGGTTGGTGCAGGCTTTCCTTTCCTCTACTTCATCGGGTAGTGTTTGCACAAATACACTTCCTCGAAACGTGCCCTCTTGGCTTGAGCCTTTCTTCTAGAGAAAGTGGACTGACCCCAGCAAACCCCTGAGCAATGGTTCAAATCTTGCTAAATGGGGCATTTTTACGGGGCGGCAACCGAGGGAGGTTTCATGCGGGGTCGCGTTCTGCCCGCCACCTTGGACTCTAACTTCTTCTTGGCTTGGCAAACCTTTCTCAACTCCGCTTCCTTTCCTCTCGTTGGTCAGTGTGGATTTGGGAGAGTGAGTACGCTACTCTCCCTTTCTCCCTCTTGGGACTTGCAATCCACTATGTTGTGAGTTACGGAATGGTGGATTGCCTGGTCGGGTTGGGCGCTCACCCTCTTCGATGGGCAAGAATCATTCCGCCCTTTGCTGTAGTGTCCTCCTTTTTTCTTGTCTATAGTTTTGGATTGGACTGACATATTGGCTCTTTTGTCAGCCTGTTCTAGCTTTGTCTTTCTTGGTGCTGTCAATGCCTGAAATGTGTCTTTTGAATTTATAAACTAGTTCGCTTTGTCCATGAATTATCATAGAGTGGTGGGGGTCTTCCTAGCCAACTCAGCCCTAAATAGGTTTTGAGGCCATACGCAGCCCAAGAGAGTGGTGAGAGTAATCTTCTCATCTTGATCATTAATGGTCATGCATTTTTTGTTAAATCTGGACAGAAAAGGCCTTAAACTCTCGTCCTCTCATTGCTTAATGGTCAGGAGGTAATCTGCCAGAAGTCATCTAATCCTGCTAGCCATAAACTGTGTGCTGAAGAGATTAGCCAGGTACTCAAAGTTGCAAATTGAGTTTGGAGCCAACAAGGAGAAACATGCCCGTGCTGCACCTTTTAGGGTCAATGGGAAGGCCTTGCACGCGATCTCCCCAGGGAATTTGTGTAGGGTTATATGAGCTTTGAAGGTGTTTAGATGCTCCAAGGGGTCATTGGATCCGTCGTACAAGTCTATATAAGGGACCTTGAATTTCGGTGGTAGCGGCATGACCATCACCTCAGTACTGTAAGGTAGGTTCGTGCTGGTGAGCATATGGTCTATTGAGAATGAGGCTCTCACCATTTTGGCCATTGTTTCATATTTTTTCCCATGAGGTCGCGAAACTCATGCTGCATCTTCTTCTTGTCTTTGTTATCGGCATCCGCCCCTCCTACATTCCATGACTCTGCCCGTCTATCATGGTTAGGCATAGTCTATTTAGGTAGCTTGGTAGTGTCTACCTACAAGGCTTCATTCTTCCTTTGAAGTTTTTCCACTTATGTCATCAACGTCTTTACCAACTACTCCATCTCTGCTAAGCGTGCTTTCATGTATTCTAATAAGGTTTCTGGTCCTCGAGTTGTCTAAGAATGGGTTGTCACCGGCATACAAAGAACATGTTATGTCTATAGAAAAGATCCTACAGACGGCGCCACTGTTAATGTCGTATTTTGTAGGCCTAGACAAGATTCTAGCAACTCAGACCAGGATCTTTACCAGCTAACACAAAGAACAAAGTGGGCTCGGGGTCTTCCGGGGAGCCTACAATGCCTAAGTTAGTCTCCTTGTGCGTATTGTGATAGCTTGGGTATTTAGAGTTTAGAAAGCGTCATTTGTACCTGAGTTTGGAGCTTTTATACTAAGTCCCCAGGGAACATTTGTTCCTGGTGTTAAGGTGAAGCCATCTCGCTCCCGTCAGTCTTAGCTTAAGCATTTAATGCAACGTGGTGGCTTGAGTCAGGTCCTTCAATGCAGCGTGGCTTCTAGCATGGTGTTTTTAATGTGACGTGGCTCTCTAGGCGAGTCCTGGCGGTGGGTGAATTGTGCGGTCACTTCTTGTCCCCTCTGTTAGAGAAAGGAAGGTCATCCGCATCTTCATTTTATTCTACTGATGTAAGTCTTTAAAGCTAGATGTAACAGAGGATGTAAGAGTCAGCGGGTTCCATCTGTCCCGTATGGATAGTTTCCTGCGTTCCATACCCCTCTTCCCCCGGTGCGACTTTTGAGGGCTTGGGCCTTATGGATGAATCTGGGGCCTCTGGATAATGAGACCAAAACTAGACGCCCAACATTGGGCTTAGGCCTAATCATGATGAGGCTGGGTGTGAAATACCCCTCCTAGAACCCAAAAAAGAAGTAGGTCTGAAAACCAAATTGGTTAGTTTAGTTTTGGTCCAAAACTAAAATCGACCAACAGATTTTTTCATTTGTCCAAAAATGACTGAACCGACCGGACAGGTTTGTTCCACGGTTTGAGGGTCAGTTTTGATCTAGATAGCACACAAGCTAACACCTGGCATCAACTTGTGGTGCTAAAGATAAGGGAACTAAGAAGAGAGCAAGCGAGGAGACAACCTGTCGATCCTTACACAGTTTGATATGAAAACCAAAGGAAATCAAGAAAGAGAAGAAAGCAATGAAAATTAAAGGAATAGAGATCACTTTGTTTTGCTCTAGCGATTATCAATGAGCCAAAGAACCAAAATAATATAAGAATAGAAAAGCACTCTAACTAAGACAAACCAAAACATAGTAGGAAATGAGGATCGTAATAACTATAGCATACCAAGAAAGAGAAGTTTGAGAGATGAGAGGGACAATTGAGCGATGGCAGGAGGGAGAACGGAAAGAGCTGAGAGGTTAGAAAGATGAGAAAGAGAAATGGTGTTGGAGAGTGGAGCGGAGAAATAGAGGAGTTGGAGGGGGGGGGGGGGGCTAGGTACTTAGGGCTTTAGTCCTAACCTAAAACGACACCGTTTAGTGTATTAAATCAAATGATATTGTTTCAATTAATTTTTTGATAATAAACTATTATAAAATGATACCATTTAACTTATTTAAGTTAAATGACGTTGTTTTATATAGGAATAAAATAAAATAATATATATATATTACATCACTTGGTTCATTGGTATGAACACGGTTCAAACCAGAACTGAACTGAACGACGTCAATTTTTGTATACTTGGACTGCCGACAGACCGGTTTTCTACAGGTTTCAATCAGTTCTAGAATCTGGGGACCGATTTCAATGGACGATGGTCTATTCTAGCCATTCCTATTCACCTTAAAAGAAGGCGTTGCATTGCTATTGATTGTGATGGGAGAAGTGGGGGGATTGCATTGCTGTGGAAGGATGCGATTAACTTATTTTCTCAAAATACCATGTTGATGCACAGATTATTAGTGATGTTGAGCATAATAAGAAATGGTATATCACTAGTATCTATGGACACCTTGATATGAATTCTAGAACAGAGATTTAGAATTTAATAAAATCTTTGTGTCGTAAAGGTGAGCAACCATGGTTAGTATTCGGAGATTTTAATGAAATATTGAATTTATTTGAAAAATGTGGAGGTAGGAATAGACCTGAGAAACAAATGGCTGACTTTAGAGCTGTATTGTTTGATTGTGAATTATGGGATTACCTCTTTATAATAGGTGCAACAAAAGGCAAGGAACAAATTGTATAAGTGAGAGGTTGGATAGGTTTCTGGCTAATTCTCAATGGTGTGATCTATTCCCTACAACAGTGGTTATCCATGGAGTTGCTGCCTACTCATACCATCTCCTCTTGTGAATAGATATAGATGGGGGCAAGGGTCATAAGCAGGGTAAGAAACCATTGAGATTCAAAACTATATAGGTTGGTGAAAGAGAATGTGTGAAAACTATCGAGAACACTTGGAGGTACAATGCGGGTCAAAACACCATGGGGGAAGTGATTCAAATGATTTCCAAATGCAGCGAAGATTCACATAAATGGAATAAGACTAGATTTGGAAATGTCCAGCATCAACTCCCAAAAGCCAGATTAAGACTACAAAAGATTCAAGCCTCTGATCCAACATATTCTGATGTTAATGAACATCAGTTAGCTAGAAATGAAGTGCAATAGTGGCTAGAGAGAGAGAAAATTATGTGGAGGCAAAGATCTAAGGTGCTTAGGCTACAAGAGGGAGATCAAAATTCGAAGTATTTCCATTCCAAGACTTCTCTTGGAAAAGCTGTAAGATGATTCTGGTGAATGGAAAGAAGAGGATTAAAGGAATAAACTCATAATAGATTACTTTCAGTCAATGTTTTCAGTTGTTGGCCAAAATGATTCAATAGAATTCCTGTCACAAGTTGATAGTAAGGTAACAAGTCAGATGAATGAAGAATTATCAATGCCTTTCTTTGCAGAAGAAGTGACTCAAGCTTTGAAGCAAATGCATCCCACAAAGGCACATCATCCAGATGGTATGGCCTCTATCTTTTTTCGAAGATATTGCCAATATCATAGGGAATTCCATAACTGTTGTTTTTATTCAAGTGCTTAATACTTGTAAGTTTCCAAGTGACTTAAATCCCACTTTCATTACATTGATTCCTAAGAAAAAATCTCCTGCAAAAGTTGTTGATTTTCGCCCAACTAGCCTCTGTAATGTCACTTACAAGCTTATTTCCAAATTGATTGCAAATAGACTTAAACATATTTTTTTCTCATATTATATCTGAATCCCAAATTGCTTTTGTTTTGAGAAGACAAATCACTAATAATGTTCTAATTTCATATGAACTTATTCACTTTTTGGGACAAAATAACTGGGAAGAAAGGTTATATGTCCCTCAAATTAGACATGAGTAAAATTTATGACAGGGTTGAGTGTAGGGGTGGTACCAACATATGCAGGGGTGGGGTTGACCCTTCCCCACACCCTGCCCTCGTGAGGTGGGGGCAGGGCCCTTGCCCCGGTGCCAGGGGGCGGGGTTGGACAACTATTTCTAGGTACAAAAATATTTTTTTGACCCAAACTATTATGTAATTTAAATTGTAAATTAAAATTTATAAATACAACAATTTATAAATATAACCATAATTTGTTAGACTTTATTCACGAGATTGTATTTATTGTCTTGGCCTCCTAGGCCAACCTTTGTAAATATATACAATTTGTATACATATATATATATATATTTAAGTATATAAATATATGTCCCAGTGGGGTGGGCCCCCCCGCTCGCCCATGTTCCCAGCCCCACCATGGAGGGCGGGGTGAATGGGGACAGGGTAGTGGGGTGCGGGCCCCTGTTGCCCACCCCTAGTTGAGTGGGACTTTTTGGAAAAGATTATGCCTACTCTTGGGTTTAATACAAATCTAATTAGCCTCATTAAGAAGTGTGTCAAATCTGTTGCTTTTTTCTGTGCTGGTTAATGGGATGCCAAAAGGCCCTATTGTACCTAGCTTAGGATTGAGACAAGAGAACCCTTTATTCCCTTATTTATTTCTATTGTGTATAGAAGGATTGATCAGTTTACTAAGGAACTGTGGTGGAAATGAATCTGTGGAAGGAATCAAAATCTATAGGGGAGCGAGCAAATCATCTATTGTTTGCAGATCATAGTGTTATCTTTTACAAGGCGGACTTAGTAAGAAACATAAATATCCAAGTGCTGCTGAACAACTATGGAAAAGCCTTGGGCCATAAAATAAATAGAGTGAAAACATATATAGTTTTTTGTAGAAGTGTTACAGAGGAGTTGAAGGAAGAGATTATGTCACTATGCTGTGGTAGTTACATTCAGTAGTATGAAAAATATCTGGGATTACCCTATGGTTGGTAGATCAAAGACACAAGCTTTCTCTGTTATTAAACAAAAAGTATGGCAGAAACTTCAGACCTGTAAAGGAAGTTTGTTATGTCAAGATGGGAGGGGAGTCCTCATAAAAGCAATAGCTTTGTCTACTCCAGTGTATGCCATGAGCTATTTTAAGCTACTTGACTCTTTATGCACTGAATTGGAAAGGATGATGGCGTAGTTTTGGTGGAGAAAGAGATCAGTAGAAAAAAGAATCCACTGGATTAGCTGGGAAAAGATGTGTGAGTCAAAGTTTAGAGGAAGACTGGAGTTTAAAGATTTGAAGACCTTTAATCTGGCTCTCTTAGCAAAGCAAAGCTGGACAATTTTTCAAAATGAAGACTCTTTGCTCCACAAACTTTATAAATTGAAATATTTCCCTAAAACAAACTTGTTTGATTCCAAATTGGGTCCAAACCCCTCTTATGCTTGGAGATGAATATGAGGAGCAAATAAACTTTTGCACCAAGGTTGTAGATGGAGAATTGGAAATGGAAAAGCTGGTAAAGACTTTCCATGACCCTTGGATTCCAGGTCTTAATGTCCAACAGTTCATAGACTATAGTGGAAGATAGGGATGCTATTGTTGATTCTCTTATTGATGATAATACTGTGGAATGTGGAAAGAATTAGAGCTCTTTTCAATCCAAATATTGTAGGAGAAATTTTAAAGATCATCATTTGTCCTAGCTCCAATAAAGACAAGTGGATTTGGAATCATGAGAAACATGTGCACTTTATTGGAAGAGGTTATGGCGGATGAAACTCCCTAAAATAATTAAGATTTTTGCCCGGAGGGCCTAGCGAGATGGATTCCTAGCATTTCATAATCTTAGCAAAAAACGTGTAGCAGTGAAAGACAAATGTATTTTCTGTTAGCAAAGTATGGACGATCTTATACATGCTTTATTTTTCTGCAAAGAAATTCAAGTGTGGTGGAATAAATATATTCCATTGTTACAAAAGGCTGAGTAATTGAGGTATGTTCGGGACTTGGCACTCTTAGTGAAGGAAGAAGGCAAGCAGGAGGATTTGTCCACATTCTTTTCAATGGCATGGAGATTTTGGTTCCGAAGGAATAAACTAATATATGAAAATGTTTATCATGAACCAAGACATGTGATTGAGTATGCTCTGTCTGTGCAGAAAGTCCAAAAGGATGTACCATCCTCTATGCATACGAATTCAAAGTTGTTGTGCTACGACAAGCTCCTCCACCAAGATATCTGAAGCTAAATGTGAAAGTTGCTTTGTTTTTTGATCAAAGAAAAGCTGAAGTGGGTGCTATCCTCAGAAATAAATAAGGTGAAGTTATTATGGCAACTAGCAAAGTAGAAGATGAAGTGTGACAAATCCAAAAACTATTGAAGCTCTAGCTATGCTTAGGGGGTTGCGGTTTTGTGTTAACTGGGGTATCCGCAAATTAATCCTAGAAAGTGATTACTTGATGCTACTTAATGAACTTCAATTGTCTGAAGACTCTTTCTCAGCTCTTGAAAATTTATTGAAAGAAATATGGGTAATGATTTTATTACCCATATTTCTTTCAATGAATGCATCAAGCATATGGGTTGTAAATGGGTAATGATTAATATCCTTACCCATATTACTCATATTTAAGGATATGGTTAATGATTAATATCTTTAATTATTAAAAAAAAATTAAAAATATATATAATTTTATTAATAATCAATTTTTAATTATTAAATAAAATAACAAATTAAAAAAAACTCAAATATAAAAAAAAAATAAATGAGTTGTAAATGAGTAATCATATCATTTTTCAAAAAATATATAGACTGAAGAAAGATTTTAATGAATGCAAAGTGCTATATGTTCATTGAATGGACAATGAGGTGACAGATTGACAAGATTTCTTGAAATGTTGAGTTGTGGTGGGATAATGTCTCAAAGTATCTCAGTCCGTTTGACTTGACAAGATCAATTTTTTAATCTCTTTTAATGCAATTAGTTTTCCTTAAAAAAAAAAAAAACCGTTGCTCGCCGAATGCCATCCCCTTTTGAATTTTAAAAAATATATACAAAAATTGCTGTCAGCTGCCAGTAAAGAAACAAAAATCCCATTCATTTGAGCGAGCGAGAGAGAGAATTGAGAGAGACGGATATGGGGAATTTTTCGCTCTTTTCGTCGCTTAGTGGAAACCTTCGTAAGGTCCCTGAATCAATTATTTTCCGACATTTTCTTTCGTTTTTTTGTAATCTAAACATTGTAACTATCTTTTATGTGTGTTCCTTCCAGATTGGAAATAATTCGAGGAAAGTAGTTACTAAGACACATAGATGGCGATCAAATGCCTTCGGTCAAGTACATTCTTTTTTTTCATCTTATGGTTATTTATGAATTTGTATAACTGTTATTCAGGGTTTTCGTTTTATTGTGATTAATTTTTTCAATGTCTTATTTGGTTTCTGAAGAGGTTTTCAATTCTTTTATCCATGGAATTCATCCAAGACTTCTATTTCGATTCCTAGATCATCGAGAGATGGAAGAACTCGGCGAAATCCAACACCATCTCGGGCGTCCTCCGCTTTTAGAAACCATGGTGACGAATCCAATGTCAAACCCATGGCTGGAAAGGTGTAATTATCTTCCTTTCTCTATCTCTCATTTTTTAATTGACTTGAAAATCTCAAATATACTGTTTGGTTGCCGAGAAAATTTCGTGGAAGAAAAGCAAAGTTGTTCCTTGGTTTGCTTAATTGAAAGGAAAATCAAAAAGAGAAAATTCGAATTAGTTTGTTTAGTTTTATAATTTTATAGAATATACTCAAATCCTGATTGTTCAACTAAAATTTGTTGTTCTTTCAAATTCTTTGACAATTAAAGCATCTTTGCTCGAACTACTTGAGTTAAAGGGCGAACAGGTTGAAGATTTTCAAAAAACTATTTCTCTGATTCTTTAAAAATCTAACATATGCACTTTATTTCTTCCAAACGACCATTTCTTTTCTTGTTCAGTTTTTCCCCCTTTTATTTCCTTAAAAAAAAATGATACACCTTTCAATATTGGAAGAGAATAATTTTAAAAGCTCAACTTATCAATAACGTCTTGAAAATAAATAAATGATGTCTATGTCTGATACTGAAACCAGCGCTTCTACATTAATGGTCGTGGAATGATAGTCGGCATTAGGCCTATTCTATTTCTCGAATGTCCCTGCTCAGTTAGTTAATTGTTTCATACAAAGTTCTTGTCTCTTAACAAAAAAAAAAAAAACGATAGTATGGTCAGTAGGAAATTGATTAGAAGCTCTTGGCTATGATGATAGACATACCAAGTTCTGTAAAAAACAACATTTAGTAGTTGAATTTCAAAGGGAGGTCCAGTTGTTTTACATTTGTAAGCCCAATAAGATTGGCAATGTTGAGTAACAAATGCAAGCGAACATAAAAATTATACAAGGTGGTATATTTTTATCTCCAAGACCCTGATTTAGGGGCTGTTCAAGGTTCTTTTCTATGTTTCATTTTGTTTGTTTGGCCAATTTTGGTGATTGAGCGAAGTATTTCAATATTTAAGACCAGGAACTTCACAAACAAAATAAGATTCAAGCTTCACTCCATCTGTTTTGTTTGCCTCGATACTAATTTCTTAACTTGAGCTAAATCTTGGTATGATTGGATATGTTCCATTCACAATCCCATGATTGCTGAAATCTACATCGCAGAAACCCTGAGATAATGAGGATGGCTGAGGATGTTCCAGAGTTAAACATTATATATGTTAAGTTGTCAAGAATTTCATTTTCAGCTGAAAATTTAATTTTGGCTTCTTTTTAGAGTGCCTATATTTAGTGCAACATTCTTAGCTTGATTGAGATTTTTTATTTTTATTTCTTCTGGTTTGATGCAGTTGCAACAAAGCCTTGGTTAAGAAAGTGGTCATGTACCAGGCAGTGAGCGATTCCTCTCATCCAGGTAGATCAAATTGTTAAATAGTGTCTATTTTGTTGTGATGACCTGAAGATTTAGGGATTGGAATTAAAACATTAGAGATCCAGTCAGTGAATGAGAGAAATAGAGAGAGAATAATTATTTATTAAATTGTTGATCTATGGTAAGAATTTAGTTTTCATTTTTTATGTGAAAGAGACTGATTTGCTATATATAAATGTTAGTATTTGAAGGAAAGAACCAGTTCTTCAAAATTTCCGTTATGTTTATTGTAATTGTCTTGTTTGGTTTGGCGAGTATGTTGTTGCTAGCTTGAGCATTTTGTTTATGATTCTTTTGATTGGATTAATAGCATTTTTTTGGGAAATAAGATAAAAGAGAAATTCTAGCTATTTGCAATCCCCAAGTGGGGACTGCGTGTGCAAACCCATTGATGTGTTTTATTAAATGGGAAAAAACACCATTTTGGGAGGGATATTATTGTAATTTTAAAAAAATTTTAAAGACAAAATTGTTGAAGTTTGCATGAGCAGTCCCTATTCGGGGACTGCACGTAAACTAACCCTAAAATGTTAGTGATTTAGGAATTAGAGGCAATGCTGAACGAATGTAAATGAAAACAATAAACATTGAAATGAACATTTAGGACTGTGCTTATAATTTTGATCTTTTGTACTTAAAACATGAGATGCAATTGGTGAGGAAGGGAGAATAAGTAAGATTTCTAATGTGTGGGATTTAATACATTTTTAGAGCCTTGACAATATGATTTTTGTGACATTCAACGTTTCTTTTTATCAGTGCATGGTGTTTCTTTATGGAAGTTGAAAAGCTTCAGAGACTTTCTTATCCGTAGAAGTTCAATAAAGAGGCTATCTGATCAAGAAGGTATCACTTTTGTCAACTCCATTCCTTTGATAAATTTATATTTCACTATCTGTCGAACTCTTTATTAGAACTGATTCCTATTTACATGTTTCTGCTATGTGAATAAATTAGAAAGATCAATACATGTAGAATAAATAAACAAACTTAGAGTTAGCCATATGACAAAATGGGTAAAACTCTTCAGTATGAACCCGAGAATAGAGTAATGCTACATACAGTCGTGGAATGCGCAAGCGTCGTACAGTCGCTTTGAAAAAGAGTAGGGTCCACCATTAAAAAAATAATTTCTTTTCATTTGGATCCCATATTTATTCATTTTTTTCAAAGTGATTGCACGGTACCTGCGCACTCACGATTGCAATTATCATTTCTTATATCAAATTGATCACTCCGTCCAAATTCCATTAATTCATCTATAGGAACTTATGAAGTGACAATAACTCACCATGTTATGACGAAGCACATATAGAGATGTCACTTACACATGCAATTTTAACAAAATAAAAGTACACAGTCAACATATTACATCAACATAAAATATTAAAAAATTAAACATAAAGTGAAATAAAAGCAAATCAATTTAAAAAATCAATTTGATTAGAAAACGAAAAAAAAAAACTTAAAAAACTATCAATAAAAAATCATAAATCTTGTCTTTTTAAAAGCCAAACTAATTTAAATTATAAACTAAAGATAGAAAACCTTTAAAAATTAAATAATTAGAACTTAATATTAGAAACAATATTAGCGGAGGGATCATTTTGATATGAAAAACTCTACTTACAACTAGTTGGGGGAACCCCCGTGTAATCGCCGTCTACGTGGCATAGAAGAAACGGTGCCGTTTACAAAAAGAGAAAAGATATTTGTAATCGTGATTTGTGCAACCGCCGTGTAATTAGTTTGAAAAAAATGAATAAAATATGAGATCCACGTGAAAAAATTTAATTTTTTTAATAGTGGATTGCACTTTTTTTCAAAGCGATTACGCGGAATTTACGCACTTCACGGTTGTATGTAAAATTACTCTTAGAAAAAGGCTCAACATTTCATGCTTCCCCTAAAATCCTCCCTTCCCTAAGCAGGGTCATCTCTTCCTCATCCAAGGTAACTAGAGCTTCAACTCCACTAGAGAGATCTTCAAGAATAGGAAGGATCTAGTCAAGAGCTGGAGCTTCACCGCTTGGAACAACGCGGTGGGTTTGACTGTTCCGATTTTTTATTTGACGACGGATACTGCAGATTTCTAGAAAACTGCTAGTACCACCTCCATCTAGGATGGATAGTGTTTTTCTCGCCCAATCACGCTTGTAACTTTTTCTTTCAGCTCTGTGATCTTGGGAGCACTAAATACAAATCTCCTGGCTATGAACTTCTCGCCGGCAATGTTCAACGATGCCAACATGCCTGAAATCTCTCTGGGTGGCAAGATTGAAGCTCCAATAAAATTCAACATTACAATTCGTTTGAGCCACGACAAGCCGTGGTCCATCTCTTTAAGAGCATGAGAAGCCCAGCGATGTCGGTGTAACTTTTCTGTGTAATTTTGTAAGATTAGTTATTGGGTATTGTTTTCGTTCTTGTTTCTTCCCGTTTTCTCGCCATTTTATTCACTTTCCCTTCTTTGGGTTTCTATTGTTGTTTTTGCATATTCTAAAGCCAATTTGCAAAACAGATTAAAATGGATCTTTTTCAGCGGCACAAAAGGGACTTTCATGGATGATCTATGACCAATATAAAGGTTTTGATCACTTTCCCTTCTTTGGGTTTCAATCTCGTGGGATTTCCTCATTTGACAAGGTCCTATCAAATCTCTCTGTGTCTGTGTGTGTGTTTCTTTCTGGATCTATCACCATTAACCCCAAGAAATGTATGGAACTCAAAGTATGCCATAGATGGCGGAAGAGAGTTGCTCAAGAAGAGAGAGTGTGTAGGTTTTGAGATCGGGAGGAGTGGATGAATAGGTTTTTATGCAGGTTTTGGAAATGATTTCAGTCTTGATTATGATCTTAGTATTTTTGCCTTGGAATCAATACTTCGTAATTTGGAGATCTGAGCTTTTGAAATATTTCTTCCCTCCTTTGCCTTTTGTCTTTTTTCTTTCTTTTTTTTCTTCTTCTTCTTTTTTTATTTTATTTATATTGGCTGACGTGGTCAGTTGATTCCCCCACGGTTGCGCGTCCTATGGAAATTTTTTCAAGTCGGGGCACTAGTTTGGAAAAAGGTCAAAATGATTTTAGTTGAGTCTGTGCACCTAGAGTGCCACGGATAGCACTTGTGGGTATTGTACGGCTTGCAATTTTCTAGCAGTTCATAAAAAAATGCAAACATATTGAATATTAAAATGAAGAGGTGATGAATGAGATTGGAAAAAGATTACTTATCCTTTTATTTTTAAATAGTGGAAAGGAATAGTCAATCACGATAATTTTTATTATTATTGTATTAGAAAGTTAGTTCTTTGTATGGTAATGAAAAATTATTGGGTTCCCCCAAAAGTGGGCAAAACCAAGATGGAGGCCTCTGCGTTTGAAAGGAATGTAATGATGTATGCATTCTCTTCTATTTGTCTACGACTGGAATGGTGCTCTTTCTGCATTCCATTTTCCTTGGTTAATTGCATTCCCCCATCCAAATAGGTTCAAGGGTTTTATGGCCAATATAACAACTTCCTTTCTCTATTTTTACACATGTTGCTCGAGATGATAATTTAAGCAATTAGGGCAGGTTTGGGAGTGAGACAAAATACAAAATTTTCGTATCATCTTATTTCATCATTATATTTTTTTTCAAATCTCTATATAAAATACAATAAACAATTCAACTTTTTCAAATTTCAATTTAACTTTTTCAAATTCTAAAACAATAATAATATTAAAATATAATATTTTAAACTTTAATCTAAAACTAAAAATTCTCATCTCTCCTCCCAAACTTGGCCTTAGTCATTTTACTAATTTTTTTTTAAAGCCCCTTGTCTGCATCCAAGTGATATTAGAAGGTTTTGCATGTTATGTTGTGCTTGAAGTGTTTTGCATTATGTTATTGAAACAATATTCTATACAAAAAGTTTAACTGTTTTTCTCACATGGAAAGTAAATTTACAGACTGTATTTTGTATGAACGCAACATTAGTAGCCAAGCCCATTTGTAGGTGTAAAATCTGAGTCCACTATCCAACAAGTAAACCACTATAGATCATTCTAGATGGATTGTGTGTTTTTTATTGGTACAACTAACTTAAACATGCTTAGTCACTAGAGTTTTACCAAGAGCATTATTTGCCCCCACATTTGGTGTTGACAAGTAGGGCGGGGTGGAAGGCTCCCCATAATCCGGCCTGCTTGCTCAATGCACCCTTTCCATGTAGGGGACGAGAGGGCAATCTCGAGTGCAGGTGGTTGCTTAAGGCAAAAATCGAAATGTGAGTGGGGTACCCGGTAGGGCTTTTACCCACCTGTTTGTATATATTTTTAAAAAATAAATCATATAAAAGTTAAAAACTTTTTTTTTCTCTTTCCTCTTACTATCTCCTCCAGTCAACCACCTCTCTCATCTCTCCTTTCTCTTCTCTTCTCTTCTCTTCATCTCACTCTCATACATGCGGTTCTCTCCTCTTCTTCTCATCCTCTCGTTTTCTTCTTCTTTTTCTCCTCCTCCTCCTGGTCCTCTTATTCTTCTCCATTGGGCGCCAGTGATTATCTCTTCTCTTCTTCTCCTCTTTTTCTTCTTCTCCTCTTCTTATTTTTTTCTTTTCTCGGTCTTGTTTTTCTTCTCCACCCACAGCCATGCCATGTCGATGGTCGAAGTCATAAGACCTGTGTATATCCATGGGACTTATGCATAGATGTTTAGAATCTTTAGATAGTGCGATTTATGCATGGATTTGTGTAGATCCATGCATAAATATGAGATTTTGTGCAATTTTTTTGTGTGAATATTGTTGGTGGACGAGGTGGCCTGTCCGCCCTCTCGTTGTACCAAGTGGGGCCACCCACCCGCATTAAGCGGGATTGGGGACAAAAATATGGTCCAGACCTAAGCGGGTTGTGGGTGCTGGGGGGATAGGGCGGGTAGTAGCCCAATTGACAAGTGTATCAACACCACTTAATCACTATATTTCACCCCACTTGACTAAAAACTAGCAAGATCAATTAAGTAAAATAACTCAACCATGGTCAAGGATGAACTAACAAGGTTCATTTGCTTCTGCTAGACAATTGTCTCGATTAGCATAATGTTTGCGTAATTTTTGCATAGGAAGTTATTAAAGGCAATAGAGTAGAATATTTTGTAGGACTATCAATTTTTGACACAACCCACGACATGAACCCAACACGCAATAATAGAGTTAGGGCTGGGCATAATCTAGTTTGGGTAAATTCGAGTCAACTTCAATTTGACCCGACTAATAATTGGGTCATGTTGATCAACCTGTGAACCTATTGATTGACTCGAGTGATTCGAATAGCCAAATAAAATAAAATTATGCAGGCCATCGTGTTATTAAATTTTAAATTAAAAAATGTAGCACTTATTTATAATATTTTGTATAGTTTTTAATTTTTAATTTTTTTTTGTTTTTAGTGTTGAAAACAATCATGTCGGGATAACCCTATGAAGTAGGCGTGCTGGATTTGGGTCTAAGTGTTCGGAGCACTACTATATACAGTCCTCTTAAGAGGACTATATTGCAGTCCCAGTAAGTGAAATACCAAATTGTCCTTATTTTTAGTTTTGAACTTACTACATTATCCCTTTCTTCAACCTAAAGCCAAAACGTTTGAGCCCATCGACTTGTCTCCTCCTCTTCCCGTTAAACACTTCATTTAGTTTTTTTTTAAGCACATCCCCATGATCCATCTAGTTCACCGTCCCGAGCTCCATGAGTTCGACTCCATTCCCTCCCTCGACTTCGCAGGAAAAAAGAATCCCCGCTTAACCGTCATGCCAACTGCTCCCCAAGGATGTGAAGACCCATTCCCCTGCACCTCCCTCCTCTGCAAGCACCGCCTATAGACCACTGTAAACCACTTGGTTAGGCCCCTGTTCTTGCTCCTCAAAACAGAGTAGTCCCGCATGACTCCCATTGCCATGAACGGTTAATGAATTTTTCCTAAATTTGATGGTTCTTTCTTGGAGAGGAATCAACAGAATGGCTAATAGCATAAAAAGGGGCCAAGCATAAAGGAAAAACTTAATACACCTTGATCTTTATGGTTCAAGCTCAAAGAGCTTCTTTGCAGCCAGCTCCCCAAGTTCGACTCTTTTGTGAATCCGACTAGCATTTAAAAGAGACCCATGAACTCCTGCATGTGGTTCCATTGGCATGCTTTCAATCAACTTTTATGTTTATGGAGTTCTGATTCACAACTAGCTGGAGTTCTATGCTTTTGTTAAGTTTTGGGTTGTTTATTTAATCTTCTCAACTATGAAATCAATTTTTACTTAAAAAAAAAAAAGAACTCCAAACTCTTTCCTCCTCCATGACTCTTCCCATGGATGTTTCTATAGACTTTTGAGGCCTTCTTCCCCCCATTCTCCTTCCTTTCCTTCTTCACTCATTCGGCCGGAGTAGCTCTCGCAGCTTGCGACCAAAAACCAGCTTTACGAAGCAAAGTACTTCACACAAATACTTGACCACTTCATACTTCTTGCCCAAGTTTTTCAATTGGTTGTGCCTCCTCACCAATCATGGAAGCCATGAGAGGTATGGCATCTAACACCAAATCCAACAAAATCATACTTCCCGCTTCTTTCACAAAATCACCCAATACGAATCCACACAAACCTTCTTTACAAAGTGCCATTACACTGCATCCGAGGAAGGAAGGGGGGCGATTTCATCTAGACCGGGGGGGGGGGATTTTATGGCGTAACTTGGTTTTGGTTCCCTATAATGAAATGCGCCGTTTCATTTAGTAATGAAACACTGCGTTTCACAATGCTTGCAACGTAGTCCTCATTCGAGGACTGCAATAAGAATTTTCCAAGTGTTCGGCTCATTTCGTTTAATTATTCGGAATGTGTTTGGGTTGATTAAAAAATGACCTGATCCAGACATGACTAGAACCTATTGACAACCTAAAATTGTAATAGTAAACTAGTTTTGCAAATCTATCCCATAAATTTTGATATTTAAACTTTTGGTATTTGCACTTTAACTCCTAAGATTTTCTAACTTATGCTTAGAATCGATTCAATAATCTCCTCCCTCATATCTCTTATATTTTACGTATAGAAGATTAGATTAGATGTATAGGAACATGAATCAATGCTTATATGTTATGGTTTGTTCAAAATTTGGTTGAAAACTACCCATGAGACTTTCGGCCCATGCATGTGTGTATTAAGACAGTGATTTAATAGGATGAGATGATGGATCACAGGGGGAAGATTTAGGACGTAGAGAGATTCTACAGTAGGCTTATCGTTTAATGAACATTGTTGTCATATTCAGTGTTCAAAACCCAACTTGCTATCCTTTCCAAACATACCTAAGATGTATGTTTCATTATTTCTTCACTTTCGTATTTTAGATTTATGTTTTAACCACAAATGAAAAGATCCATGAATGATCAAGCTTTAGAACTCCAAATTTACATTGCTTGGCCAAAGCCCCTATTAGTTACACTCTTTTTTGCGCATTTACTCTTACATGATCAAATTTTTACTCTAAAGTTCCTTTTATATGCATGCAAGTAGAAACTTCAAATTTTTTCTTCACTTCTTTACATGCATGGCTTATTAAAAGCCCAAACTCATGCAACTCCCTATGATGACCAAACATATGGTGTAAAAGACCAAAGGCAAACTTGAGTGGGATCTATGCAATGAGCCCGTAGTTGTCTCGAGTCAGACTTAATAGAGGATTGGGTGAGACTACGATCATCCCTAGGCAGACTCGAGAAGGATCAGGCTTGGCTGTAGGTTGCCCTGAGCAAAGGGGCACTTTTTCTAGAGCCATTGTTGTCCCGAGGTGGATGAGGGAGGAATGGGCTACGCCGCAAGGCTACAAACTTCAAATGGGACTTGGGAGGGTTGTGATCATTGTCTCGAGGTAGACTTAAGGGGACAACTGGGCAAGGCCGAAACTCACCTTGAGTAAAACTCAAAGCAAACTTGAGTTTGTTGTGGCCTGTAGTCATCGACCAAGCCATGCTGCAAGTCGTGTCAAGGCAAACTTGAAAGGGGACTTGGGTTGTGGAGGACTGCAACAGGCATGAGATAGACTTGAGGGATGACCAGACTAGGTTGGAAGTAACGCCGAGGACACAAGCTTCCCAAGACAGACTTGAGGACCAGGCAAGGTCGCAGTGGCCTAAAGGCAAACACAAGGGGGACATAGCACAAGTCGTAGACTTAGATTGTGGCTTGCTACAATCATCTTAAAGTAGACTCGAGGGAGGATCATATAAGGTTGTAACTCGCATCAAGAAAAACTTGAGTGGAAGCTTGGGTTGTGAAAGGTCACAGTGGTCTCGAGCCCAACCTAGAAAAGGAAAAGGGCAAGGCTGCAAGTCTCCTTGAGGCAAACTTAGAGTGGACATGGGCTATGCTGGGCTGTAGTTGTCCTGAGGTAGACTTGAGGAACGGGCTAGGCTGCAAATCACTATGAGACAAAGTCGAGTGGTGTTGACATCTTGTTTCGCGGGCTTGGAAAACTTCACGCAGTCAGTGTACAAGCGATCACCTACACAATCACAAAGGGGGGGGAACTGATGATGGATTTAGATTACCTAGCTTGCTGTTAGTAGTGCTTTATTTATACTTACTGACTTGGTCTCCATGGTAGTGAGGTGTTGGATAGTAGGGGATAATATGCTTGTGTTGTTTATTCACTGAGCTATCCTCATGGCATCAGTTCACTAAGCTAGGAAGTGCTCAGGGTTGCTGTACGTTGCTTGGGCCTTGGGTCGCATTGAATGCGGCATCGTTTTCACCCTTGGTTGCATTGAATACAACACACCTTCTGTCCTGAGTTCCCTCTTATCTCATTAATGCTAAGTGTGGTCTGTCGTGAGTTCCCTTACTTGGTAATGAGTTCTACGTTCATTTCCTCTCAAGTTTTGCCAGTATTACCTATCATATTTCTTGACGTGAACATGACTCGACCCAGGTACCATACTCGATCTTTGGCCTAGGTGCTACTATCTAGCCCAGACTATATCGTGTAACTAGGCCTTGTTCCGGCCCATGTCCCTGGCCCGGTTCAACCCAGACTTTATATCTGGGTTGTAACTTGTGCCCTGCCTTTAATCCAATATAAAGAATTTTCTCGCTTCACAGTACCACACGAATTTTTAGCACACTTGTGGGCTGAAAATTATAAGAAGTTTTTTTATTTTTATTTTTGAAGACCTCTGACCTGGGTATGTAGAAGTTGAATGGGTACTTATCTGTTCACTATTGATGTGAACCGATCTCCTGGGTCGAAGGTATGCGAACCGGTTACTGACGTCGTTCCCATTTAATTAAAGCTGCTCCCTAACTGCCGATGTTGCTCGGGATTGGTTCGTTCCAAGCATGCGTGTGGTAGGTAAACGTCACTTTGTATTCCCGTAGCCGAGGCGTCTCTTCGAATTTCGTGCTGCCATTTTGGACATCTAGCCGTTTCATCACGTCGCTCCTATTTATTTCATCTTTCTCATTCTTCTCTTTCTTTCTTCTTCGACATTTTAGTTTCGGCTTCCTTCCTATCTTCTCTGAAATCCTAAACTGCTTTAAGTTTTCGTTTGCACTGTTACCATGACTAAAGGTGGCGAGAACGATCCTTGATTCAAATATTTTGCCAAGAAACTGTGGACGTCAGCTATGACCTAGAATGAACTTTGTACATTCACCATAGAGTTTCCTATTCCTGCTGGGACTGTTCTTGAAATCCCTCAACCTAGTGTTACAATGGTGGACGAGGATGGTCTATCGACAAAGGTGGCTCTTTATCCTCACATGTTTTCCATTGGACTGCGTCTGCCATTTTGCCGTCTGGTGTGTGACATTCTAGGTTTTCTGCAACTTGCTCTGGCGTAACTCAATCCTAATGTTTAGGGCCTAATCATGGCCAATTGTGTGGCCTTTCAAATCATTCTAACTGGTTCAAAAGATTACCCCGATCTAACAGCTCGAGCATTTCTATCTATGTACCGAATTAATCGGCTTCTGGGAAACATTTGTAGTTTCTAATCCTACTCTACTGAGAAATGCTTCACGATTCTAGAGAAGTGTTACTCATCAATAAAAGAACGGCACCGAAGATTCTTCTTCGTTAGGGGCTTAGAGTGGGAATGCCCGAAAGGGGAAGTTGAGTATAACGAGTTTCCTGTTTGGTCCATTTGGGGTAAGGTTTCGACCACCAATTCTCTCTCCATTGATTTATCGGAGATAGAGGAATTTAGAATTGCTTCTATCATGTCTTGGGTGGCGGCTCACCCCTCCCTAGCTGAGATGGATTCGTTATTGAATGAGGAGAATATTCGGCCCTACATTGTTGCTCCCCACCATGCGCATGTGCTAGGTCGGGATTTCTTAATGAGGCCTTCCTCTCTCCAAGAGAGATACGCCGCGGAGCCTTTCCTCCTGAAGGCAACTGCACGGAGCGGTCTTGAACAGAAGAAGGTGTTCCCACCCAGTCGGTGCCTACCAAAGAGGTCCCTGCGAATCCTTCGTGTCCCACTAAGCCGAGGGCTCCTCGTAAAGAGAATAGGAGTTCCTAGCATGTAGCCCCGGTGGGCAGTTCTCCCCAACCTGCTAAAAAGAGCAAGCCCGACTGAGCAGTCGAGGAGAAAGGTTCTGAAAGAGCTGCCAACATAGAGCAGCTGCTCAAGAGAGCAGTCCTCATCGAGTTGCTCTTGACACTTCCCAAGCTGCTCCCCTGAGAGGTAATTTTCTGAAATTTCTAAGATTCTTCCTCTCTTGCCACATCTGTTTAAATAAAAGACAATTGAATCCTACCTTCTTCTTCAATCCATGATAAGGGAGATGAGGTAGATGTTCCTATTGCCTTTCTGTTCTCTTCAATTTTTGACCATCTGGTACCTCGAGGTCCTGTTCCGTCGACAAGAGCTTTTCCCTTGTTCGAGGAAGTTCTTAATCAGGACGGGGCTCCACCCCGCAAGCTGCTAACTCCTTTTGAGAAAAGATTCACCGAGGTCGAATCCTCATTCGGGGAGTGCTTGAGTAACTCCCATACTTTGCCACCGGAGCTCCCAGGTCTGATCCCTCCTAGTTTTCCCTCGGTGCCAATTCCAGTTGTTTTGGCCACCCCTCTAGTCCTGCCCATGGACACGGAGGTTATTCTCGGTGAGAGGCTAACTCCTCCTAAAACTATGGAGTCGTGCTTTGAGGAGGCTGCCCGACTGCCCGAGAGTATGGAGCCGGGCTTCAAGGAGACTACGGAGCCGCATCCCGAGGGGACTACGGAACCAATTCCTCCTGAAGTTCCAGTCTCCTCAGCAGTGATGGAACATACTACCGAGCCGGTCCCCCCCAGTGATCCCAGAACTTCCGATCTTTCAGGTATTTTCTTTTCCCATTTTCTGTTCAAACCATTCCTTTTCCTTTTCTCCTTTGCGTCTTATGCTGAGCCACTTGCTTCAGGAAAATGTTGTTCCTTAGGCCTCGTCTTCACCTTTGTTCCATGAAGACGTTGTAGTGGAGGTGGAGGATGGTTCTTCGTCTACGAGCAATTCTCCCTATTTAGGGGCCGTTCAGGGCAAGAGTTTGGCCCAAGTTGAGGAACAACCAAATTCCAAGTTCATCATCCCGTAGGATCCTCTAATCGAAGATCCTTAGCAAAGCGAGGAGAAATCTGATTTTACTTTTTTGCATGTTGAAGCCATTCTGCCATTGGTATGCATAGAACCCTCCTCCTTTTTTGGGCAAGGAAGCTATCCAGGTTATATGAAGGCTCGGTCAGAATCTTTTGAAGCTCAGGCCCGGAAGTTCAGGTCCCTTTTCACCAATGTAAGCATTTTTCTTCCGTCGATGGGTTCCTGTCTTTCATATTTTGGCAATAACTTTTATGTCTTGCTAGTCAATCAGCTAGCTGAGATGGTTTCTCAAGAGCGGGAGGCTCGTGCCAAGCAGAAGGAGGCTAAGGGGTTGGAGAGTAGGATGAAGGTGATGGCCATGGAGATCCAGGTCAAAGATAAGGAGATCCAGCTGAAAGATGTGTAGATCGAGATAGCTCGTATGAAGATATCCTCATTGGTTGAAGATTTAGAATCTTCTTTTTACCAAGAGGGGAAACGCCCAAGCCGAGGTTTAGAGGCTAAAGTACGAGCTGGAGTCCACCCAGGAAGAGTTGAGGTAAAGCAATGTAGCCTTTAAGACGTTGACTAAGGAAAAGAAGCGTGCCATCGAGGTTCAATGCATCATGTTCAACAAATATATGGGCATAGCCAAACAAGGAGACAAGATAAGGGCTTCAGCTCGAGTCACCATTTACCGTTTGTAGTTTTCTCTAGAAGCTTCTCGGCTGCGTGTGGACCTTGCTAAATCTCAACTCGAAAAAGTTCCCTATCTGCGTGACCAAGCCTGGATGTACGGATATAAGGAAGGTCTCGAGCGTCTTCGGGATGTGATACTTGAGAACCTCGAGACCGATCTTTGTACTCTGGATTTTCGAAGTCTTCCTCCAAATAAGTTTGCTTATGAGGAAATGCTAACGTGGGGCGTAGACAACCTCCCCTTATCTTCCCGTGATGCTGTTCCTTTGTTTCTAACCTTTGTTTTTGTTACTAGACTCGTATGGGTTTTTGTTGTAATATTGACAATTTATATATAAATGAATATAACTTTGGTTATGTATATATCTTCCATTCCGTATGTACCTTTGATTTTCCTTCGTAGAACTGCACATTCTGTTTTATTGTTGATGCAGACCAAACACATTGTCCTTTGGTTAATAAGGGTCAAAGGACTACGACTTCCCATGGGAGACATGTGGTCGATTGGGGAAGCTTTGGGATAACGTGGACGGTTTGGAAGGTCTTGGGATAACGTGGAATGTTGGGGAAATCTTGGGAGTTATGGTTGCCCGGGATTTCAAGTGCCATTCTTGCCTATAAAAGGGGGGACCTTCCCGTCTCTAGGGAATTCATTTGATTCTGCTTTCTTCTTTCATTTCTCCAAACTTGGAGGACTTCCATGGTTTCCTCTTCTTCTTCTGAGCCTTTCGAGGGGCAATGCCTTCTCTTTTGGTGTTCAGGATATCACTGGTTATGGTGGTTTGAATATCGAGGAGATAGGTTGTTTGTATTTCTTGTTCTTGCCCTTTTGGTTATGGTGCCTCTCTTGTTCTTGCCCCCTTACTTATGGGGGTTAACTCCTGAAGCTATTGCATCAAACTTGTTGCCTGCTGGTTCTGAACTTAGCTTAAACAAGAAGATGGCACGACGGTGGAGGTGGACAGGAATGGATGGACAGTTCAAGGTGGCAATTAACTCTCTGGAATCCGTCTGTTCCCTCTGGCTGTCCTCCCTAGCCAACCTTGAATCCTAGTTTGCTTTCTTGGTATCTGGTCAGAGTTCCATTGGACTCCGATCTCCTCCTTTCCTTCCCTTCTCCTTTTCGAGGAGGGAGATACCACAATGCTGAACGCCATGCTTAGTACCGTGTAGGAAGATACGACATCCTGTTTCTGCACAGGCAGACCCGAGATCTATTGGGCTGTCTCCTTCCTTCCTAAGACACCGTTGCTGCTAAGCATTCTACTCCTGTTTGGACTAAACTTTATGTTCTTTTTAGTTTCTGATGATATAATTCCCTTCTTGTAACCTCGTTTGGATAATAAAACGACTCAACGTTACTTTTGTATACCTATCTGCACCTTTCATTCTTGTATTCTTTTTTATTTTTTATTTTTTTTACATTGAGGTTTTGAACCCGTGCTGTTCAAAGTCTATCAATGTGGAGTTTTACCGAGTTGTAATTTTTCTTTAACCTTTGCTCCATCTAGTCAAGTGATTGGACTTGTATCTTGCGAAGGCCAGACTGTATGATAAATAAAATAATTTTGTGTACCTGGCTATTCGGTCTCTTCTTTTGTTGTCTTTCACTTGTGCTCTTTTCGTGGCCAGCCTAGAGACCGGGCTTGTATCGCTTTTCTGCACCTTTGCACGAAACTCAACAAGTCATTTAGACAGCGTTAAGAATAGCTGTTAGTAGGTCAGAGCTCATGGCTCGGTTCTTGTGCTTCATACTTCATGGATTGACCCTTATAGGTTGGCAGAGCCCATGGGCCCTGCTCCCTCGCCAACACATCTGGTTCTGCACCATTTCACGAAACTCGGCAAGTCATTTTGACTTGCATTGAGAATAGTTGTTAGCAGGTTAGAGCTCATGGCTCTGTTCCTGTGCTTTGTACTTCGTGGATTGGCTCTTATAAGTTGGCAGAGCCCGAGGGCCCTGCTCCATCGCCAACACATCCGATTCTACATCATTGCATGAAGCACGACAAGTCATGGATTGGCCCCGTTTGTAGGAGACACAATAATACAACATTCAAAATTAGTTTATAAAATTTAACATATTACAACCTTATATTTTTTGAGCTTGGTTATGGTTTTTCATACAAAATACTTCCTTAGGTGTTTGGAGCTCCACAGGTGTGGCAATTCATGTCCATCGTTGTAACTCCTATTTGTTTTAAAACCATGTCTCCCACCTTGAAGTTGTGGGGCAGGACCCATTTGTTGAAATACTGTTCAACCCTTCGTTTGTTGGCTGCTGTTCGGCTTACTGCTTCCACCCACCTTTCTTCTAGGAAGTCCAAGTTTTCTCTCAGTCTCTCATCATTGCAATCCTGATCGAAATGTTGTACACAATATGTGGGTACCGCCACTTTAGCCGTATCATGGCTTTCGTTCCATAGACGAGGGAGAATGGAGTTTTCCCTGTAGGGTCCTTATCGACGTTCAGTATTCCCATAATGTCCTGGAAAGTTCCTCAGCTCATTCCCCCTTCTGGCTTCCTAGCTTTTTCTTCAAAATGTTGAGTATCGTTTTGTTGGTTGCCTCCACTTGCCCGTTGGCTTGCGGATGTCCTAGAGAAGAGTACTTAGTCTTGATTCTGAGCTTCGAGCACCACTCTCGATAATGGGAGCAATCAAACCATCGTCCATTGTCCGATACGAAACTTTGGGGGATTCCAAAGCAGCAGAATAATTTGTAAAGGAAATTTGTAATTGCTAGAGTCGTAATTGTTGCCAAAGCTTCTGCTTCTACCCATTTCGTAAAATAATCGACTGCCACCACAACAAATTTTACTCCTCCCTTGCCTGTAGAGAGAGGGCCAATAAGGTCTAATCGCCATTGCGCGAAAGGCCATAGGGAGGTGACAGAAGTGAGTTTTTCACGCCGGGGGGGGGGGGGGGCAATGAGGAATAGGAGCATATTCCTGAAATTTGAGATATTTTCTTGCGAACTCATCACCATCTTTATGAGAGTTAGGCCAATAGTACCCTGCTCGAGTAGTTCGTGTCGCTAGTGCCCTTCCACTAGCTTGGTTTTTACAAACTCCGTGTATCTCTACTAGGTGTACTGAGCTTGTTCGGAAGAGATACACCTTAATAGTGGCTCGGCGTAGCCTCTCTTGTATAGGACTCCTTCTGCCAAAGAGAACCAAGTTGTTCGGTTCCTAATTTTCTGGGCCTCCTCTCGGTAGTCTAAAAGGACTCCATCTTGGAGAAATTTTAGAATATTTGTGGCCCATTCTGGGGGTTGTATAACTTCGATAGTGGACACTCGGATCCCTACCGCTGCTATGTCAATGGTCTGAATTACAACGTGATCTGGGAGTGGTACTTCTTCTTGACCTAAGGCAACTTTGGCTAGCCAATCTGCTTCCTGGTTTTCTCCTTTTGAGATCTGATGGACGGAAGAGTATTGGAAGAGATCACGCTCTTCTCCTACCCGCTGGAGATACCTTTTTAAATTTTCCCCTTTCGTAAGGAATTGTTTGGTTACTTGCCCCACCACTATTTGGGAATTAGCCTTTACTTGAACTTCAGTAGCTCCCAACGATTTGGCAATGGTTAGACCTGACAAAAGTGCTTCGTACTCAACTTCATTGTTGGTGACTTTGAATCTGAGCTTGAGTGCATAGTCAAGCTTTTCTCCTGAGTCTGTTATTATATGTACTCCTACCCCTTCCCCGGTCAGGTAGGAAGAGCCATCGAAGTATACCTACCAAGGCTTACCCTAGGGCATAATGACTTTCTCCTTTGGAAAGTTTGAGAACTCAGCCACGAAATCTACCAATACCTGCCCCTTAATTGCAGTGCGTGGAAGGTACTTGATTTCGAACTTGCTTAGCTTGATTGCCCAGTTAGTCATCCAGCTAGATGTGTCAGGTTTTTGTAATATCTTTCTCAAGGGGACATTAGTTTGCACTTTTATTGGGTGAGCTTGAAAATAAGGCCTTAACTGCCTGGTAGTGACTACTAATGCAAATGCTAGCATCTCCGTTCGAGGGTATCTAGCCTTTGCATCCCGAAAGGCTCTGCTTACATAATAAACAGGCTGTTGGACTCCTTCTTCTTCTCGAGTTAATACGGCAGACACCACATTGGGCGATATGGCTAGATAGGCAGTCAAATCTTCTCCTGGTGTGGTTTGACTGAGCAAGGGTGGATGGGTCAGATATTACTTTAGCTTGCTAAAGGCCTTTCTGCACTCTTCATCCCATTCTTGCCGTAGAACTTTAAAGAAAGGGTGGCACCGATCAGTTGATTTTGCAATGAAGTGGCTGGGGGTAGCTATTCTCCCCTCGAGCCTCTAGACCTCGTTGATTTCCACGCTCAGAGACCATGAATCCCAAAAATTTTCCTAATCAACTCCAAAAACACACTTCTGAGGGTTGAGCTTCATCTTATATTTTCTAAGCACAATGAAAGTTTCGCTGAGATTGTCTATGTACACTTTCATGTTTCTCCCGATTTGGTTTTTAAACATTTGGTTGACTAGACGTTGATACATTGCTCCAGCATTTTTGAGGCTGAATGGCATTGCTCTGTAGCAGTAGAGGCCTCGATCCATGATGAATGCAATTTTCTCCTCGTCATCAGGGCTTAGTCTGGTCTGATTGTAGCCGGAGTATGCATCCATAAAGTTGAGCAAGGTATGCCCAGCTGTTGAGTCCACTATCAAGTCTATTCTTGGGAGGGGAGAACTATCTTTGGGACAGGTTTTGCTCAGGTTGGTGAAGTCTATACACATTCTCTACTGTCCACTTGCCTTTTTCACCAATACAACGTTGGAAAGCCATTCAGGATAGTGAACTTCTTGGATGAACCTTGCGGCCAACAGGCAATCCACTTTTTCTGCAATGGCTGCGTACTTTTTCGTGTTGAAGTTGCGGCGCTTTTGTTTGACTCTTTTTGCCTCAGGATTCACATTAAGGCGGTGTTCTATCACTGATTCGTCGATGCCTGGCATCTCTTCATGGCACCAGGTGAATACATCTTGATGTTCGACGAGTAGTTGCTTCATGAACTAGCTCAGTTTACTGGACATTTTAGACCCCATCTGCATAGTTCGTTCTGGTTCTTTGGGATCCATTGGTATCAAAACTAATGGCTCGTTAGGCTCTACCTGCCTTATAGCTTTTTCGTCCCTTACTTCCCTATCCAGTTCTGTTAGAGCTGGAGGTGGAGGCAAGGTTGCTTCCTCGAGGGCCTATATTGCTATCGTCTTAGACTTTATCTCTTGAGTGTAGCAGTCTCTTGTAGTCTGTGGATCGCCGTGCATTTTCCCTATTTCTGATGGGGTCGGGAACTTCACCTTTAGATGATATGTGGAGGTCGCAGCCTTCATCCGATTCAAGGACGGCTGTCCTAGTTATAAGGGAGACCATTTTAGGGGTGGTCCTAGTTGGTACGGGCAGGGTGATGGCTCAGACTAGTTGGATTGTGTCCCCTGTGAAGCCTTTGAGATGGGTAGGTGCAGGTTGCAATCAATCAGGTGCGATTCCCATTTTAGTAAACGCCTCCTAGAAGAGGATGTTGGCGGAGCTACCGTTGTCAATGAGAACTCTTCTGATCCGATAGTTAGCAATTTGTGTTGTTACTACCAGAGCGTCATCATGCGAGCGTGACAAGCCTTCTCCATCTTGTTCATTAAAAGTTATAAGATATTCCCCAGCCTGATCCTTATTGTGGGGGAATGACTTGTAGGCCGAGAATACTTCCTCATACCTGGCCCTTCTTGCATGTGCTTCCATGCCGAGGAGGTCGTCCCCCTAGCATATCCTCCCGCTATAGTGTTGATTTCACCTATAGGGGTTCTTCTCTGCTCATGTCTCTTTGACACAGACTTCCTCCGTGTGGGTTCTCTTCATTTCCCCGAGTAGGGTTTCGGCCCCTGCGAGTTGGTCTATAGGTTCTACGAATTGGACCCTATTTCTCTTAACAGGGCTTTGGTTCTGGTCCCTCTGATAATAAGGACGGTAATCTCGTTGTGGCTCATTCCTCTCATCTTCATATTGGTAAGCTCGAATCTCTGGATCTCCAAACATTTTCTTCCTCGTATAGCAATCTTGCATATTGTGTCTGCTGCTCTTATGAAAGGAACAGTATTTGGGACGAGACGAATCTCGTCTTCGCTCTTCACGTAAGTTCAGGTTCTCCTCAGTTTCAACCATTAGGTTAGAATGCATACGAGATCCGGGTTTTCCTTGTCGGGCCTGTTCTCCTTTTCCCTTAGTTTCGTAAGTCCTCCTTTTGTAGTCCCCTTGGCTCGAACCCTTACAACGGTCCGCAGTCTTTTTGTCTGCCCTCTCCAAGTCACTTTTCCTGGGGGTGGTCAATGTTCAGAGCGTGTCTTCCCCATTTATGTAACCGTCGACGCGGTCCATAAACTCCCTCAAAGTGGCTAGGGTTTTTCGGACTGTTTCTGTCATAAAGGGATTACGAGGCTATATTCCTCCTAACAGGGCGACTAAAGTGATCTTTTCGTCTTGGTCATCATTTTTCATCCATTCTTTGTTGAAGTGGGAGATGTATGACTTGAGGCTCTCGCCATCCCTTTGCTTAATAGTCAAAAGATAAGCCACTGGTCTCCTTCTCGTTCGGCTGGCCAGGAATTGCATTAGGAAAAGAGGTGCCAGTTCGTTGAAGCTATCCACGGTTCCTAGCTATAGGGATCCAAACCATGTTCATGCTGTTCTCATCAATGTGAAGGGGAAAACTCTGCAAGCTACCTCACTTGGGAAGCCCATGGAGAGTCATGTGGACCTTGAAGGTCTCTAGGTGTTCCAGCGGGTCTCTTGACCTGTTATACATTTCCATCTTAGTGACTTTAAATTTTAGGGGTATAGGAACCCCCATAATTGCAGTGCTATACGGTAGTTCAGCATTGGTGAGTAACTAATCTACTGTGGAGGGCTGACCTATTTGCTTGGCCACTTCCATTTGAATCTGCATGTTGACTCTTAGTCGTTCTTCATCTGCCGCGATCGCATTGGGTTGAGAATAGGTTTCAGAATGATGACTCTGACGATCTGCTTTAGGTTCTTTATTATTCCTCCATAAGGCAACATTTTCCTGTCGGAGGGTCTCCATGTCTGTGAGTAGTTTCTGTATCGTTTCAGCTTGCCCGTTGAATCTTGCTTCCATTGCTTCGAATTGTACTTGTAACACCCCGTATTTTAGTGTATTTTTATTGAATGATTATTTTAATTAATTTAAAAATTGGTTCTCTTGTTTTAAAATTATAGGAGTTTTAGAATATTATTTTTTATAATATTTTAAGTTGTAAAAATTATTTTTAATGTGCTTTCTTAATATTAACTACTGTTTTGGCATTTAAATTGATCTTTAATTTAAATTAATTTGTTTTTAAGTTTTAAAATTATTATTGTTTTAATTGAGTATTTCACTGCGTTTGAATTATTTTATTTAGTTTATTATTTTAAAATAATTTTCGTTGGATCGTTTTTGGGTCCCCAGTAGTGAGGATTGGACCTCATTTCTTTTCCCTTATTTTTTTTTTCTCTTCTTTTTCTTTTCTTCCTTATTTCTCCCGTTTCTTCTTCCTGCGCAGCCCGACTCTTGTCTCTCTCTCTCTCTCTCTCTCATCCGTTCCTTCCTCTGCCCCAAGCCCCGCCGTGAGCCACCACCGGATCTCACCGCCCAACCCATTAGCTTCCTCTCCTTCCGGCGAGCTCACCGCCACCGACCACCATCTCCCACGCTCCCTCATTCTCTCTCTTATCTGAGTAAGCCCGTTTCGGCCTATAAGCTCCTGCGCCATCCATGGCCACCACCGCCCACCCTAATCTCCTCCCCACTAGCCGGCGACCATCCCCTTAAATTTCTAGCCTTTCCCGTGCCGCCATTCTCCTCCACGCACGGTTCCAAGCCGCACGGTTTTAGTGTTCTAGTGCCACTGTGCCTCCACCTCCAGCCACTAGCTCGTCACCACATCACCGACGGCCCTCTAGCAACCTAAACCACCCAACCCCGGCCCCGATCCATCATCGGTGAAGCCCAGCCAACCCCATCTCCGATTTGAGCTTTTTGGCCTTAAACCGCCCATTCCACCGCCACCCACGGCCAAAGGCCACCACCATTGGCTTCACCGACCTCTCTAGACCCTACCCTATCAATTTCGAGTATTGGTTTGACTCCGTTCAAAAGTGAGTTTTTGAGACCCACGGCCACAGTGTATTTTACACTGTGGAGTTGCTGTTTGGCGCTTTTGGTTCATCAGTGATCCTCCAAAAATTATTATAAAGCGCTGTAAGTATTTTCCCAAACATCTTTTGAGATTTTAATATATTTTTGCGCTAACTCATTTAATATTACTGTGATTGGTTGGTTGTACCGGACTGAGTTCGAGGAGTTATGGGGGTCGGATGGATTGAGGACGGAGTATTTGTGTGATTGGTTTTATTGTGATTGGGTTGGTTGTTAGATATTGTTGTTGGTTTGATACATTGCATATTGCACGCATGTTCATGTTTGTAAATTAAAAACTGAGTTTTCGTGTAATTGCATTCATATTCATGTGTTTATTGAAAACTGGATTTTCATGTGAGAAAAAAGAAAGGAGATTGTAAGGATGGTGGTAAGCAGGGATGGTGGTAGAGTCCCGCCTGTGATTCCAGCCTACAATGCTCTATTGGGTTTTTGCGTTTGTGAAAAGGAACTGTAGGGATGGTGGTATAGTCTCGCTTGCGAGTCCCGCCTACTGTGTACGTGTAGGGATGATGGTAAACAGGGATGATGGTGTTGTCCCGCTTGTGATTCCCGCCTACAGTGCATTCGGTCAGGATGATGGTAAGCAGGAATGGTGGTAGAGTCCCGTCTGTGATTCCCGCCTACAGTGTCCAATAAATATTTTTGTATAAATCATTTTTTGAGAAAATGACGGATTATGTTTTTGGGCAAAAAATGAGATTTTGGCTTGTGTTGAAAAATATTCATTTTTCGGGAAAAAATGATATTTTGGATTTGGTACATATTTCATCATATGTATGCATGTTGGTCGCATTAATATATTGTTATCTTGGGGATTGTTTGGATTATTACTTATCTGCGGTATCATTTTTGGTACCGTAGATTTTGGTGTAGATGAGGATGAGGACGACGAGCCTTAGGGATCGGCTTCATGGAGAAGTGGCATGTGGTTTGCTGCTGTTTTAGATTATGGGATTTGTTTTCCATGTGTATATATTTGGCTTTTGTTGTATTTCTTGGATAACTGTTTAACTATCAGTATACTTTTATTTTGGTAAATTTTGTATATAAAAAATTCTGGTACTTAGTAACTTATTTATTATTATCCGCTACGTATTTTATTGTGCACTGTTTATTTGTTGCACACACTTGGCACTTGTCGTTGGGATGCGTGACTGTGTTGTCATCATCCTGACGTCACGATTCCCGAGACTTTTTGTATGTGGGAGTCGGGGCGTCACAGTACTACTTCACGCTGCGAACGCTTAGAGCGGGTCATTGCCGGCATATGAAGGACATGCTAGTTACGAGACAACAGAGATCCCACAGACGGCACCACTATTGACGTCATGTTTCACGAGCCTGGGCAACTTCACGCAGGTAGTGTATGAGCAATCACCTGCATAATCACAAAGGGGGGGACCTCGAGGTCCGTTGATCCTCCAATACTTAAGTCAGTGATTGGTGATGGAGATGATGAATAGTAGCCAAGACATGAGTATAAGATGACTGATGATGGATTTAGATTACCTGGCTTGCTGTTGGTAGTGCTTTATTTATACTTACCGCCTTGGTCTCCATGGTAGTGGGGTGTTGGATAGTAGGGGATAATATGCTTGTACTGTCTATTCGCCGAGCTATCCTCATAGCGTTAGTTCACTGAGATACGAAGTGCTCAGGGTTGCTGTATGTTGCTCGAGCCTTGGGTCGCATTGAATGCGGCATGGCTTTCACTCTGGGCCGCATTGAATGTGGCATGGTTTTCATCCTGGTCGCATTGAATGCGGCACACCTTCTGTCCTGAGTTCCCTTCTATCTCATTAATGCTAAGTGTGGTCTGCTGCGAGTTCCCTTACCTGGTAATGAGTGCTGCGTTCCTTCCCTCTCAAGCTTCGCCCATATTCCCTGTCGTGCTTATTGACGTGAACATGACCCGACCTAGGTACCATACCCGATCTTTGGCCCAAGTGCTACTGTCTGGCCCAGACTATATTGTGTAACTAGGCCCTATTTCGGCCCATGTCCTTGGCTCGGTTTAACCCAGACTTTATATCTGGGTTGTAACCTAGGCCCTGCCTTTAATCCAATATAAGGATTTTTTCCCTTCACAAGTGGGAATTCGGGTTATGTAAGGTCTACTGTTGTTCCGAAGCAAACTAGAGGTAAAAGAATCAGCTAAGTTCGAAAATTGCCTTGAGGAAAACTTGAGGGGGGATTTCTGCTAGTGGTCCACCCAAGGTGGACTCAAGGCCTCAAGTCGCCCATTGGAAAACTCAAGTGGGGGAGCAGGGACCAAGGTTGTGGAGAGTCCCAGTCATCACGAGACAGACTTGAGGGAGAATTGTGTGAGGCCACAAGTCTCCCTAAGGCAAACTCTGAGTAGACATGGGTTGTTGTGGGCTGCGATTGCCTTGAGGGGAAGGGGGAGTTGGGCTGTGGATGGTCATGGTCATCATGAGGTAGACTCGAGGGAGGATCGGTCAAGACTGCAAGTCCAAAGTCAAGTGAGAACTTGGGAGATGAGGTCTATTGTCTCTTGAGGTTGACTCGAGGGAGGATTAGGCATAGTCGTAAGTCACCTTGAGGCAAACTTGAGGGAGGGCTTAGGGCTTGGGTTATGGAGGGAGGAGGGTTGTGTTTTGGAGGGTCGTTGTAACGCTCCAAATTTATAATGGAACTCCGTCTGAAATATGGACTTACCCCATGTGTACAAGTACTTCTCAAGACATAGTTTTAATGCAAGCATATTCTCAACAGTACCCAACTCGATAAACCCAGTTATTATAAAATACTACATTAAGATACTTTGGAAAGAATTTGTCAGACCAATATAACCCAAATATGGAGGACCGGTCAAGACCGCAAGTCCGAAGTTGTATGAAATTATGGAGGACCGGTCAAGACAGCATCAAGACTCAATCAAGGTTTGGTCAAAAAAAAAAAAAAAAGACTCAATCAAGGTGGTGATGTGAAATTATTAAAGATTATGGAAGAAATAAATTAGCAAAATGGACTTTAATTTGAAGTTTAGAGGCGAACTTTGTGCGCTAAATGATTTAGAAATAAAAAGACAAAACTTGGAAAAAGCTCTTAACTCTCGTTACATGGTATAAGAAGAATTACTAATAATTTTAATAGAAAACAAGAAGAATTACTAATAGATTTAGTAGAAAAAGTCGATGATAATGAATTAAAAGCTCAATGCATGCCTAGAAAAATTTAAAAACCAGAAAAAAATACTTTCTCTGAACCTTGAATAAAATATTAGATAAATTAAAAAAGAAAACACAGAAACCTTTAACCATTCAGGATTTAACAATAAGAAATAAGCCAAATTAAAAATGAAATGATAGAATTAAAAAATGAAAAAAAAAATTACAACAAGAAATAACATTCTTAAAAATTTACTAGGATTTTTATGAAAAATAACAAGAAGGTTTTCGTCAAGATAAAGATGAAATTCCCCTAATAGAATCCATTCCTCAAATTGAGGAAGAAGATAAATTCTTGGGAATAGTCACAAAAATGAACTGCAAAAAATGGCATGCTATAAAGTAAAAATAGTAATTAGTAAGGAATTTGAATTTGAAGTAATTGCTTTCGTAGACTTAGGAGTAGATCTAAATTGTATCCAGGAAAGAATAGTTTCCCACTAAGTATTGTGCAAAAACCAAAGAAAATGGAAGCAAAATGAAGATAAATTACAAATTATCAAAAGTACGTGCGCAAAGACAAAACATGGTTTAAGTTGTCTTTGGTTTTATTAAAAATATGGAAGAAAGCAAAGTTATATTAAGGAAACCATTTTATGTGTCTGATTTATCCATTTATAACAAACAGTAATGGAATTATATAACAATCGTCTTAGGACAAGAAGTAAAATCTGAATTTGCAAAGAAGCCAGAACCTTGAGAAATACATATCGTAGAGGAAGTATCCATTCCAAGAAAGATGATCTCGTACAAAACAAGATGAAACAGTTAAATTATTTAAAAGAATAAATTAAATTTAAAAGAATTAAAGAGCAGTTAGCTGACAAAATCCTTCAACCAAAAATTGAAAGATTTCCAGAGAAAATCAAAGATAGTCTGTTCGAACATTCTTAATACCTTTTGGTACAGGAAAAAACATGCAGTAAGATTACCATATAAAAACTATTTTAATGAGGAAAATATTTCTACTAAAGCCTGCGCAATTCAAATGAATGAAAAATTAATGAAATCCTACAAAATAGGAATTCAAGAACTACTGAAGAAGGGAATCATAAGAAAGAGCAATTCACCTTAATGATGCTTAGCCTTTTATGTACAAAAAATGCTGAACTAGAAAAAATCATACCAAGATTAGTAATAAATTACAAGCCACTAAACAAAGTATTAAAATGGATTAGACATCCAATTCCAAATAAAAAAGATTTAATCGATAGGATAGGTCAAGGCATTATATTTTTCAAGTTTGATATGAAGAATGGATTCTGGAAAATATAAATTCATGAGAAAGATGAATATAAGACTGCATTTATAATCATGTTTGAAAATTACAAATGGAATGTAAAATGCCATTTGAATTAAAAAAAATGTACAAAGCGAATTCCAGAATATAATGAATGGAATATTTAACCCCTTCTTTCCTTTTTTAATAGTATATATAGATGATGTCCTAACCTATTCAAAGTCAATAGAAGAACATTAAAATAAATGAACTAGTTATATCAGCAACCAATATTAAATTATTTCGGACCAAAATAAGATTTTTAGGATGTAATATCTATGAGGGCAGGATCAACCCCATAGATAGAGCTATCCAATTTGCTAATAAGTTCTCATATCAAATCCAAGAGAAAACCCAACTTCAGAGATTTTTAGGATCCCCAAATTACATCTTAGAATTCTACCAAAGTCTTGGAAAAAAAAAATTCAATCCTTTATTGGACATGCTCAAAAGTAATCCCCCACCGTGAATACTGGAACATACTTCCATGATCCAAGAAATTAAAAAGCAATCTACATTGCCTTGTCTCTTGGCACTTCTAAAAATTCTTTCAAAATCATAAAAACAAATGCCTTTGACATAGGTTATGGCGACATCCTCAAATAAAAGCTCATGCCTAAACTCCAACACATATTATTCGATTCCATTCTGGCATATAAAATTCTGCTCAAAGTAATTATAATATTATTTGAAAAAAGATTTTATGTAAGACTGCTAAAAATTCAATGGTGAAATTTCTATAGCTTTAGGAATCTCGTGAAAATACCGTAAGTTTTCATGAATCAACTAATTGCGTAGATTTTAGTCTGTCAACATAGCTAGAGTTATCACTCCATGTGGTGCCAGAAGTGCGATTTTATTTATTTGATATAGTTAGAAGTGTCAGGTTGAGTTATGATCTGCGCCAGTAGGCTCAGTTGATTATTTAGGATTTTATGGCGTAATAATCTCATTTTCAGTTTTTAGACAAAATGTTTGTTCGAAAATGCGTTTTGCTCATTTTGAGACTCTTCGGGATTGAATTTCAATAAACAAATTGCACTATTAGGTTTGTGTGAATATTTAAGATTTTATGGTGCAAAGTTTATGTTTCACTTTCTTGGAGTGAATAGTAACCTCTATAGTAGCATCTAGCGCAGTGTTTTCAAAATCACAGTGTGAAATGTCCAAACTAAATTAGAGAAGTTTTATTTGGACACTTGGTAAATAGTATTTGACACTTTGCATAAAGACGAACCATGAGTTAGATTATGAAGGAATCAAAGTATGAGATCATGCCACCTAAACGAAACCCTATTCTTTTTTTATCTGATCAACCAATTTGTGACAGACCAAAGAGGGTTTCAACCCTAGTGAAACCCTAAATGGTTGTAATCCAATTGAAACCCCAAAAACTTGGTTGAAACCGAAACTCTTAAGGTTTCCCCAAACCCTAAAGTTGGCCTCCAAACCCTATTTGATCTAATTTTTAGCATTGTATTTAATCACTTGATTAAATTACTTTCACATGCTATTAATTTCTCAAATTCATATTATGAAATCATTATTCAACCCTACCTTGAAATTTTGATTGGACCAAGAAAAATTAGTTTTGGGCTTGATAGCATCCCAAACCATCTTTAAACCCCAAATTGAAGCCCACTTAGTTGAGACCCACCAAGGCCAACGAATTTTGGCCACCTTGGAAAAACTTCTTGAGAAAGTTTCCACCCATCCATGGCTGACCTTCCACTACTCATGACACCCCAAAGTCGTGCATGATGTGAGGGTAAAAAAACCACCTCATCACACCCCTTCTAGAAGGTAGCAGCAAGCAGTCATTACCCTTCTCTATTTTTCACTTTATGTGACATATATCTCCAATCAAAGGTCATTCAAGCCCATACCTCCTCCCTCACTTCTCATCTCTATTCTTAGAGAGAAACACATAGTAGCTCTCTTAGGAAGTTTTCTGAGTCATTTTGTGTGCTACTATTTGACCTTTGTAAGTATTTTCTTGCCATAAATCCTTCATAAAAGTTGTTTCTCTTTGAGTTTAGTTTCGTGGATATCTTATTTGCTTCATTTAGTGGTGATTTGGTTGGTCAAAAGTTGTTTTAACCATGGAAAGGTCATTCTAGGCGTTAAACTGGGGAGTATGTTATATTTTGGAGCTTTTGACCAATCTAATGGACATATCTTGGTCCGAAAATTTTATGGAGTATTGTTAACATGTGTTTATGAATGACCAAGCTAACGGATTTGTTGCATGACTAAATTTTTTGATGAAATATTTTCTTAAATATAGAAACTTAGAAATTGGAAGTGGAAAAATAGTTTTTGTTTTGAGACAGTTTGAATATTTCATGGTTTAATCTTACTCCAATGGCTTTGATATTTTTATTTGATGATCCTAAACCTCTTATATGCATGTTAAGATTTTGGTTTGAAGATATTTAGTATTAGTTTCAAAGATAAAATTTTTCTATGGAAGAGGATTTTGGTTAGACCTAAGATTTAATGTTTTTGGGTTAGATCCACGTTTTATTGATTTTTAGCCATGTGATTTTAAGTTAGATGGTTGGACCTTCTTTAGGAAACATTTTTAAACCATGTGATGTTTTAGTTTGAATATCTCATATTTCTAAATCATGGATCAAGAGATTGATCAAAGCTAGTTAAGGAAAAATTTCTGTTTTTGGACTTAAGTGTAGAATCGAAAACTCCAAGTGTTATTTTGTGATTTTTGATGACTTTTGTTTGATTATTAAAAGTGTGGTTGATCTTAAGATGATGTTATGAATATGTTAGGAGTAAGATTTGAATTATTTTCAAATTCTTGGAGATGTTTTGAATAAGATAAAAACTTACGATTCAAGGGTTTGTTTTTGGTTAAAAAGTTTGGATCATTTTACAAAAACGTTTGGTGGTGATGATTAGCATTTCTTTTAGTGGATGTTTAAGTATGTTTTTAAACTTAGGATAGGAAGATCTTTGTCGCAAGAAATTGGTTTGATCATGAGTTTTGAAATTGGGAGAATTACAACAAAAATCAAGGAAAAAAGTCTATGCATGTTTTGACACCTATAGAGTTTTCATAGTTGTGTTTAGTTTTAATTTTTTCTGATTTAATATTTGAGTTTAGGACAAAAGTCATATGAGGTATGTAAATTTTGGTATTTTTGGAGTTAGGATGCAAAATCCTTAAGTTAGGGTTAAAATAATCATTTTTCTACATGTAGAGTTTAAAATGATAATTTTGCTCTAAGTTAATATTTTTTCATATTTCTAATTTTTAGTGATTAAGTTCTAACTTTTAGAAATTACTACTTTCAGTTCCTTGTGATCGCGGTTGAGTTTGCGTATATGCACGAAGACCGAGGTAAATTAGCATTTAACTTACTATCAGTTTAATGTGTACGTGTAATGAGTAAAGAAACTACAATGTATATTTGTATGTTATCATATGTGCCATGCCAACTAATTACATATTCATCTATTACACAAAATTTATTCTATCATGAATTGTTCATCAGTTTTGCAAATTATTCTGTCACGTATTAACATACATTGCAAGTTATGTTAAGTATCCCATATGTTACATGTATTACGTATTACTATACATTGCAAGTTATGTTAAGTATACCATATGTTACATGTATGTCAAGTCATTTAATATCCACTATTGCAAGTATGTCAAGTTAAGTACGTTGTCTGTTACATGTTATGCCATATTATAAAATATTTTTTGTTACGTTCATTTCTATCTCAAGTAAGTCATATATTTTGAGTTCCGTTCAAGTCATGTTGTGTTACATAAGGGCTTTTGTCATTTCGTATTCCAGTCATGTTTCATCTCGAATATAGTTTGTGTATTTCGAGAACAATCATGTCAAGTTATTTATGTAATTCACATTCATGTCATGTTTCAAATCATGTTATGTTCAAGTTAAGTTCATGTTATCAGTTAAGTTGTACTATGGTCAAGGATGATACGTTGCTTGGTATTGCAGTCAAGGCTTATGCACTGTCGAGTACTACGGTAAAGGAGTATAATCTGTCGTACTATAAAAGGATATATCAGTTAAATTATAATACGGTCAAGGATGATACGCGCTGCCTGGTATGCGGTCAAGGCTATGTGCTACCAAGTACTATGGTGAAGGAGTAAAATCTGTCGTACTATAATCATCATGTTAAGTCAAGTCTCAGATCAAGTTCATACCAAGTCAAGTCTCAGATCAAGTTCATACTAAGTCAAGTCTCAGACCAAGTTCATGTCAAGTCAAGTCTTAGTTTAAGTAAGTCAAATTCAATTCACGCTTCAGTTTAAGTTATATCAATTATGTTATGTTGTATGTCAAGTTATGCTATGATTACTTATAACTTTGATTATGCATTCATGTTTGTACTGTCATGCATGCATCATTAACCTAGGTTGAGATTTTCTGTTAACTTGCTGAGATTTGTAATCAAGTCTCATTGCGGTAGTCTTAACTACCATTCCCCCCAAATTGTAGATCTTGTTATAGGACCCGAAGGAGAATCAAAATTTGACCAACTGGACATGATTGATTGAGCGAAAATGCAGCGCCAATATTAATATAGTAGTTAACTTAAATTACTGCTTGTACTATGGAGTTGCATCTCCAGTACTCTTCTGATCATAGTCATTTTGGACTAGCGTTATGATCTCGATTGTTTAGTATCTCTTTTTGTATGAAGTATGTTTTAAGTATTTGATATATTTTCAGTTTGGTGCCTAGTATTGCTAAAGAAAAGAATTATTCGCTGCGAATATTGCATAATGCGATATGCATGTTAGGAACATTGTATGTTTAATTGACATCAACAAGGGCGGGTAACCTTGTGTTGCATGTCCCGATACTTCAGATGTCCATCCGATCCCAAACAGAATCTGGGGGCGCTACATTTTATCTATAGTATTATGTGTATCACAATTCAGCAATATCTTTTCACTCAAAAGTTTTTAATAAGAGTAGGTTGTAAACTGCAAAATTTGTTTCGGAAAAAGATGCAAAAAAAAATATATAGCATCAAAACAAGTTTTTGCAAAAAGGCAGTCAATTCTAAATATTTTTTATTTTAATATAGAATATATAAAGGGAGATCACAAGTCAATTCTTGACTTCTTAACTCTGAATTTTTACAAAGAAAAAATGATTAACTAAAAACCATCTTCCACCAAACGAAAAGTAGAACCAAAACATCAAAGAAAGAAGAGTTTGAGAAACTAGTAGTTATTTATGGACATGGTATAGAATACCAATCAAGTCCCCCCAAGTCACAATTATGTTAGAACTGACTAATACCAAGTCCTTGGACCAATTGTCAGACTCACCTACAAGTTTGCCTTGGTTTCTTTAGGAAATGTAAGCCTACGACCATCCACCTAGAAGAGACCATACCAGTTTGTGGATTTCAAAAGTCATCCAATTACTCAGAGAATGCCTTATGTAGGGGTGTAACTAGTCTAATTCAATAAGGTTCTGGACAAATTTTAGAATCGAACTGGTATACACCGATTTTGAAAACTCAAGAACTGATACGGACCGATTCATCATCGAAACTGAAGCTTTTGGTTTTTTTAGTTTTGGTCCAGTCTGTTCTAGTTTTTCTGATTTATCGTTTACACGTTTGACACTACATAAGTATAGTATGATAATTTTTTCAATACTAAATTTAATTGTTAAAATTTAATATTTATTATTAACAATTACTAATTCATTAGTGTTTAAATTATACTAGTATAGTATAGGTAAGAAAAAACTTATTAGTGAGATTGATTTATTAGTTTATAAATTAATAGACATGAATAATAAAATTAAAATCCCATATTATATTAATTAACAATTTAGCATATAATATATATAATATAATATAAAAATTATATATAATATAAAAATTTTAAAAATGTATATATATATATATACCAGTCCGGTTCGATACAAACCGATTTTCATATTTACAAAATCGGTTTAGGACCAATTTTAATTCTTCAATCCGGTTCAATTAGTTCAACCAATTTTTTCGTTTATATATAAATATATATATATATATATATACACATTCTTAACTAGTATACAAGTAACCTATTCAGGATAGAATATGATCAAAGTTACATAAAAGATCCAAGAGACCTAGCCAAGGTTTTTATCCCCCAAAATGGTATTTTGCCACCATTTCACTCAACTAACTCTATCAAGTATTTGTGAGATTAGGGGTGAAGCTTCCGCATCTCTCTAGCAAAAGCTCTCACATCTCTCTAGAAAAAAGCTTCCGAACCCAGATCCACTGCGCGCGCCGCGGCGAGGGGGGGTGGCTCCTCCTCCCTCCCTCCCTCCACTCCTATTTGTTGTTTTGTTTTGTTTTATGTGGTTTTTTTCAGTTCTGATAAAGAAGAAATACCCTTCGGGGCTCTCATCCAAACAATTTTCCTCTATGTTTTCCTTCCAATGATGAGCATCTTGGATCCATTTCCCACGATCCAAACAGTCTTCTCCCTCGCGATGTGCTGAGGAACTCAAGTCAGAGCCACGGGAGGTGCACGGGCGAAGGAGCACGGGGATGAGCCACAGGAGCCTCTGGATCGCGGTGACCGTTGGAAGATGGAGGTGGCCAGTGCTTGTGCGAGGGTGGAGGGTAAATCCGAAACCCAGGTGGAGGTGGCCGAAGGTGGGGAAAGGGCTAGAGGGACGGCGAAAGGGAAGCTGGGCGCTGCCCATCTGGGCGATACTCAAGCGAGGTTGATGGTGGTAGGTGGTGGGAGAAGCTAGGTACGGTGGAGGGCCGATCCTCGTGTGGAAGGAGGCGGGGTCGCAGAGGCCATTGTTTTCCTTCAGAGGTGGGTGGGTGCACAGGTGAAGGAGGGGGGAAAACAGGGAAAAAAGAAAAAGAAAAGTTGGGCGGCGGCTGAAATTTTTAGAGATGAAACCCTAGCTGCCATCCCACTGTTTGCAAACAGGTTGGGTTTTGTTTAGGATCGCCCATGTGTTTCTTCAGTCCATTTCTTGTTTATTTTTCTGTTCTGTAATTTTCAATTTTTGTAGTTAATTTTATTATGTAATTTTGCTGTTAATTTTGTTGACCCGAGTGTGGTGTTGAGCCTTTGGATCGGTCGTAATCCAGGGCGAAAGCGGTTCGAGAGTGTTGGGCCATGCTACGCTGGTGGTCGTACGACTGGGCGTTGTGGTCCATATGTGAGCTAGGTGCTCGTCCAGTTTGGATTCGAGATGCTGATGCCTTCCGTGGGTGTGATGTCTGGGGTCACACCAGTGCTTGGGGTCCTGTAGTTGTTTTTGTATTTAGGTATAATTTTTGTTTTTTTTTAGTAATAAAATAGAAATATGCTATTGGATTTGATGTCCATAACAGTGTCCCGTACTCATCCTCCTAGGGAGGATTGAGGGGTCTTTTAGTTCTGTTTCTACAGAGCGCTTTCTCTGTTTAGGAGAGAGTTTGTTTAGAAGTTAAGACAATATCCACCACAAAGTCATTTGTGTGTGGGGAAGCCCCAGAGTTGATGCGTAGTTGACTTATAATCTAGTTTTTCCATATATTGATAAGTCACATTTGTAACTTCGGTTCATTAATGAAATGAGTCTATTTCTATAAAAAATAAAATAAAAAATAAAAAACTTTATCAAGTATTACAAGTCAATCCTTGAACATACTAAGTCAAATGTTTTCAACCCTATCATAGATAAATTTGATCCCACTGGTCAAAAAATTGGATTCGATAAATTGTACACTCTAAATATAATTTCCAAAAAAGAATGGGGAACTCACCCATCCGTTCCCAAGAATTTATGAGATCATTAAGAACCATTTAGTTATGAGTAAAGCTACTCATCATCCCAACTTCTATCATCCTCCCATCATCCTATAATGTGGCATTACATGATTGGAGATTATTTATTATATTTAACTTATAAACCTATCATCTAATGCCACATCATGAGATGATGGGAGGATGATGAAAGTTGAGATGATAAATAGATTTTTTCTTTAGTTATTATGACTCCATGAAAGCTTGGTTCAAAGTTTTTCTTTGCCAAAATAAGATTCTTACACTCCTTCTTGGTTTGTAAATTTTGACAACCATTAAAGAGCAAAATTCCAAATTGGTTCTTAAGATGGTGGACCATTTATGGCCGTATCATGGAAATTTACTCGAAAGAATTACTTGAAGTCATCACACAGGTTTCAACTGTCTTCCAAGTGGCTAAACATGATTCCCAATTTCATGTTTCCCTAATTTTCACAAGTATAAAGTCCTGTGGATCATGAAATGGGAATTTTCCATAGAACAAGATACCTACCTTTGTAAGTTTTATATAAAATGGTGGGAAATTCAAGTTTCACAGAGTAATTTTAGAAGCTCAAAAAGAACTCCCATCATCGAAAGACCAAACCAAGTTCCTTATAGAGAAAGTAGGACTTCAAACATTCACAACATCAGCCATGACCCAAGTCATGACCAAGGAAGACTTGCAGACCTTCTAAAAGAAGCACTATTGCAAATTGAAGGAACGCAAAAGAAGATATCTTCAGTCTCCTTGATATCATCTTCAACAAGTCAAGAACAAGAAAATGAGTCCTCAATAAAGCTTAGCCAGAGTTAGACTCACTCCTATAACTAAACCTAATTCACGACTTAGTGAATTTTTGCAATGAGAAATGATTTGTATAAGCCCCAAATAGACAAGCCCTTGCAAAAAAGTGGACTCCACTAAAAAAAGTGTAAAAAAACTATTGTTTATTAGTGGGACCTACTTTTTTTCAAAGGGTTTATATGAGGGTTGTCTATTTGAGATTTGTATATAGCATTACTCTTTTTAAATAAGTACAAGATCCTTATTCTTACCTCAATTAATGACTTTTTGAACTCGGAGCAAGAGAAGGAAACAAGTAAAATGTAGCAAAAAAATAAAGTTGCTTACGCTATTCTTGGAGTAACAAAATCTGACAAAACACTAATCATGAACAATGCATTGTCTTTGACCAAATTGGCTTCAAGTTTGCATAACTTTTTAGTGCTAGAGATAATTACTACATGACAAGAACTTTTGAAGCTACCAAGTCAAAAGGAAAATAATTCAATAGAAGAAAAAATAAAACAACAGCTACTAGTGCCACATGGGAGAACCACATTCAAGAAGGTACTGCAAACTAGACTAAAGACAAACCGTAGGAACGTGCATGCCTTGTCTCGTCAGTATGTCTCTGTTATCCTACAGAAGGTCACATTTTCATGCAAGAAGTGTGGGTTCATTAATGAAAGTAAATTTTTGTCACGACTTCAGTGCTAGGATGAGAGATTATCCTAGTAGAACTTTCCAGTCTACTCGGAGTGATTAAAGATGAAGTGGTATCCCTTAGGTTGATAAAATCAATCAACGACTCAAAGCACTCTCATGTTGCCAAGTAAAAAAGAAAATAATTTGATAGAAGAAAAAACCCATAGCTGGAGGAATTCTCGTAGCATTCCCAAGCTCTATAAAAAAAAATTAATGAACAAAGAAGGCATGACAAAAATATCAATAACCAAGAGCAAATTATAACGAGAGAAAAACTTAGAGAAACCCCTCCTTTATTTTTCTCATGTATCCTTATTCGTTGGATTCCAAGTTGAAAATTCAAGTCATGTATTCAAGAAAAGCCTAAGATTGTAAGGGCTTGTTTGGGGAACTCATCTCATCTCATAATTTATTCTCAAACATCACTCAAAGAAACACTTATTTAATTTTAAATCTTTAAAATTTTCTTCTAATCATTACAACTTTCCCAAAATTTCGAACAAAACACAAAAAATAATAGAACTTTTTCTCTCATTTTTCAAAACCTAATAAAACTTCTTAACCCAAATCATTTCACTGCTATTCACAAATCATTTCACTACTATTCACAAAATTCTCATCCTATCTCATTGTACAAGCATCCCTAAGTAATCTTATTGTTTTCAATAAGATTTATATTTCAAAGTACGCTTATTTCACATGCTTTACATATTATATATATTGTTTACCTACTTTACAAAAGTTATTAAATTGTTTAGAGCATTCATGCCTCACCTTCATCATAAACTCATCTTTATTTCCAACAATTTTAAAGTATCTTTCCTAACCTCCAAGATACTCAATGTCATATGCGGTCAAGTATCTTCTTCTATGACTCAAGATGAACACTAACAATTCCATTTTAATTATCTGGTAACCAAGTATTATATATATATATATATATATATATATATATATATATCTTCTTCGTTTGGATCGGTTCCCATAGCTTTCAATTGTTTCCTCTCATCATTTTCTCCTTGTCGCTATTGTTCATTGCCAGTAATTGTTGCGTCAATCGAGACTTACAAACTAGATCAACCACACGAGAACAATGCTACAAGGTTTACCAAGAGTTTGTGTTGTTTGAACTGTATAGACTTCAGTGCGAGTTGCCTTGTGTTTTAGCATTGGTTAGCCTATTGGTTAGCCTTTCATGTTGCGGTACTACATATTACACGTATGTAACACACATAGACCACGTAATGTATTCCCTCATTGCCTAGAAACCACTGTGAATGTGAGACTTTAACCATTGTCAGGCCATGAGATAAGGATTGGAAGTTTCCAACGCACGTTTGGAGATTTTCCCAATGTTGGAAGAAAAGTTTCCGCACTTTCACTGCACACTTGCACATACCACCGCAATATTATTCCTATCCCTCGCATGTTGACCCTTTGATAGGTTTTTGGATACTAGATTAGAGGTGTGAAGCAGGGAAAGACAGTATGAGTGTTGTACGTAAGAGTGGAGATACACGGTTTCTAGGATGGATATTTGCTTTTGAGTTTAACTCTTATAGGGTTGAAATAGTATAAGAGTTGGGCGAGGAACTGTAATGGAAGTGTCTATCTGTAAAACCAATATCTGTGCCTGATTTTGAAGCATTTAGGGTTGAGGTCTAAGGGACTTAGGAGTCATGTGTTACCTTTAGGCTTAGTCGAGCAATGCATTTTTCCATATGGTTTAACGTAAATGATGTTTATTGCATCACGTGAATATTTATAGGCTTTGTTTAATGATGTTGGTGATATGCACTGCTAGCTTAAATTTCATGAAGATTGAAATAAGTGACTATGATAATGTTCTTCCTACATTGTTTTATGTAAACTAAAAGGTCTTTTGCAACTATATATATAGTAAATGTTTACAAAGGTGTATATATACACATATACATATTATATATATATATATATATATATATATATATATATCCATGAGCCTTTGTTGGTAGCCCCTTTTCATGAACCATATCTATGTTGAAGGTAATTGCATGTGATTGTAAGACTATATGAATCATGATGGACTGAATATTATATAGTATGACTATATATTTTAAAAAATAAAAAGTAAGGTAAGGTTAAAGGAAAGAAAAGAAAATGGAAAGAAAAATAAAAATGTATGATTACATGTGTTTGATAAGATTAAAGTATTGGTCATGACAGTGGAGACAGTACCATGAGGTTGGGATGAATTGCAGCGACGAAATGCATTACTAACAATGCACCTAGTGATGACCCTTTACCGCAATAGTTGCTAACCCTAATTCACTGGAGTAATAGTGTGTAACGACTATTAAGGATATGAGGTTAAGAAAAATGAATGTTTCTGTATTGCTTTGAGGTTAATGTTTATGTATGCTGTAAGATAATGTTTTTTTTTTAGAATGTTATTGTTAACTATAACTCTAGATTGCTATTAGGTTTACTAATGTGATTCTTACTGAGTATTCAACGCATTTAGTATTTTATATATTATTCTCACCCTAGGTGAGGAAGGTTACGAGGATGTTGTGGGACTTGATGTTGTTCAGGGGGATAACGTTGAGGCTTGAGGCACTAAAGAAATTTTATTTATTTATCTTACAACGTTCAGTGATTTTGTAGCACATGGCATTTTATTTAGGTTTAATAAGTGCTACAAATAATTTTATTTTGTAGAGGTTTTATTTTAATAAAGTACTTGGATTTTATAATTGTTATGAAATCTTTTATATTTGGCACTATAATATAAACGTTTTATGGTTAGTAGCATTCGGTTTCTCTAGCTTAGAAGCCCTAGAGGGACGAGTTGTTACACAAGCAAACAACAAAAGCTTAAGGAAAACGTTGCTTTGGTGATCTTGCTTTAGCGCATGGTCTTGACAACCATAGCCCCCTTGGTACAAGCACGACTTTATACAGCTCAAGTTCCCTCTCGATCTTGCCTCGGAGTGACTAGCCTTGCTAGATTTTCTCTCGAGTCTACATCGGGATTACTGTGGCCCTTCACAAACTAATATCCCCCCTCAAATTTCCCTCAGGGAAAATTGACGCTACCCCCAACCTCCCTCGAGTTTGACTTCAAAGGAGCACAAACTTCATTGTTTGAGTTTCCATTCGAATCAAGGTGACTTGCAACCTTGCTCGATCCTACTTCAAATTTACCTTGGGAGGAACATGACCCACCACAACCCAAGTCCACTTAAAGTTTGTCTCAGGGAGACTTGCGACCTCCCTCGACTCTACCTCATGATGATCATGGCCCTCAATGGCCTAAGTACGCACTCGAATTTTCCAAAGGCAACTTACAGCCTCGACGGATCCACCCTCAAGTCTTATTTGGTTATGATCGCGGCCTTAACAACCCAAATGCTTGGAGTTTATGACCTCCCCCAATTAGCCCTCCAGTTTTCCTTGAGATGATAATGGCTCCCAGAACCCATCATTTGTTTAGTTTGCCTTGGTATAAAATGTAGCCTTTATGAGTCAAGTTAGCATCAGGACAATTGCAGCACTCCACAATTGAAATCCTCCCCCCGCCCCCTAGAGTTAGCCTTGGGGCAACTCTCGGGCTTGTTTAGCCTTCCCTTGAGTCTTTTGCCTTGAGAAAAAATCGCAGCTCTCCACAACCCAAGCCTTGTGTCCTCGAAGTTTGACTCGAGGTGACTTGCGACTATGCCTGGGCCCCCTCAAGAGAACATAGACCTCATCACCCAAGTTCCTACTTGACTTTGGACTAGCGGTCTTGATGTTTCCTTCCTAGAGTTCACCCCATGAGATTGCGACCATCTACAACCCAACTCACCCTTTAAGAAAATCACAACCCACCATAGCCCAAGTCCACTCCGAGTTTCTCTTAAGGAGACTTGCAGCCTTGAACAATCCTTCCTCTAGTCTATCCCGTGACGAATGTGGCCCTCTATAGCCAAAGTCCCCATTCGAGTTTTCTATAGCACAATCTTGAGTCTACCTAGAAAGGATTGGGCACTAGTGGAAATCTAACCTCAAGTTTTCCTTGGGAAACTTCCAACCTTGGCATGTCCGTCTACCAGGAAATGGTTGTAGACCTTATATAGCCCTACTTGCCATTCTACTTTGCCTTAGAGTGATTTGTAGCCTAACTAGTCCTTGAGTCTGCGTTGGGACAACTGCGACCTACCACAGCCCAAGTCCACTTTGAGTTTTCCTCTGGGTGACTTGGGACCTTGCCCACTCTTTCATGTAGTTTGCAATGCGATGACCATAACCTTTCGCAACCTAACCTTCTACTCAAGTTTTCCTTGGGGTGAGTTACAGCCATATCTGATCCTTCCTTGAGTCTCCTGCGGGACAATTGTAGCCTTCCACAATCTAAGTCTGCGACTTGTGGCCTCGCTCACTCCTCCCTAGAGTCTACCTAGCAAGGGTCGTGGCCCTCTACAAACAATGTCCTTTTGTGTTTGCCTCTGGGTGACTGCAGCTTCGCTCAGCCCTCCCTCAAATATGTTGTGAGAAGATAGTGGCCTCAATGCAACTTCTAGCCTAGCCCAATCATCCCTCGAGTTCATCTGATGCCTCCAGTAGCCCTCCACAGCCAAAGTCACCTTTCAAGTTTGCCTCGACGTTACTTGCAGCCTAGCTTGATCGGCCATTGCAACCCACAATAGCTCAATTCCCCTCCAAGTTTTCCTTGGGGTGAGTTTTAGGGCTCTTTTGGACACTTAAAATATCTCAGAATATCTGTAAATAATAATGAAATTGTTTGAATTACAATATTTTATTGAGTTTTGGTTAAAAAAAAAAAATAGAAGAAATTGAATAAAAATATTATAAAGTTAAAAAAAATATTTGAATATTATTTTTCTTTTGAAATTTAGAAAAGTTGTATTGTTTTTTGTGTTTTATTTAGAAGTTTGGCAAAATTATAATGATTAGGTAATGATTAGATAAAAAGTTGAAAATTTGAAATTGAAAAGTGTTTTGAGTTTGAGTGATGTTTGGGAATGAAATATCTAAGAAGATTTGAGAATAACTCAAAATACTTGATTACCCAAACTAGCCCTTAGCCTCTCCCAATTTTCTCCCCTTGAGTCTATCTCAAGAAAATGATCATGACCCTCCCAAGGAAGAGAGTGAAAAGGAGCAAAGAGAAGGAAGATGTAAAGAAGTGAGCCATGGAGAGAATATGAGAAGAAGAATGTAGACAAAAGATTAACGATAAATATGTTATATGAAAAAATCAGGGGGCATGTAAATCAAAAGTATTAAATGCTCCAACCCCAATAGATCAATAAAAGATCATAGCCATTTTGACCTCCTAAGACATGTCTATTTAAAAATCTGTACCATATTTATATAACTTATATAGATAAACTCACATCCATCATAGTTTTATATTCAGCATGAGTGACAATGCAAATTGCTTAGACCAAAATAAATACCTAGGCACCAGTGAGATCCATCACAAGAGTTGAGTAAAAAAGTAAAGAATAAGAAAAAAAAAAACTAGTGTAGTTTATATGCACCAATATAAAATATAGAAAAGAAACAATCAAGTGAATATTATTGTAACATAGCATAAAAAAAAAAAAATCACATACCTTGATTGCACCAAAAGATCTTCAACGAGAGAGTTTTTCTCTCAGCAATCTCCACTCTAAATATTCTTTTTCGATAATGGAAAACCCACTAAATCCATAGCCTGCTACGCAAGTATTACACTACAACCTCTAATTTATTATACACTCATATTGTATGCGGATTAAAAAACTAACTCTACTAGACCATGCAAATCCACAATTGTCCGCAGTTGTATCATTTAAGTGGAATGAAATCATATTTATGTGAATTTGATATGTTGGACAAGTGATGTTCAAGACCTTAAATATATCTAGAGAGAATAAGCTTTAGTAGATTTGTACCTTATGCTGGGTAAGTGGTGTTGGATTCCTTGTACTTTAATAGTGGAGTTTTAAGTAGATTTGTAGTTCAAAATATTATTTGTGATGTTGGTATTGATTTCAAAATTATGAATATTATTTGTTGTGTCAATGGTGTGGTCATATTGGTGTACTTTGATTTTGAGTATTGTTTGTGGTGGTAGTGATGTCATGGAGTCATATGTTGTGAAAAACGATGACAAAAGAATGAAAATAAATGCAAGAAGAACAATGAACAACCACATGACACAAGATTTACGCGGTTAGGCAAATTGCCTACATCCACGGGAGGTACAAAGGATTTTTATTTCTTGAAGAATCACAATACAATGTTGTGCAACTACTGTGCACACACTATAAGGCCATATGATAGAACACATCATATTTATATTGTAAATAACGAAAAATCCTAAAATTTCAATAATAGCAATGTTCGCTCGAGCGGTGTGTCGAGCCCCTCTTGAGCAAACCTGTTTCCTACAACGGCTTGAGCCATGTGTCGAGCGAACTCTCTGACTTGCCTCTGCTGGAGCAATATGTCGACTCAGTCGAGCAAACTGAGTTGGTCTTCGAGCTCACTGAAGAGCAGTGTAGACCAGACTCTACAGTACTCAACAATTCTCCCACTTGGATACTGGTACACCTACTATATCGCCCTCTCCCTCAAACATGATATCCTTCACCTCTGCAACTCACTGCCCCTATCTTCATGCTAGAAGACCAACTGAAATTGCGCACAACTTCAGTTTCTCAAGTGTAACACCCTTTGCTAACATAACGGCAGGGTTCTTACTTCTACAAATTTTCTCAAGCAACAACTGTCCATCATCTAGCAATGATTGGATAATGTGATACCTAATCTGAATGAGCTTGGTCTTGAAATGAAATGCTGGGTTCTTGGCAAGAAATATGGCACTCTGACTATCGCTGTAGAGAGTGCTTTTCTGATTTTTTTTTTTACCCAATTCCTCCAAGAAATCTTGTAGCCAAATCATCTCCTTTGACGCTTCTAACACTAAAATATACTCAGCTTTTGTAGTAGACAAAAAACTATTTTCTACAAATTAGAATCCTATGACACGGCAGTACCAACCAGAGTGTAAACAAAATCCATGGTACTCTTTCTGCAATCAGTATCTCCAGCTAAATTAGCATCAACAAAACCCTGCATCTCTAAGCTGTCTCCTGAGAAATACAAGCACATTTCTGATGAGCCTTTTAAGTACCTTAGAATCCATTTCATAGCTTCCCAATGTTTTTTTCCTAGATTACCCACGTATCTACTCACAACTCCCATTGCATGGACAATATATGGTCTTATGAGCATACATAAGTGAACCAATAGTTGAGGCATAAGAAACCTTACTCATGTAATCTTGTTCCTCTTCTGACTTTGGTGACTGATCCTTTCTGAGTCTGAAGTGACTTTCCAAGGATGTGTCAACTGGTTTGGCCTGGTCCATATTGAAACTGATGAGCACCTTTTTCACATACTTAGGCTACGAGAGTCTCAACTTGCCTCTGACTCTGTCTCTGACAATTCTCATGCCAATTATTTGTTTTGTAGCTCTCAAATCCTTTATTGCAAAGTGTTCTGACATCTGTTTCTTTAGATTATTGATCTCATCAATACTAGCCCCTGCAATAAGCATGTCATCCACATACAACAATAAAATAATGTAAGAATTGTCAAAATGTCTAATATAGCAGCAGTGATCTGCCTAACATCTGATGTACCCTGCACATAAGATTGTCAAACGTCTTGTACCACTGTCTAGGAGCTTACTTCAGGCCATACAAGTTGCTACAAACTGAACCTTCTTTTCCTTGTACTACAAACCTCTCAGGTTGATGCATGTAGATATCTTCTTCTAGGTCTCCATGAGGGAAGGTTGTTTTGACATCTAACTGCTCAAGAAATAAATCTTCAGTAGCAACCATAGCTAGCACTAACATGATGGTTGTGATTTTCACCACAGGAGAAAAGGTCTCAGAGTAATCAATACCTTGTTTTTGCTGAAAGCGCTTTACAACAAGTCCGACCTTGTACCTTTTACAACCATCATGCTTAGTCTTCACTCGGTACACCTACTTGTTGTGTAATGCCTTCTTGCATAATGGAAGTTCTGTCAACTTCCATGTCTGATTCTCTAATAAGGAATACATCTCATCTTTCATGGCCAGCTCTCACTTGCTAGAGTTTTCATCTTGCAAAGTTTCATCGTAGCTCTATATTTCTCCACCACTTGTCTACAAATATAATTCAAAGTAGGTGAGAAACGTTGTAGGGGACATATAGTCCTAACTGACCTACGAACTGCAGTACAGGTGTGGACGGCTCTGAATCTGACTGTGGAACAATAGGAATGGGTGCACTGGACCCACTTTCTCCATCACTCACATCTCTGCACTGCACTGAAGCCTTTGGTCATACAAACTCAAACTCTTGAGGAACTGCTTCAGCAACTGTACTGGACTTGTCCTTGTACATAATCTTCTCATTGAATATCACATTCATACTCCTTATGATCTTCTGACCCTGCTCATCCTAGAAATGATAGAAAAATGCTTCGTCTTTATAGCCAATGAAATAACATTTTTTGACTTAGCTTCTAATTTACTACGAGCATCAGAATCAATAAGAACATAAGAAAGATAACCAAAAGTTTTAAGGTGAGAAAATTTGACATTTTTCCCGCTCCAAGCTTCCTCAGGCAGTTCACAATCTAACGGAACTGATGGCCCTCTATTTATCATATAAATGGTAGTGCTGACTGTGTCTGCCCAAAAAGTAGGTGATAATCCAACATACAGCCTCATGCTTCTAGCACACTCAGTAGTGATTCTATTCATACATTCGACAACTCTATTTTGCTATGGTGTCCTAAGAATGGTCTTTTTCATTCTGATATCGTGAGCTGCACAGTACTCCTTGAACCCTTCATCAATATATTCTCCACCATTGTCAGACTTCAAGCATTTCAGCTTTAAGTCTGTGAAATGCTTTAAGTCTGTCTCTATCTCAACCAGGGCCTTCCAATTTTTGAACACATTAAATACATCGAATTTATGCTTTAAAAAAAAACTCATACCTTTCTGCTTTGGTCATCAATGAACGTAATGTAGTACCGAGAACCTCCAAGAGATTCCACTGGAGAAGGTCCCCACACATCTGTGTGCACAAGATCCAGCTTTCTTGTTTTCAGTGTTCTACCACTATTCAAGAAAGTAAAAATTTTTTGCTTCTCCAAAATACAACTCTCACACATACCAAGATCAACTGACTTCAATTCTAGTAGCTTGCCTTTAGACAGTAGCTTTTTCATACCCTTCTGACTCATATGGCCAACTCTATAATGCCACAAATCTATTCTGATCTCTACAATGGTAGTAACAACAGTGTTATTCAAGCCAGTAGTCATATACATAGTATCACTTTTCTTAACCCGAGCCAGTACCAATGCCCTTTTAGTAATCTTCCAAGTGCTATTTAAGATCACTATTGAATGGCCACAATCATTGAGCTGTCTAACAGAGATGAGGTTCTTCTTCAACTCAAGACTGTGTCTGACCTTCTGCAAGATCCACTTGTTCTTGTTAGGGAGTACAATATCAATGTCTCATATTCCCACCACGTTCAATGCCTCTCCATCAGCCAAGTACACATTCCCAAAATAGTTCTGCATTATCTCCTCATGAGAAGAAGTGTGGAAAGATGTCCCTGAATCCAGTATTTAGTCATCGACTGGACTATAAACTGCAAGTTATTGTGTATTATGTACTTCTTTAATTACAACATTAGCACTATCATTCTCTGTTTTCTTCAAATTTTTGCAGTTCTTCTTTATGTGACCAATTTTGTCACAGTTCCAACAAGTTGCCTGCTACCCAGGCCTTAACTTGCTCTTGCCCCTGTTCTTTGATTTTGATTTACCCCTGTATGAGTTCCTTTCTTGTGATCTCCCTCAAGAATCAACATTCAGTGCTGAACTCAAACCCAAGGTCTCACCTGAATCCTTCCTGCGCACCTTATCAGCCAATATCAAATCACGGATATCATCATACTTTTAGTTTAGATTCCCGACAGAATTACTGACTGTCATTCTTATGACTTCCCAACTATTTAGCAGTGAAACTAATAGTATCAATGCACATATCTCATCATCAAACTCAATTTCAACAAATGACAATTGATTTGCAATAGTATTAAAATATTCAGATCTTGTGTAATAGACGTACCATCTGCCATCTTCAAATTAAATAACTTTTTTATCAAGTGTACCTTGTTATTCGCTGATGGTTTTTCATACATACATGACAAAGTCACTATGAGATCCGCAATCGTCTTCTCCTTGATGACGTTGTGTGCAATGGATCCAAACAGGGTTAGCTAAATAATCCCAAGAACTTATCGATCTAATAGGTTCCAATCAGCAGCCACCATGCTGTCTGACTTTTTCCCCAACAATGGAAGATGAAGTCTCTTCCCATAGAGGTAGTCCTTTATCTGCATCTTCTAGTAACCAAAATCTGTACTATCGAACTTCTCGATCGCAGATACCTTCACTTCTTCTCCAGCCATTATTTGTCCTCAAACCCGAACATTGGCTCTTGATACCAATTTTTGTGAAAAAAGATGACAAAAGGTTGAAAATAAATGCAAGAAGAACAATCAACAATCACACGACACAAGATTTATGTGGTTCGAAAAATTGCTTACATTCATGAGAGCTGAAGAAGATTTTTATTCTTGAGGAATCACAATACAATGTTGGGCAACTACTATGCACACACTGTATGGCCATATGACAGAACACATAATATTTATATTGTAAATGGCGAAAAACCCTAAAATTTCAATAATAGCAATGTTCACTCAAGAGCGGCGTGTCAAGCGTGCCTCGAATGAACCTGTTTCCCGCAACTGCTCTAGCCATGTGTCGAGCAACTCACCAGCGAACTCTCTGACTTACCTCCGCTTGAGTGGTATGTCGAGCAGTGTCGAGTGAACTCTCTGTATTGCATCCGCTCATGCTCATTGTCAAGCAGTCTTGAGTGAACTTTTTGATTTGCCTCCGCTCGAGCAGCATTAAGGTGTGGACCAAACTCCACAGTACTCAACATCATAGTGGTGGGCTTTGTTGTTTTGAATATTGTTAGTGATTAAGGATTTGTGGTGTTGGTTTTGTGATTTTATTTCCTATTTTTTGTACCATATTTTGATTCGTATACATAACTTTAGTAATCATAAGATTTGACTAAAAATAAAGAACACATTGTTTAATAACAACATTTGAATATTATTAAAGTATAATGGAATAAAGAAATCCATACCTCTATTACACCAATAGAATATCTTCTTAATGGTTGTTCCACTATTTTAAAATAGAAATGATGGGAACCAATATCAAGAAAGGAGCAGTGGAAGTAGAAGAAGAGGAAGATGTAAAGGAAGAGCAAGTACAAGTAGATGAGGATGAAGAAAAGGAGGAGGAGGTGGAAGAGGAGGGGAGAGAAACATGAACGGGAAGAAAATGATGAAGAAGAAAGGGAAGAGTTAGAGGAAGAAGAAGAGAAAGAGAGTGAAAAGCTCAAAGAGAAGGGGGACGTGAAAAGGCAAACTGTGGAGAGAATGTGAGAAAAAGAAATTGGACTAAAGATTAGCATGAGAAATATATTATATGAAAAAATAGGGAGGGAGGGCTCGTAATTGCCCCTTGGGGATTAATAAAAGTCTTTAGTCATTTTGACCTCCTCAGACATGTCTATTTAAAAATATATACCATATTAATATAAAAGTTTATAAGTCAACTAACCTCAATTATAGTATTATATTCTGCGTGAATGATAATATAAATTGTTTAAATCAAAATAAATAGCTAAAAATCAATGAGATCCATCCTAGGAATTGAATAAAAAAAAAAACAAAGAATAGGAAAACAACTAACATAATCTATATGACACCAATATAAGATAATACACGGAAAAAATATATATATCAAGACTATTATTATAATATAACGTAATAAAAAATCTCATACATTGATTGCACTGAAAGACTTTCAACGGGAGAGTTTTTCTTTTGAACTCTAAGTATTCTTTTCTAACGGTGGATAACTAATTAAATTCATAGCACACTCACTCATATTGTGTGAGAATTAAAAAACTAACTTTACTAGACTATGCTAATCCACAATTCCCCGCAATTGTATCATTTAAGTGGAGTGACATCATATTTTTATGTGAATTCGATATGTTATACAAATGGTGTTGAAGTCATCTTAAATACATTTCAAGAGAATAAGCTTTAGTAGATTTGTACCTTATGCTGGTTAAGTGAAGTTGGATTCATTGTACTTCTTCAATAGTGGATTTTTAAATAGATCTGTAGTTTTAAATATTATTTGTGCTTTCGGTATTGATTGCAAAGTTATGAATGTTATTTGTTGTGTCGGTGGTGTGGCCTTAGTGGTGTGCTTTGATTTTGAGTATTGTTTATGGTGGTGCTGAAGTCATGGAACCATGGTGATGGGCTTTGTTATTTTGAATATTGTTAGTGGTTATTGAGTTGTGTTGTTGGTTTTAAGACTGTTTGTTTTCCTATTTTTTGTATCATATTTTAATTGGTGTACATTGCAAATATCATAAGATTTGACTAAAAAGAAAGAAAATATTGTTTCACACCAATATTATAATATTATTAAAGCATAATGGAATAAAAAAATCCATACCTCTATTGCACCAACAGAATATCTTCTTGAGGGCTGTTCCACCCTTTAAATGTACAATTGAGAAGTAGAGAGTAGAAGAAGAGGAAGAGGAAGAGGAAGAGTAAGTACAAGAAGATGAAGAGGAAGAGAAGGAGGAAGTGGAAGAAGTTGAGAGGAAGAAGAACTGGAAGAAAAGGATGGAGAAGAAGGGGAAGATGAAGAGGAAGAAGAGTAAGAAACATAGGAAGATGAGGAAAAGAGGAAGGAGAAGAAGAATAAGAAGACAAGAGAGTGAAAATGTCAAAGAAGAGGAGAGGGCATGAAGAAGCGAGCCGTTGAGAGAATTTGAGATAAATAAAGGGGACAAAAGATTAATGATAAATATGTTATATGAAAAAACCAAGGAGAGTGGGCACGTAATTAACAACCCTTGCGGGATAATAAAAGGCTGTAATTATTTTGATGTCCTGAGACAAGTCTATTTAAAAATATGTACCATATTATAAAAGTTTTATAGATAAAATCTACTCAAACATAGTATTATATTCTTTATGAATGATAATATGTAAATTGTTTAATTCAAAATAAATACCTAGGCACCAATGAGATCCATCCTAAGAATTGAGTGAAAGAAAACAAAGAATAGCAGAACAACTAACATAATCTATATGACACCAATATAAGATAATACACGGAAAAAAAAATATCAAGACAATATTATTATAATATAACGTAATAAAGAATCTCATACATTGATTGCACTGAAAGACCTTCAACGGGAGAGTTTTCCTTTTGAACTCTAAGTATTCTTTTCTGACGGTGGATAACCAATTAAATTCATAGCACACTCTACAAATATTGTATTACAATCTCTAATTCATTGCACACTCACTCATATTGTATGAGAATTAAAACACTAACTTTACTAGACCATGCTAATCCGCAATTCCCCACAATTGTATCATTTAAGTGGAGTGACGTCATATTTTTTATGTGAATTCGATATGTTAGACAGATGGTGTTGAAGTCATCTTAAATACATTTCGAGAGAAGAAGCTTTGGTAGATTTGTACCTTATGCTAGGTAAGAGAAGTTGGATTCATTGTACTTATTCAATAGTGGATTTTTAAATAGATCAGTAGTTTTCAATATTATTTGTGCTTTCGGTATTGATTGCAAAGTTATGAATGTTATTTGTTGTGTCAGTGGTGTGCTTTGATTTTGAGTATTGTTTATGGTGGTGTTGAAGTCATGGAGCCATGTTGATGGGCTTTGTTATTTTGAATATTGTTAGTGGTTATGGAGTTGTGTTGTTGATTTTGCGAATGTTTTTTTTCCTATCTTTTGTATCATATTTTAATTGGTGTACATTGCAAATATCATAAGATTTGACTAAAATATTATTAAAGTATGATGGAATAAATAAATCCATACCTTTCTAGTGCACCAACAGAATATCTTCTTGGGGGCTGTTCCACCCTTTAAATGTACAATGGAGAAGTAGAAAGTAGAAGAAGAGGAAGAGGAAGAGTAAGTACAAGAAGATGAAGAGGAATAGAAGGAGGAAGTGGAAGAAGTTGAGAGAAAGAAAAACTGGAAGAAAAGGATGAAGAAGAAGGGGAAGATGAAGAGGAAGAAGGCTAGAAAACAAAGGAAGATGAGGAAGATGAGGGCGTGAAGAAGCAAGCCGTAGAGAGAGAATGTGAGATAAATAAAGGGGACAAAAAATTAATGATAAATATGCTATATGAAAAAACCAAGGAGAGTGGGCACGTAATTAACAAACCTTATGGGATAATAAAAGGCTACAATTATTTTGACGTCCTAAGACAAGTCTATTTGAAAATATGTAACATATTATAAAAGTTTTATAGATAAAATCTACTCAAACATAGTATTGTATTCTTTGTGAGTGATAATGGAAATTGTTTAAGTCAAAATAAATATCTAGGCACTAATGAGATCCATCATAAGAGTTAAGTGAAAAAGAGTTAAGAATAGGAAAACAGCTAACATAGTCAATATGACACCAATATAAGATTAAAAAAAAAAAAAAAACTATCACATAACATAATAAAAAATCACATACCTTGATTGCACTGAAATATCTTCTTCAACGGGAGAGTTTTTCTTTTGACAATCTCCACTCTAAGTATTCTTTTTCTGATTCTGGATAATAAACTAAATCCATAGCACACTCCACAAATATTACATTACAGTCTCTAATTCATTGTAAACTCATATTGTATGAGAATTACAAAACTAACTCTACTAGACCATGCTAGTTCGTAGTTGTCCACAGTTGTATCATTTATGTGGAGTGAAATGATCATTACGTGAATTCGATATGTCACCTTAAATACATATCAAGAGAATAAGCTTTAGTAATTTGTACCTTATAATGGGTAAGTGGAGTTGGATTCCTTGAACTTAAATAGTGGAGTTTTAAATAGATTCGTAGTTTTAAATATTATTTGTGATGTTGATATTGATTCGAAAGTCCTGAATATTATTTGTTATGTCGGTGGCGTGGCCTTATTGATATTGAGTATTGTTTGTTATGGTGGTGATGCATGGAACCATGGTGGCGAGCTTTGTTGTTTTGAATATTGTGTTACTGGTTATGGATTTGTGGTGTTGGTTTTGTAACTGTTTTATTTTTCTTATTTTTTGTATCATATTTTGATTGGTGTATATTACAAATTTGAGCAATAATAAGATTTGACTAAAAAGAAAGAATGCATTGTTTCATACTAACATTAGAATATTATTAGCATAATGGAATAAATAAATTCATACCTGTATTGTACCAACTAAATATCTTCTAAAGGTTGTTTCACCCTTTAAATATAGAAAGGAGCAGTGGAAGTAAAAGTAGAGGAAGATGTAAAGGAAGAGCAAGTACAAGAAGATGAAGAGGAAGAGAAGGAGGAGGAGAGGAAGAAGAACCAGAAGAAAAGGATTAAGAAGATGGGGAAGATGAAGAGGAAGAAGACGAGGAAATAGTGGAAGATGATGAGAATGAAAGTGAAAAGGGCAAAGGGCAAAGAGAAGAACAATCGAGCCGTGAAGAGAATGTGAAAAAACAAAGTGGACAAGATATTAATGATAAATATGTTATATGAAAAAATCATGGAGGGAGGAACATAATTGCCAACCCTTGTGAGTTAATAAAAGGTTATAGCCATTTTGACCTCCTAAGACATGTCTATCTAAGAATATGTATACAATATTAATATGAAATTTTATAGATAAACTCACATCAATCATAGTATTATATTCTAAATGGAAGATAATGCAAATTGCTTAATCCAAAATAAATAACTAGGCACCAATGAGATCTATCATAAGAATTGAGTGAAGAAAGTAAAGAAAAGGAAAATAACTAACATAGTTTATATGCCACCAATATAAGATAATATACGGAAAAAACGTTATCAAGACAATATTATTATAACATAAAGTTAAAAAAAAAAATCACATACCTCAATTTCACTGAAAGATCCTCAAAGGGAGAGTTGAGATGACTCTAAATCCATGGCACACACCACAAATATTTAAATTACAATCTCTAATTCATTATACATTCATATTGTATGAGAATTAAAAAACTAACTCTACTAGACCATGCTAATCCGTAGTTGTCCATAATTGTAAATTCATCTTTATATGGATTCGATATGTTGGCCAGGTGGTTGATTCTAGTTATGTGGAGTTTTAAGTAGAATTGTAATTTTAAATATTATTTGTGATGTTTTGGTATTGTTTTCAAAGTTATGAATATTATTTGTTGTGTTGGTGGTGTGGCCAGAGTGGTGTACTTTGATTTCGAGTATTTTTTGTGGTGGTGATGATGTCACAGAGCCATGGTGGTAAGCTTTGTTATTTTGAATATTGTTAGTGGTTATGTTGGTTTTTGTGGCTGCTTTTTTTTTCCTATTTTGGTATCATATTTTAATTGGTGTACATTTCAAACCTTAGCAATCATAAAAGATTTGACTAAAATGAGAGAATACATTGTTTCATACCAACATTTATTAAAACATAATGGAATAAAGAAATCCATACCTCTATTGCACCAACAAAAGATCTTCATGGATGTTGTTCCACCTTTTATTATAGAAAGGATAAGTAGAAGTAGAAGAACTGGTAGAGGTAGATAAAAAGAAAGAGTAAGTACAAGAAGATGAAGAGGAAGAGGAGAAGAGGAAGAAGAACTGGATGAAAAGGATGTAGAAGAAGGGGAAAAGAGTGAAAATGGCAAAGAGAAAAGGGGATGACATGAAGAAGCAATTGTAAGAAAAAGAAAATGGACAAAAAGATCACCGATAAATGATAATATACTGGAAAAAAAAGAACTATCAAGACAATATTATTATAACATAACGTAATAAAGAATCACATACTTTGATTGTACTGAAAGATTTTTAACGAGAAATTTTTTTCTCTTGACAATCTTCACGTTAAGTATTCTTTTCTAATGGTGGATAACCAACTTAATCCATAACACACTCCATAAATATTATATTACAACCTTTAATTCATAGTAGACTCATATTGTATGATAATTAAAAAACTAACTCTACTAGACCATAATTAAATAGATTTGTACCTTATAATTGGGTAAGGAGAAATGCTACACAACCTCCCCAATCTCCCTCCACACACCACATTTTTTTAAAAAAATTTTAAATTTTTTAGTATTTTTTTAAAATATTTTTTTGAGTTTATTCTTTTTTTTTATAAGTATTTTTTTGAGTTTATTCTTTTTAAACTAATTAGTTTTTCTATTCATTATTCATATATTAAATATTTGATAAAAAAAAATAAAAACTAAAAAAAGTGTGGTGTGTGGAGGTTGTGTGAATAGTAAGAGAATGTGTAGATTTTTTCATTAGATAAGTGGTGTTAGATTCCTTGTACTCTAGTAATGAAGTTTTAAATAGATTTCTAGTTTTAAATATTATATGTGATGTTAGTATTAATTTCAAAGTTATGAATATTATTTGTCGTGTCGGTGGTGTGGCTTTAGTGGTGTGCTTTGATTTTTGAGTATTTTTTGTGGTAGTGGTGATGTTATGAAGCCATGATAGCAGGCTTTATTGTTCTTAATATTAAGTTAAAATGAGATGAGATGAAAGTTAAATAGAATATATTATTAGAATATAATTTTTTAATATCATTTTTGTTTTTAAATTTAAAAAATTGACTTGTTTATTATATTTTATTTAAAAGTTTGGGAAAATTGTAATGAAATGAGTTAAGAATGTTTTTTTATTCCAAACATTGCATCTCAAGTTTTAAGTACAAGAAAAAGAACTACAAATCCAATCAAAAGAATCATACAAAACATGCTCAAGCTAGCAGAACATACTCACCAAAACCAAACTAGACCGTTACGATAACCAAATCCGAAATTTTGAAGAACTGGTCCTTTCCTTCAAATACTAACATTTCTATACAGCAAATCAGTCCGTTCCACATAAAAATTGAAAACTAATTTCTTACCATATAGATCAACAATTTACTAAATATATATATTATTTTCTCTCTGTTTCTCTCATTCACTGAATGCATCTCTAATGTTTAAGCCCAAATCCCTAAATCTACATTTGTTACTCAACTTGCCAATCTTATTGGCCTTAAAAACGCAAAACACTTGGACCTCCCTTTGAAATTCAACTACTACATGTCGTTTTTTACAGAACATGGTATGTCTATCGTCGTAGCCAAGAGCTTCTAATCAATTTCCTACTGACCATACTGTCGTTTTTTTTTTTTTTGTTAAAAGACAAGAACTTTGTATGAAACAATTAACTAAAATGAGCAGACATTCGGGAAATAGAATAGGCCTAATACTTATTCAAAAAAAAAAAAAAAGAATAGGCCTAATGCTAACTACCATTCCACGACCATTAGCTTAAGCGCTGGTTTCAGTTTCAGACATAGACATCATTTATTTATTTATTTTCAAGACGTTATTGATAAGTTGAGCTTTCGAAATTATTCTCTTCCAATATTCGAAGGGGTATAATTTTTTTGGAAGAAAATAAAAGGGGGAACAACTGAACAAGGAAAGAAAAGGTCATTTAGAAGAAATGAAGTGCGTATGTTGGATATTTTAAAGAATCAGAGAAATGTTTCTTTGACAATCTTCAACCTGTTCGACCTTATAATTAGCTCAAGTAGTTCGAACAAAGATGCTTTAATTCCCAAAGAATTTGACAGAACAACGAATATTAGTTAAACAAACAGGATTTGAGTATATGCTATAAATTATAAAATTAAACAAACTTATTCGAGTTTTTTCTTTTTGATTTTCCTTTCAATTAAGCTAACCAAGGAAGGAACAACTTAAATCCTGTTTCTCGGCAACCAAACAGTATATTTGAGATCTTCAAGTCAACTAGAAAATGAGAGATGGAGAAAGGAAGATAATTACACCTTTCCAGCCATGGGTTTGACATTGGATTCGTCACCACGGTTTCTAAAAGCGGAGAACGTCCAAGATGGCGTCGGCTTGCGCCGAGTTCTTCCATCTCTCGATGATCCAGGAATCGAAATAGAAGTCTTGGATGAATTCCATGGATAAAAGAATATTAAAAAGCTCTTCAGAAACCAAATAAGACAATGAAAAAAATAATCACAATAAAACGAAAACGCTGAATAACAGTTGAAACAAATTCATAAATAATCCATAAGATGACAAAAAGAATGTACCTAGACCGAAGGCATTTGATCGCCATCTCTGTTTTAGTAACTACTTTCCTCCAATTCTTTTCAATCTGGAAGGAACACACATAAAAGATAGTTACAATGTTTAGATTATACAGAATGAAAGAAAATGTTGGCAAATTATATTTGATTCAGGTACCTCACGAAGGTGTCCACTAAGAGACGAAAAGAGAGAAGAATTCCCCATATTTGTCTCTCTCAATCCTCTCTCTCTCTCTCTCTCTCTCTCTCTCTCTCTCTCTGTGGCTTGCTCGCTCGCTCGCTCGCTCAAATCTCTCTTCTAAACGGTTCTCTCTATATATAAATGAATAGGATTTTTGTTTCTGTACCGTTGCAGCAACTGATAGCAATTTTTGTATGTATTTTTAAAAATTCAAAGGGGATGGCATTCTTTTTTCTTTTTTCTTTTTTTCCTGATAAAACAGGATGGGATTCGGTAAAGAGCAACGGTTTTTTTTTGGGTTCATTAACTTCATTTTAAATTCAATTCAATTTCCTATCAAAAAAAAAAAAAAAAATCAATTCAATTCGGATGCTCCGAAACAGTCTCTCTTCAAAATGGGTATTTCATAATTCATACTTCCGTTACGAGAAATTCTATTACAAGTTTTTTAAAAATATAAAATGAATTTTTAGTTCAAGTGATTAGTGTCATATTATTGAGGCTCCATTTGGATAATGAGATAAGAAGAGATGGTTTTAGATAAAAGTTGAAAATTGAATAAAATATTATTACAATATTATTTTTAATATTATTATTATTTTGAGATTTGAAAAAATTGAATTGTTTATTATATTTTAATGAAAATTTGAAAAAGTTATAATAATAAGATAATATAAAATGAAACCGTTTATGTATCCAAACGGAGCCTAAATCATCTAGAGATATTAAATCATCTAGCATTACTCCATTCGAATTGACTAGAATATTGCTACAATAGATCAAATTAGACAGAAACAACCCTGATACAAATCAAACCAACCAATGACAAACAAAAATTTCCAAAACAAGCTTCATCTTCATTATCTCTCATATTCCTCACTCTCCATCTACCCTATTCGTATTCTTCATTTTTATGTTCTTTCTTCTTTCCTTCTGCTTCAGACTCATTTTTTTTCAAAAAAATTGTGGAGCCCTGTTTATTTGTTAACCATGGCATGAGCCACAGCAGAGATGGACGACCTCATTTACGTGACTGCATCTAACCACTGCATGACTTGCGGTGGAAATAATCAAAAATATCTTCACTTTTACACCAAAGACCCACATCGTTGTCGTTGTCGTGAGTCAGAGATGGAGATTTCTGGTGGTTATTTCTACCATCGACCTAATGATTTTGTTATGGCAATTTCTTGTGAGAATTTTTGTCCAGGACTTAATTGCATACTATTGGAAGTTTGATAGGCTTTATATGCTTGGGAGCTAAGCTCATTGTGATCCAACCAATTTGATCAAGAGTCGAGTACTTATCAAGTGTCCAATATGTTGTTGCTCAACTTGGGAGGCAAGCACTCTTGACTTTTGCGTATGTAGGATGAGCACCTTTTGTAAACATCACCATATTATTTTTTTTAAATTCTCGCCCTTAAGAGGAACACTTCTCAGGTAGAAAGCTTTTGGTTGCTATTAGAGAGGAGCACTATTTGCTTGCCTCAGCAGGAAGCCCTTTTATTCGAGTGTGAGATGTTGTCGCTTGCCCCAATGGGACACCATTTACGGATGCAAGTTGTTGCTGCTCATCCAGTACTTTTGCTTAGCACTTTTGCTCGATTAGGTTTGAGCACGACTTATCAAAAAGATTGACTAATTTTCGATTTTTACTTTTTAATCACCCACTGGTTTGAGCACTTTTGTTCGCTCTCCTAGTTGCAAGCGGTTTTTGCTCACCCTAAGGTGTGAGCACTTGCCTTTATCACTAACAAAAGTGCTTTGCTCACCCACAATGATGAGCATTCCTTCAGTGCCATCACTTGCCCTTGTGGATGTGAGGACTTTACCACACATCCCAACAAAGTACTCATTGTTGTTGCTCACCCTTCATGAGGAGCACTTTTTGCTCGAGGGTGCTAACATTTTTCATTCGATTAAGTGCGACTATTGCTCTTCAAGGGGACGAGCTTTATTGCTTACCTTGGTTTCGAGATCTCTTAGTTTGCCCCGCAGGAATAGAGCTCTCACGTGATCTGAGCAAGTTGATCGGGGATCAGATACATGCTCATTAGCCAATTTCCCACATGATTTGATCTATTTCATCTAAGGTCAAATCTTGTGCTCGGGAGTAGAGTTCCCATGTGATCCAATCGATTTGATCTGCAATTGGATCAAATTCTTGAGAACCGTGCCCCCATGTGATCCAACCCATTTGATCGTAGTCTAATCACATGCTCGGAAGCCGAGCTCCCACAAGAGCCAATCACATGCTAGACGTTGATGTGTTATTATCTCTAACATCCCCTTAAACTCAAGTTGTAGAACTTTGAAATGTTGAATTTGAAATTTAAATGTAACTTTTATATATGTTGATTGATTGCCAATGAGACAATGAAAGTGATGGTAATGATGAAGTGACCTGTAGCTACAATATCAAATGTGGAATTGTAGTCAACATTACGTTGATAATGGTACAAATCCAACCAACAAAGGGCTAAGAATAGGTTGAAAGATTGGTTAGGTTTGGATAGTGAGTTGAGATAAGATGAGTTGAAACAAAAGTTAAATAAAATATTATTTTTTAATATTATTATTATTTTAAAATTTAAAAAAGTTGAATTGTTTAATGTATTTTAAGTAAAAATTTATAAAAATTGTAATAATGAGATGAGATGAGATGAGATAGATTGAATATTTTTCAATCCAATATGAGCCTATGGGCTAAAGATGATCTTGGTCAACTATAAGACCAAAAGCAAAAGGCAAAAGATGGGTCTAAGTTTTACTCACAATAAATTTTAGAGAACAATTAGGCTGCACATGTACCAAAAAAACAAAAAAAAAACCCTTGCCACGCAAAACCCCATTTTCTTTCTCTCTATCTCACCCTCCCACGTAATTACTCCCACTTTTCCGTAACTCGTTTTATTTTTATTTTTAAACAAGTTATGTCGCTTAATAATAACAAATGATGATGATTTTGTGTTCACAAACAGTTAAACAATACTCACAGCGAATCTTGAAGAATAATTGGACTAGGAAAATGCTACAGTCACGGAAGATGGCCACATAAATTTTGTACCGAATAACATGTCCGCTTGGCTGGCATGCCACGTGATTTAAATAATAAAAAAAAAACAAAAGCAAAAATTAAACGGACCCAATTAATCGTACCTGCCATCATCCCTCTCCTCTCACTCTCACTGTATTGCTACAACTTACAGGTGCGACTTGCAACTTTCTCCCTCTATTTTCGGCACCAACCTTTGGTTCTAGTCCAAGTCCACCTTCTGCTGGCTTTGTTTTCCCCTTTTCTCAAGTGATAGTTTTTCCTCCATCTTTTTCTCTATTTTTACTCAAATGTTAGGATTTTTATCTACAAATGTTAGGAAAAATAGTGTTCAAAAACATAATTTTGAGGGAGATGAGAGAGATGAGAGCTTGAGCTAGGAACGAGGGGGATGAGGAGAATGGGGGCTCAGAGGAAGAGGCTGGAGATGAGGGTGACGAGGGAGTTTATTTTCTTTTTTTTTTTTAAATCCATCTGGCAACAACCAAGTCATTCGGTAGAGGTTTTTGGTAAAAAATGTCTGTGAACCTAACATTTTCCATTGGACTAACATAGCCGCATATAATCTGAACAAGTCTGTACGGCAGCTGCTACACAACATTCCCGTATAGATTTGCTAGCGTGGCTTTTTTTTTTTAATGCAAAATGCTAGGAAAATTTTCTCTCCCATTCTAGTACCCCGTGTGCACGAGAAATTATGAAGTACACTTTCTCTCAGTTTTTCTCATCAACCAAACAAAAGTCTAGAAAGATTTGGACTTTTCACCAATATTGAACTTTACCCGATACTACTGAGAAAAAAAAAAAAAACTAATACTAACATGTAATTTTTTTTTTCCCAATTTCTAAGCAACTAAACAAGAAACCATGTAATACACTATTTCTCTCAATTTTTTTCAGCAACCAAACAAAAGTGAGAGAAACAAACACTATATAGGGTCCATTTTTAGACCATTCAAATGTGATGGTAAAGCATTAGCTTGGGTTCAACATCTCGGTCCTGGTACTGAAAGCAAAGCTTCCGAAGATAGTCGATGGTGAAGAGGCCAGGAACAATGTGTTCTTGGAGGAGGTTGGAGAAGGAGCAAGAGATGTAGGAATCGGAGGGAGAGGAGAGAGTGTAGGGACCGGGTCAGGCCGTGTAGGCGATGGAGTCGGAAAGAGAGGTGCGACTGTGGCAAGCTCGTTGAAGTCGAGATGGGTGAGGATCGGAGGGAGGAGATATGGGAGAAAATGACTAGTGTTGCGATTCTGTTGGTGTTCCAAATCAACTGAACTATGATATGGACAAAATAAAACCAGGGTATGGTGCAGAAAATAAAACCAGCTATTATTTTTTGTCCCGTGAGGGACAAATTCTTCCCTCTCTCCACAAATTCTTTACCCCCCCTACCCCTCCACTTTTTCGGTCGAGTTTGTATAGTGTAATAATAACAAATGATGATAATTTTGTACTCAAAAATAGTTTATTTAACAGATAAACCAAATTGAAATGAAAATTGAACGAGTTGATTTTAAACAATTTGTTGGGTAATTTTTTTATGATTATTCTGGGGTCCTATTTTATTACATCAATCTGGCTAAATCGGAAGGATTCATCTTATAGACAGTTTTATTGATATACGTTGACATTGTCTCTGCTTTGGGACAAAAGGGCATGGCCATGTTAAGAACAAAGAGACATTAATTACGTACTTGATAGCAACTATGTCGGTGGCAATGACCCGATTACTAAAAAAAAATGAAACTTGTGCAAGATTGTACATGTTTGTTATAAATAATTTAAGGCAACGTTTAGATATCAAGTTAAGATAGAATGAGTTGAGATAAAAATTAAAAATTGAATAAAATATTGTTAGAATATTATTTTTTAATATTATTATTGTGAAAAAGTTGATTTTTTTTTATATTTTGTGTAAGAATTTTAAAAAGTTATAATAATAAAATAAGATAAAATAATTTTACTATATAGATAAGATAAAAGATAAAATGAATCAAGATTAGGACAACTTCGGTAGCAAACAAAAATAATATACCAAACTGAACAAATGATAAGATTTAGGTCACTTTGGAAAAAACAGCTTTTGAATGTCTTCAAATGCACGTAATATTCTTTCCGACACGATTGTAAGATCACCATATCATGTTCCTATATAGTAGTATTTCTTTTTACTTTTTAAAAAAAAAAAAAAAAAAAAACTTTCATTAAACCATAATCAATACATAGAATTCTTATCAAACCATAAGGCCTGCTCAACAAAAACAGGGACATGGTCACATGATCCCAGCATAGATTAATATCAACCACATTCCTAGCATGTCGTGGCAGTGTATGAGCAACTCCATTTCCCATCCGATTAACATGTTCAATACTCACTTCTTGGAAACGTTACATCAGACATTTGGCCTCCTTGATCAAATTTCCGTTTGGTGAATACTCATGAGAGACTTGAATCTCTTCAACCAAAACCAGACAATCACTCCCAATCACAAGGTTTGGAATACCAAGAGGAAGGCAAAGCTGCAAACCTCTAACACTGCAAGCAGCTCAATAGTAGCAGCATCATCAACTTCACGTTCTGTTTTGCTTGCAGCCATGGTAACCTCTCCTATGTCATCTCGCATAACCACTCCAATCCCAGCTTTCCTCACATCAGTAAAAATTGCCCCATCAACATTAAGCTTAAGATCAAAACCCCTTGGAGGTAACTTCCATTGAGGCACTTTCCTAATATCAATAGCAGTAGCAAGTCTTAACTCATTAAACACCTTATAAAGTGACAAAGCATGATTGGCTACCTCCACGGGATCAACAAGAATCTGCTCCATTTGCATTTTGTTGCGTCTGAACCAAACACTCCAGCTCAACAAAAATAACATAGTAAACCCTGCTTCATTCCCTGAAGCATCACAAATCTCACTATTTCCATGAAGTCATTGATGGTTGAATGTTCTGCTGTAAGGGTAAAAATTTCTGCCATAATTCTTGAATTTGTGGGCACCGCAGCAAAGCATGAGTAACATCCTCCATAGCTTCCTGGCAAAAACAGCATCCATCATCCACTGCTACCTTTTTCTTCCTCAAATTAGTAAGTGTTAGCAAAATTTCCTAACAAGCTTTCCATGCAAAAGTTTTGACCTTCCTAGGAACTTTCATCTGCCACAGACTTCTCCACAGTTTCTTATCTTGCATCTGTGTTGAGCTTTCCTCATCACAACTTGTATTCAAATTCTGAATCATATGGTAAACACTTTTGACACTAAACCCCCCATTTGATTCTTGAGCCCAAATCCACTTATCCATGTACTGTGTAGTCGAGAGCCTAATCTTGAGAATATCATCAGCCACCCTTGGATTGAAGAGAGCCCACCTTCCATGTTCTTGTTATCTGATCAATAAGGTTGTCAACTATATCCTCCTTATTAGCATATGTCACTAATCTTCCATCCAGCACAGGTTGTAAAACTCTATACCCTAGTACTAATGAATCCTTCCAAATCTTAATATGTTCACCTGTCCTAACTCTCCACCTGCAACCTGCCATCAGCCACCTCTTAGTTTCAAAAATACCTCTCCAAGCATAAGATGGATTTGGGCCTAATTTGGATTGGAAAAAAGATCCATTTGGGAAGTATTTAGCCTTATAAATCCTTTGCAACAAAGAATCCTCGTTTTGCAAAATCCTCCAACCTTGCTTAGCCAAGAAGGCCATATTGAAAACATGGAAGGGTATATGGCTACCTTACTAGAATGGCCCTCTACATCAACGGCGCCCTCGTCGGGGCCAAGAATTTCGAAGGAAATGGACTTTGGTACTTGAAAGGTAAGGGCTAAAGAGGCTAGCGTTGATTTGTTGGTAGTCGAGCACCATTTGCTACCTAAAAAAAAAGATCCAGTGTCAGCAGAGCCCTCACCGGACACGGTAGGTTGAACAGATTTTTCAGTGATCATCGCTGCCAGAGCACGAAGTAGCAAAGAAGACTAGTCGAAGAGAAGAAAAATTAAGAGAACTAGAATGGCGGGACAATCACAAGGTAGTGGGCGGAAATCAAGTCTCACTCCCGTGTTTTATAAAAAGAATGTGATAGTTAGACTCTTATGAATCATAGCAACAGGGATACTCATCGTTTCGGTTTTAGGGAATGTAGTTTATGAAGCGACGCCGATGTGAAAAGTCGCCTAACAACCATTCATTAATGAAGTTGAAAAGATGTAATGAAAATGTGAGCCTATCATAGAAGATAAGAACGCCGTCAGAAATGTCAATACGCAGAAGCCTCCTGGACCTCAGAAAGCCTAAAGAAAGTTCCCGCCTTGGTGAGAATGTGGGACCGAATCCTAGTAAATTCCCATCGTACTTGTCCAGTAAGAATTAGCGGGGTAATTGTAAGGAGATTTTCCCCTCAAAGCCCAAGAGGCCCTATCAGGCCTGGCCTAGGGTAGAAAGCCATGAACTCGGCCCACTAGGAGGCTCCTCTGTACATAACCTACAAGAGAGATGGTGCTGTAGAAAATGAGACTCGTCAATCTGAGGACCCCTAGTGTAGTTTCCAGTCATTGAGTGGCCCGCCTGCATGACAGGCGTTATATATGGTGAACCGTTGATCTATTAACAGATAAGGTATGAACGAACTAGGAGAAAGGCAGATTAAGAAGAGAAAGTTAGAGAACCACGTCGCATTAATGGTTCCGTCACCCGGACAACACACCACATTAATGACGCCGTCGCAGAGCCACACCGCATTTAAAAACTTTGACAAAATGAACAGTACGGAGAACCCAGACTTTATAAAAGCAGGCATGTTCCGCTCTTCAGGCCTGTAGTATAAATAACAGATCCCAAGTAAGAGGAAGCTCTCTGATCCTTAAACTCTCTTCCTTATTTGCTACACTCCAAGAATATTTATTAACTTTGGCATCAGAGGTTCCCGACCCCAAGGCCGCCTTTTCAAAGCTGTAGTATTTTTTATCTTGTGCAAGGCTGGTTTTCGAAGACCTGAGTTATTGGAGTTTGGCCCAAAGGTGTGCAAAACACGACGTTAACACTATGCATTACCAATTCTTTCCTAAATCAATCGTATTCCTTTTATAGGCAGTACTGTTATCAATGTACTCAAACACTGTTGTCTCTGCTTTGGGACAAAAGTACGGGTGTAAAAAAAATTAAAAATTTGGTTGAAACCGTCCACATCTGATCCGATTTGTAAGCGGTATAGTGTGATACCGGTTCTTAAGAATCAACATCGATTCTAAATCAGTGCAGTACCGGTTTAAACCAAACCGAATCGGTATATATTTATAATTTTTTATATCATATATAATTTTTGTATTATATTAGATGTTAAATTATTAATTAATATAACATGAAATTCTAATCTTATTATTCAAGTATATTAATCTTATAACATAAAATTAATATAACATGTGATATAACATATAAATTTTAATCTTTAATATAAAATAAATGTAATATAAAATTTTAATGTTAAACATAAACATTAATATTAAGTTAAAAATATAAAATTATTTTTTATATATATAAATATATAATATACTTATACTATAATATAAATAGACTAATATTTTAGTATATGTAAACATCGTAGAGTTTTGCTATTCATCATCCCTACACATCATATTGATTTTTTTTATTATTATTCTTCTTAAACTAATTGAATTTTTCTACTTATCATTCAAATAACACGCATTTGGTAAGAGAAAAAAATAAAATAAAAAATTAAAATAAGTGTGGTGTGTGGGATGATAAATAGAATTTTTTAAATATTATATTATTACTAACATAGATAATCCGTAAAATTGAAAAAGTTGGACCGAACCGAAATCGAAAGTTTCAATTTTAATAAAAAATCTGTCTGATATTAATTCTTAAATTTTCAAAATCAGTGTATACTGGTTTGTTTCTAAAAAATATATAAAACTAGACCTAACCGAACCGATTATAACCCTAGACAAAAGGCCAAAGGGACCATTTTAAAATGAAAATTGATATTTTTAGTTTTAAGTGATTGAGTGTCGTGGATCCTTTTTGAAAAAATTGTGTAAATATAGACCCACACAAGAAATTTATTTTTTTAATGATGGAATCTATCTTTTTTTAAAGAAAGTGCGGAACATACACACCATAGCATTATATCTAGCATTTCTCTTTTAATATATGTCCGTGAGAACGACCCGATGGCGGTTCTGGCATTTTATTTTTATTTACCCCCGTTTGATTGACATAAACGCTTAAAAAGACTGATTATAGGGTACGTACAAAGTTTTTATATATATATATATATATATATATATATATATATATATATAAGTGAGCAAAAGATAAGATCTATGTCACTTTGGAAAAAACCACGAAGGTGGCGTTACTCTCAAGCTAACTTTAGTGGAATGAGCTTCAGCCAATACATAGAATTCCTTAGATCACTCTGAATGAATTTTTTATCATATTTTTTAAAATACATCATTAAAATTTATTTTTTTTATTTTATATATTGACTTTTATAATATATCATCCATCAGCTTATCTATTCTTTATCTATATCATTTAAATATTCTTTTTTTATTCTTTTTAATGATTTCATTTCTACCAATAAATTTACAATATCTATATTTTTTTTTATATATTTGCAATTTGGTTTTATATACAATGTAAAATAATTTAGTCCTACACGTGAAAAAAAAAAAATATATATATATATATATATAAGCCAAATAAAAATAAAAAATAAAATCAAAATATGAAAAAATTGTTTTAAAAATATTTCCAAGATATTTTTTAGAAGAAAATGAAATATATGTGTTTTTAATGACAAACAATAAAAAGAATTTGCTTATATGATAAAAATCAAGGTAAAAGAAAATGATGGATCACTAGTACATGAAATATCAATAATAATAATAATAATAATAATAATAAATTACAAGATAAATAGTACCCGATACTTGTGACGGTTTACTATAGCTAATTGTATTTTACAATTTATTTTTTACATCATTGGATGGAACTCTTTTTTAGAGTAATTCTTCAAATAATTTACATTTTTTGTATAATACAAAAGTCATTGAGAGTGCACTTAGATTCTTTTGTGTTCCTCCTAATTAATGTCGGTTATGTTAAGAAATACAAGATTAGGTCTCGTTTAGATAGTGAGATAAGATGATATGGTTTTAGATTAATTGAATAAAATATTATTATAATATTAATTTTTAATATTATTGTTGTTTTGAGATTTTTAAAAAAATTGAATTGTTTATTATATTTTGTGTGGAATTCGAAAAGTTATAATGATGAGATAGAATGAGATAAGGTGAGATAAGATAATTTCTGTATCCAAACGAGTCCTTAGTTCCACTCCCAAGTTTCTGTCAGCTGTGCCGATATCTTCTTTATTTGAAACTTGTTTTAGAAAAAATAAAAAATGAGAATTTTGTTGCGAATTTGTTTTTTGGCTAGCTATATACTCCCAAGTTTAATCGAGTACTGCTTAAATGAGTAGTGGATAATTAAGTTTTATTTATTTAATTTTTATTCGAATACAAGTGTTTTATTGCATGCCAAGTTAATAATTTTGACAAAATAGATCATTTATACTATTTATTATAATTTTGACAAGTTAAATCTTGGTTTTTGTAAATATATATCTTTATATTGTTAATTATATACATATATATGTTAATGATTGTACTCTCTTGAGGATTCAAACTACACAAAGCATATAGATATAAGTTCCTATTATATTTTTAAATATTTAAGATATCTCATTATAAAATTAAAAATAACACTACAAATAGATCATATTCATTCGACTTTATGCAAGTTTATATAACGAGTTAAATTAAACGTTTATAATATGGCTAATTATATTGCTTAAAAATCATTGATGATTTTATGTGTGAGAACAACTTATTTAATAAACCAATTACATTGAAATTAATTAATTTGATTTATAGCAAGCTGACTGTATCAATACATCATCACTCTCGTAGACACCACACAGTAGTGTTGTATATCGGGTCGTTATATACGCCGACAGTGTTGTCTCTGCTTTGGGACAAATTACAAAAGATCAGGCCATATTAATTAGAACAAATTAAGAGATATTAATTAGGCGTTTGATAGCAACCATGTCGGATATTAATTAGGCGTTTGATAGCAACCATGTCGGATATTAAAAGGAGCCGATGAGTACTCATGGTTATGGCATTTTATTTCTTTGCCCACGTTGGCTTGACATAAACACTTCAAAACGAAATTGAAGCATGCATACAAATTAGTTTGAACCTAGCTATGTGCAATTAAGAATGTGTTAGTTAAAGACAACTTGAAGGGAAAGAAGATTCCTAGGACATCGTACCTGGATAGATAACATTAAAATATATGAAACTGAACAAAAGACAAGATCTGTCATTTTGGAAAAAAAAAAAAAAAGTTTGGCTAATATACCGTATAAAATTATTCTATTCTCAAACTGATGTGTGGTAAAATTTGATTTGTGTTCAAATCAAATTATGATATATAAATACTTTACTACGTGTACTTTACATACTGGGTAGTAAAAAATTTCTTATCCTTTTGTGTGATGGGTTTCTGCCCTTTTATCTTTGTCTCCTACTTACCCACTAAATATAACAGTCCACATGGACTGATGTTGATCCAAAGGACATTTGCTGCAACTTTCGATAAGAAAGTTTGTAGGCAGCAGCAATACTTTGTGGTTGCAAATGAGTATTGTAGTTGCAAATTGTAAGTGTTCACACAGGTTCACAGCCTGTGTATGTTTACCTATAAATTGAGGACTCCAGTGAGAGCCTCAGTAGGTGCATTAGTTGTGTCTCAGAAGTACACCAACAAGAAGAAAGAAAATAGAGAGAGTCAGGAGAAGTCTGAGAGAAAAATAAGAGAGTTGAGTTGAGTGGAGTGTGATCCTCTTCCTCTGTAATATTTTTCTGTGTTCCACTATTTATTAGTGAAGCTCTTTTCTATGGATGTAAGTAGTTTTCGAACCACGTTAAATTCTTGGTATCACTGTGTGAGTGGTTTTCTCTTTTACTTCCACTTTTATTTATTCCGTTGTGCTTGTTTTTCCCGACAAGTAGTATCAGAGCTTTTGTTGGGAGAAATCTTTTGCAGAAAAACTCGATTTTAGTGTGTTGCTCATTTTTCAAATTTGAGCATATCACTGTGTTCGTCTCATCGAGACAAGAAAAGTAGTGAAAACTAGAGTCCAAACGGAGCCCACACGAGCCCCCACGCACCTTTGGAAGATTGAAGAGTGAAGCTCACTCTCTCCACGCGCCACACGCTACAGATTTTCTGTTTTATTTTTTTGCTCATTTCTTGTGCTGTCTGAGGCCCATTTTGACGAAACAAGACTCGTTTCTAACAAAATCAGGCATTTCGGACACAACGGTGTTGTCCGTTTTGCAAGATTTCATCTCGAAGATCATCTACTTCATTTTAAACTTAGAATCCGTCTAAGTCCATGGAGGATTCAGCATCTGGTGCCATGATAAAGCTGACTTCCTCAAACTACAGTCTTTGGAGACCTCGAATGGAGGATCTTTTGAACTGTAAAGATCTAGCTGACCCCTTAGAAAATGAAGGGATGAAGTCAGAAGAAGTTAAGGATCTTGTGTGGAAAAAGATGCACAAGAAGACTATCAGTCAGATCAGACAATGGATCGACCATAGTGTCTTTTACCACGTGGCTCAAGAGATTGATGCATATGTTCTCTGGAAGAAGTTGGAGGATATGTATCAATCGAAGACTACTCAAAACAAGGCCCTCTTGATGAGACGGCTTGTTAACTTGAAGTTGAAGAATAACACCTCTATTACCGAGCACACTAGCGATTTTCAAAATCTAGTTAACCAGCTCGGGTCCATCAAGTTAAATCTTGACGATGAAGAACAAGCCCTGCTACTTCTCAATTCATTACCAGACAGTTGGGAGACGCTGGTGGTCTCCGTAAGTAACTCTACTCCAGATGGTAAACTTACCATGACGATGGTTAAGGATGCCTTGTTCAATGAGGAGGCTAGACGAAAGGAGACAAGCATGAATCAATCTCATGTCCTTATCACTGAGAGTAGAGAAAGGCATCAAGGTAATGATAGAGGAAGAAGTGGAGGAAGAAACAGAGGGAAGTCTCAAACACGTGGAAAGTCCAGCAGTAGCAGGAACCAACAGATGGGTAACATGAAGTGTTACCATTATGGCAAAGAAGGTCACATGAGGAAGAACTGCCGCCAGTTCATAAAGGAGCAAGGTCAAAGTAGCAAGCTAAGAAAAAAAGATGGTGAAACTCTTGTCACCTTTTCACAAGATGTAGCGGTACTCTCCACCAATGACAAGACGTGTCTGCACGTTGCAAACCACGATGCTGAGTGGGTGGTAAACACAGCAGCATCATATCACGCCACTTTCCATAGTGAATTTTTCACTACGTACAAAGCAAGAGACTTTGGTATGGTAAAAATGGGGAATGTCAGTTCCTCAAAGATCGTGGGTGTTGGTGATGTGCAGATCAAAACCAACACTAGTTGCACCATGGTGTTGAAGGATGTTCGACACATTCCTGACCTTCAGCTCAACCTGATTTTCGGGACAGCTCTTGATCGACAGGGCTATGACAGCCACTTCAGTAAAGGCACTTGGAAGCTGACAAAAGGTGCCATGGTTGTCGCTTGAGGACATATTCGTGGCACATTATTCAAAACCTATGCGAAGATCGGTACTGATAGCCTCAATGCAGTGGAAGATGAGGTATCACCGAATCTGTGGAATAAGAGACTCGGACACATGGGTGAGAAAGGGTTAGATACGCTTGCGAAGAAGGCACTCATCAAAGTTGCCAAAGGGACAGCGTTAAAACCTTGTGAGTACTGTTTGTTCGGCAAACAATGTAAAGTCTCGTTTAACTCCTCTACTAAGAGGAGATCAGAGCTGTTGAGTCTGGTACACTCTGATATTTGTGGTCCCATGGAAGAAGAGTCATTAGGAGGTAACAGATATTTCGTGATATTCATTGATGATGCTTCACAAAAGATCTGGGTGTATGTCTTAAAAACAAAAGATCGGGTCTTTAAGCACTTCAAGAGTTTACACGCCTTAGTGGAAAGAGAGACGAGAAAGAAGTTGAAGTGCATGCAAACAGACAATGGAGGAGAATATATTTCAAAAAGATTCGTTGCATACTGTGCCGACTGTGGTATTCGAAATGAGAAGACGGTCTCATATACCCCACAACACAATGGTGTAGCCAAAAGAATGAATCAGACCATCATGGAAAGAACAAGATGCATGCTCAGTATGGCCAAGTTACCAAAGCCATTCTGGGGTGAAGCTATTCGTGCTGTCTGTTACCTGATCAACAGATCACCTTCTACACCACTGGAATTTGAAGTTCCTGAGAAGGTTTGGTCTGGAAGAGATTTCTCTTACTCTTACCTGAGAGTATTTGGGTGCAAAGTTTTTGCACACGTATCCAAGGAGCTAAGACAGAAGTTCTATGTCAAGTCAACTCCATGTATCTTTGTCGGATATAGAGATGAAGAATTCGGATACAAGTTATGGGATCCAGGGACAAAGAGAATTGTCAGAAGCAGGGACGTTGTGTTCCATGAAAACCAACACATAGGAACTGAAGTTTCCTCAACATCAAGAGAGCTTAGTTCCTATACTCAGAATCCTGCACCATTACAGTTTGCCACAGATAATGAAGATTTGCAAGATCTAGATCCAGAAGCAAAAGAAGAAACTCAGGGTATTGAGCAGGGGGAGCAAGAACCCTCTCCACCAAAAGCTGGTGTACCACCACAAGGGTTAGATGGTGAGGAACCTCCTTTGGTTGATAAAACTCAACCAAGAAGATTGGCAAGAGGGCGCCTACTGATTCCGTCTAGGAGATATCCGAAATCAAACTATATTCTGCTTACTGATGAGGGGGAGCCAAAGAGCTTCCAAGAAGTTCAAACTCATGATGATAGAAGCCTATGGGAGCAGGCCATGCAAGAAGAGATGAATTCTTTACAGAAGAATCAGACCTATGAGTTGGTGAAACTTCCTGAAGGAAAGAAAACCCTGAAAAACAAATGGGTGTTCAAGCTGAAAAAAGATAGCCAAGAAAAGCTGATGAAGCACAAGGCCAGATTAGTTGTCAAAGGATTCCAGCAGAAGAAGGGAATCGACTTTGACGAGATATTTTCACCAGTGGTGAAGATGATGTCAATTCGAGTCATACTCGGATTGATAGCCAGCTTGGACTTGGAACTCGAACAAATGGATGTGAAGACAGTCTTTCTCCATGGAGATCTGGAGGAGAAAATCTATATGGAGCAGCGAGAAGGGTTTGAAGCTCCAAGAAAATATCACTTAGTCTGCAAGCTGAAAAAGAGTCTCTACGACCTCAAGCAAGCGCCGAGGCAATGGTACAAGAAGTTTGACTCATTCATGATGAGTCATTGTTACAAGAGACTTGTTGCAGATCAGTGTGTCTATGTTCGAGGGTTCCAGAATGACAAGTTTATCATACTCCTTATTTATGTTGATGATATGTTAATCAGTGGTGTGGATAAGTCCATTATTAACAAACTAAAGAATGAACTATCCAAGTCCTTTGACATGAAGGACTTAGGCCCATCACAGCAGATTTTGGGCATGAAGATTGTTTGTGATAGAAAAGCCAAAAGACTATGGCTATCACAACAAAAATATATTAAATGTGTAATCAGACGTTTCAACATGGGAGATGCTAAACCAGTTTTGGAAGTCTATACAGATTCAGATATGGCAGGAGATCTGGATGGTAGGAAATTTACTTCAGGATTTCTCTTCACCTTTGCAGGAGGAACTGTCTCTTGGCAATCCAAACTGTAGAAGTGTATTGCTTTATCTACAATATAGGCAAAGTACATTACCGCAACAGAAGCTGGGAAAAAGATGTTGTGGATGAAGCGTTTTCTCCAAAAACTGGACTAACAGAAGACTACAAGGTACATTGTGACAGTCAAAGTGCTCTAGACTTGATATCCGCTATCATTGGATACGTGTAATAATGGAACAACAGCTATTAAAGCTTGTGAAGATACATACAAAAGAGAATCCAGTGGACATGCTGACGAAAGTGGTTACAAGTGAGAAGCTTGAGCTATGCAGAGACATAGCTGGGATGGACAGCATCTAGGTAGATGGGCATGGAGGGCGAGAATTGATGGGTCCCTGCCCTTTTATCTTTGTCCCCCACTTACCCAGTAGATATAACAGCCCACATGGACTATTGTTGATCCAAAGGACATTTGCTGCAACTTTCGGTAGGAAAGTTTGTAGGCAGCAGCAATACTTTGCGGCAGTGAGAGCCTCAGTAGGTGCATTAGTTGTGTCTCAGAAGTACACCAACAAGAAGAAAGAAAATAGATAGAGTTATGAGAACTCTGAGAGAAAAATAAGAGAGTTGAGTTGAGTGTGATCCTCCTCCTCTGTAATATTTTTATGTGTTTCACTATTTAATAGTGAAGCTCTTTTCTGTGGATGTAGACAGTTGCCGAACCACGTTAAATTCTTGGTATCACTGTGTGAGTGGTTTTCTCTTTTATTTTCACTTTTAGTTATTCCGCTGTACTTGTGTTCCCCAACATTGTGTTCCTCTATCCTCATGATGGTGGTTATGTTAAGAAATGCAGCATTAATGTAGCATTTCCTGAACTTCAAATTTGGGGGATCAATACCTAACCAATATTTGTTAGCCGTGCCAATATGTATCTCCTCTAAAATTTGATCTAAAATAAATTTTTGTGTACAACTTTATTTTTCCTGTTAATTTATGGGTCGAGCAGCTAGATATAGCATTGAAACCGTCCAGTATTACAGAACAAAATCCTTTAAGAGTTAGAAGTACTAGCTAGACCTGTTGGGTATGAGACAAGCTTGTGCATTTTTTATACGCAAGTAATCTGCACGCTCAAATGAAAATTATAGCATAATACTCCTTAATTTATTGATGTCCGGTCAATACAGAATCTGTGCTTTGCCTATGGCTTGTTAAAAAGAATGATTAGCTTGTGAGATTTCCTGGGATCTACGTTACAGGGTATAGGAGATCGAAAAGAATTACAACAACCACGCATGATATTCATGGCGGAAATTAAGTGATCATATGCAGTAAATATCATATATATATCATCCTAGAACAGAGGGTACATAAATGAGAGGATCCCAAGTGCCATTTGCGCCACCCCAACTGTTGTTCTCACCGTGCACAACCTGTTGCTCGGCTGACCACACATCTTCTGGCGTTGCAGCTCCATCAATCTGAAACAACTGCGCTTTCCCATTAATTTTATTTGTTGACATCAGCTCCATTGCGCCCTGATCTGGATATGCCAAGTTAATCGTTGCCCCAGTTGCACCAGAAAGCTGCCATGCCGATGTAGAAGCAGCAGCAGCAGTAAACAAGCCATTCTGATCTTGGACATGGTTCGTCTGTGCGGGCCATGGCACTTCGTATGCTGGTTCAGAAGACCATGGGGTGACGCTTGTTGGCAACGCTGCTTGGCAGGATTGATGCCACTGGACCCCAACATGCCCTGCTACAGCCTCATGATCATGGTCATTATGGTCTAGGAGCGAGTCAGCAAGCTTATTGGGACCCGGATAATTATGAGAAACTTGCATAGAGTCCAGAATCCCAACCCCACGAGGAGCAACGGCCGCAGTTGGCGATGATGATTGCCCTCTCTTTCTACCAATGTTGTCAGGTGATGAGTTTTCCACCATACCGCTGCTGGCTTTGGCTCCCAAACAACTAGCGGGAGCTGCGAGCATTCGCAGTCCCTTGCCATCGAGCAGCTTGGCCTTGAGGGCGCCAACAAGCCCGTCTGCTTCTGGCGTGACTGCCCCGCTCCCTTGCTCGAATGAAAAGGGCTCGGCACTCTCGTTGAAAACACCGTTAGCACCGGCGCCACTTAAAGTGTTTGATCCGGACTGCGGTAACTCGAAGTTGGTGCGAGCATTGGCACCACGTAAGTTCCGAGCAGCAGCATCGTACGCACGAGCAGCGTCCTCAGCAGTGTCGAATGTTCCCAGCCAAAGCCTGACCTTCTGCAGGGAGTCCTTGATCTCAGCCACCCATCTCCCGGAAGGCCTCTGTCGGACTCCTACAAATCTGTGGTGTCCCCTTGAGGATGACTTCCTTCTGCCCCGCGGGACGTCGTTTGGCGCTCCCATATGATCTCCTCCTCCTCCAATCCAACTGTCTACGTGATCGAACCTTCTGAGCAACTAAGGTGTCTTCCCCCTTATAATGGTGTCCAGGAACAGGTATCTGCAACTTCCACATATGGACAAACGAGAAAATGCCATTTTCGGTAGCTTAATTTATTGGGTAAATGGGGATGTCGCTGTTGCAGGCCTGTTGTTTATATCGATCGCCAACGTTAAAATATTACAGCAAACCAAAATTTCATTATTGTAAAGGAATGGTTGCCATTTGCTTAATTATTATTCGCCGCTTCATTTCATCATTGCTTAAGTGGCAGTGATGAAACGTTGATAATGATAGATTATCATATTATATCTATGGGCCCGCCCACATAGTTGCTGTTTCAAGCCACCATCCCTTCTTCCCTCCAAGGTTAATACGTTACTTAACATAGGGGTAATACCCGCATGGGGCGGGGTACCCTCCCCCGCACCATGCGGGGTTGGGGGTTTCCCCCGTCTCTATGCTGGGGGCAGGGGAAAAACCCCCATCCACCCCACCCCCCGTCTAGGTCAAAATATTATGTTTATAAAAAAAAATTAGTCTAAAAATATTTTTTTAGATCAAATTATAATATAATTTAAATAATAAATTTAAATTTATAAATATAAAAAAAAAACTTAAACTCATTTGAGTTAGACTTTTGATTACCTTGGCCTCCTATATAAAGGTTGGTCTAGGAGGATAAGGCAATCCAATGACTTGAATACAATTTTAAGTTTTTAATAAATTGTATATATCTATATACCATATATTTATTTATATATATATATAAATATAAAAAAAATTATATATGTGATGCGGAGCGGGGGGCTGGGCGGGGCGGGGCCCCGCTGGGGTCATCCCGCCCCCACTAAGCCTTTTCCATACGGGGCCGCTGCCCATCCCTAACTTAACGAGTACATCTCTAGCTAGGTGTACAAACCTATGTGCCATGGGTTACCAAAAAATTAAAAATAAATAAGACTATCTTCCATGGCCAAGTCAACAAAAAAAAAAAATCACAATTCAAATCAACTAAAATTTTATCTATTGGTCTATGGGTTATGAGTAGCGTTGTCATATTTTAAATGAGATTTATTATACATCAACTATTATTCACTCTCACATTCTATACCTATAATTTTTTTACAAGATGTGGAGGTATTTTTTATAGAGTATGAGAATATTTTTTTATAGAATATAGAGTAGTAAATAGTAGTTGATAAAATTTTTTTTATTAAAAATGGTGCCTAAATTATAATTTTTGAAAAGAGGTATCCTTGTATGTGGTTTTTACCGCATTTCAGACTAATTTTCGCCACACACACACAAGACTCGCCTCCCGTGTGGGTGGCTCCCATAGGCGAGGGCCACCTCGAAGTGGGCCACACTGAGGCGATATCAGCTCTAAAAAAAATTACTGACTCATAAATATGCCTATTAAATATGTATATTCATATATTTTTATTTTTTATATTTTTTAATAATTAAGAAAGTAATTATTAATGATTTTATATATATTTTTATTTTTTCTTAATAGTTAAAGATGTTTAAAAAATACATGAAGGAAAAAAAAAAACTTATTTACACTAGTGGCCCCCACCTAAGAGCATTAATATTAGTCTATGTATATGCATATGCAAGATTATCTCTTTTGCATAACTACTTTTCCATTCAAGTAAAACTCTCACATTGGCTTATGCATATTTGAGACTAAATAATAATAAAATATTATTTTCTTCTTATTTTTTTTTAAATCAAAATTTTTATATATATTTTGTAATTAACATCCACTATATGCATTTGACATTAATAATACAAATGTAATAATAAAAAATATAATTTTTTTATATATTATATTAAAAATATAATAAAATGAAAAAAAATATAATATATTATAATAATAAAATGAATGTGTATGTAAAGATTTGTTGTGTTGTTGAGGGAGGGATAAGAGAAAAAGATTGAGAGAGAAAGAGTGGAAGGAGAGAAAAATAACTATTAAAATATGTTTGATAGAGTGAATAGTTTGGATAACAGCTGTTCACTGCTAGTTAAATTTATGTATATGCATAAGCTAATGTGGATGTTTTTTGAGTCATATTATGCAAATATGGTTTTGCATATAGATATGTATAGACCAATGCTAGTGCTCTAACTATTTTGTATTTTTATCTTTTTTATTTTTATGTTATTTTTTATTTTTAAATTTAATGATATGTCATGTTGACTGTGTAATTTTTATTTCTTACAATACTGATTATGTATTATATGATTGGTTCTGACACGATAAGTGAGTGTCATGGTTGCATTTTCCATCATATTAGCAACCATTGGATGCATCAATTTGAAATTCAAGATATACGACACGGATTGTTTTTCCGTAAAGTATATCCAAATGATCTATTTAAAATTAGGCAAAACCTAAGGGATCAATGGATAAATTTGCTCAAAAATTAAATTGGTGGATTGAAAGTAATAAGTTTATAGAAAATGATTTATATAGTTTTAGAGTGTGTAAGATTTATTTACTCTATTTGAAAACAGTATAGAAAATCTAGGATTCACATAAAAAAAAATTATTTTTTATGGTAGATCCATCTTTTTTAAATGAAATGTACGAAATTTGTACATCATAATACTGTATCTTACATTGCTCAAAGTTTAGAAGTTCAAAACTAACTAGTGAAAATCTCGACCAAATCCAACCCATCAACCCAAACCCACATAACTAAGTCTATGTTTAGATAGTGAGGTGATCGCAGATGATCTATAAATAATAATAATAATAAAATATGTGAAAAGTAACGAGATGCTTCGTAAAGCACGCAACAATACGTCTCCAATGATCTAAGCAAAAACAATCAACGCCCACAGTTAATATTAGGTTATGGACATCTTTTCTTAAAGCTTAAGCTACATCTTTTTTATATTCCCTCCTCCAAATTATATATTTAATACCTTATAATATTTATCGGTATTTAATATTGTTCTATAAACTCTGTTCTTTTATATTTTTTCTTCCACTTACTTAGGATGATACCTAAAATCACGTGCTACGCAACCAAATTTACGATAAAAAGGGAACTAACCTCGCTAACTTGGCTTTATTTTCTTTCTTTTCTTATCCAATAACGACATTGTCTAGTGGATAAACAAGGGAATACTGTATTAACAAGTGAGACTCATGAGTCATGAAATTTACTTTTATAGAGAAATATTTTGTACAAATTCTAAATAGACAAGTTATGCGCAATCTTTAAAAAAAAAGTTTGACCCCACCTTAAAAAAGTATAAAAAATAAAATAAAATAAAATTGTTCCTTTTAGTAGAACCCACCTTTTTATAAAGGATCTATGTAAGATTTGTCTATTTGAACTTTGTACCAACATTACTCTTTTTTATATGGGCAAACATATTATAGCATTTCCAATGCTTATGTAAACCTCATGTTTTTGTAAAATTTGAAGAAATTGGCCTTTCCAATTGATTATATATTTCATCACTAACTGTCAATTTGGCTATAGTGTTACTGCTACATCAAGCGTGCACTGTGCACAACTATATATCATTTTTAATTCATTTCTCTATCTTCTGTGTACTTTCTTCTCCACTGCTGAAGTTCACTTTATTTCATTTTAGCCCCTTTGTTTATTTTGCGCCATCTTCCCTTCCTCACAATTGAGTTCTCCTAGTCTTCCATCAACCACGGTTTGCATTGAAAGTGCTTCAAATCTCTACATTTCCCGTTCAAGCATCATGTCGTCCGCCTGAGGTCAAGTATGGCTCCCCGTTTCTTAGTAAATGACTTGGCAAGGATCCAGGTGCGACATGCCAAGGGTGCCAGCTGGTCAACATCACTTCGAATTTAGACCAAGAATAGGCGTGCAATTTTCACAAGAAAGTGCACATGTACGGAAATCAACTTCTATGTCGTAGTGGAATAAGTAAAGGTTTATTCAGAGACTAAATATTATTTGTACCAGAGATCTAAACCATAAATAAGTTCATTCATTAAAACACAAATATCCATATGTCACTGTCACTTCCAAATAATATTACACAATACCATCTGTTCATTTCCTGCATCCAAGTACAACAGACCAAACATGATTTGTCTTCTAACTAAATGACAAATCTCCAAAACAATACAAATAGCATTAACAAAGGCAGGACTCTGCTACTATTGCTCGAGCAGGGTTAGTCCTTCTTTCTCGGGTATCTCTCTCAAGGCTACTCTATATCGAAGTCCACAATTTCGATAAACAAAACCAAAGGTAGTGTTAATGTCGTATTCCGTACGCCTTTGGCTTAGATTTCAGCAACTCAGGTCTTCAAAACTGGGCCTGCGAAAATAATGAAGAAATAAATTGGGAGAGGGTGGCTTTCGAGCCGAGGAGTCTTAGATGCCAAGGTTAGTAGAATATTTTAGAAGTTTGTAAATAATGAGAGAGTTTAGAGATCAAAGAGCTTTCTCGTACCTAAAAATTGTTATTTATACCGGAGTCTAAGAGGGACAGATCATGTCTGCCCCCATGGAGTCCATGTCCTTTTTATTGTTCCTTTTGTTAGAGTCTTTTAATGCAGCATGCCTCTGCGATGGCATCATTAATGTGGCGTATAGCTCAAGTAGTGGTGCCATTAATGTTGCATGGTTTCCTGATTTGTCTTACTCTACTGGTATCTTTGGTGGTTCATCGATGTTCCCATATCAAAATATCAAAGGTCATCCTTCTTTCCCGCTTTGCCCTATATGAGTCCCCATGAGCAGGGTGCGGCTGAGCGGCGTCAGGTCTATCCATCCCATTAGCCATCATTGTTTACATTCCCTTGCAGACGACTTACTTTGTGGGCAAGTTTGGGCCCTGGGACTGGGCAATGGGGCGAAGCCCATTCCTTACAGGCCGAGTCCCTAGTGGGCTTATGAAGTGGGGGGAAATCCCCTTACAGGTAGGTTAGACAGCTATAACAAAACTACTAATAAGAAACAATGCACGTCAAGATGTAATGCCCATTTTCACGTAAAAGATCTATAAACACATATATTTGTGCATGGCAAGAAATCACCCTCTAAGCAAAACACATGCATTCATAGTCAGGGCAAGGAATCACCCTCTAAATAAAATACAAGTATATAAGCATGGTGAGAAATCACCCTCTATACAAATCTCAAGTACATATATATTTATATTGCAGAGGTGAGGAATCACCATTTTCTCAAGCACATAAAACTCATCAAATCTCATTATATAGAACCTCATCTCATAACATCTCATCACATAGAAAACTAAGTAGAGGAAGTCACTTCACCATTCGACTAAGGGAATCACTCCCTCCCAGCCAACGTGCAAACTGATTCACCTGTTTCAAATCATTTAGCACACGCACACAGAAGTATATATGTTGCACCAAGGACACATTCTAGCTGGCCAACCAACTCGAAGATACCACACATAATAAACCTGGAGAATCTCTCGACCTATCTATCAAGTGAGGCCAATACAAAAGCATTTCACCTCGATCATCACGAGGACCCTTACTCCTTCGTATGAAACTCTTAGCAAAGTGTCATAGGAATGGCACGGGCACTCCTCAACTTATCCATGACGATTGACTCCCGACAAGACTCACACTTGAAAATCCACAATATCATCAACCCGAATCATTCAAACTTATCTTCTCAAAATCACAGTGTAAAGATAGTCTGTAAACATAATGAAGAAAATGTATATTATTTTCACGAAAGAAATGGGAAAGTTATAAAATATGCAAGACTAAATCTCACAACATACCCACAACATTTACCCCACATTTTCAGTGTTGTCTTAGAAGCTAATATACCTCACAATATTTAAATACTACGGCAGTGTTGATGCTGCTCCACCCATTGCTCTCTTTGAGACCACTTGCTTTCTTTTAAAACTTCGACTCCAAAGAAAAACTCCAACACTCATGATCTCAAAAAGTGAGATTTTTGACTTTTACTTTTAAGTCATTTTATAAGGCGGGATTAGAGATGTAAAAATTAAGAGAATCTGCCCGAACCGGTGGAACGGGTCTGGTTTTGGGCTCATTCCCTTAGTTCCAAAATAGGTTGATAAGTTCTTAAGGCTGATTTATTAAATTTTTCAGTTTTCCAATTACGTATCGACCTTTGTTGTATAATAATACTTTGCAAAGATGGAATAATGGACCTTTGAATCCCTGGTTATTGACGGACACATTGCATTCTTTGTTTGATCTGTTTTCTTTTGCTAGGGAACTTGGATTTGTTTGGAGGCTATTGTATATTGAGTATGATAAATGGTTTAATCCAATCTGAAAGTAGATTTTCAAATTCGATCATAGAGCAAACAAAAAGTTGGATTTCTGCCTTCGATGTTAAATTTTATTTTTATTTTTCAGTAATTTTGTTGTGCTCTTTGTACCCATCAAACAAACCTTTGTTGTGCACTTTCTGTAGATCAAACATTCGTGTTTATTTTCTTAGTGTGCGCTGTACTTGCATTTATTCACATTTTAGTTATTTTTTACTCCTTTTTATCTGAACATCTTGGGCTCAATTTAGGTTTTTGTTTGAGCTCCTTTTTGAAGGGAAAAAAAAAATTAATCTGTTTGTTAATGTAACAGCTTTTGGGCAGTCATCTAATAGCCCATTTGGGTCCCCATCAGTCTTTGGGCAGAACAACAATGCAAATAACAATCCTTTTGCTCCAAAACCCTTTGGTAGCCCAACCCCTTTTGGTTCACAAACTGGGGGTTCCTTATTTGGGGGTACTTCAACAGGAGTGTTTGGCGCATCCCAATCTTCTTCACCTTTCTCTTCGACAACCACTTTCGGTGCTTCATCATCCCTGGCTTTTGGGAGCACAGTGCCTACTTTTGGAGCATCTTCTACTCCTGCCTTTGGTTGTTCATCATCGTCATTTGGTGATGTCTAACAGCAGTTTTGTACTGGTCCATATGTGAGCATTGTAATATTCTCCTGTTGTGGTATATGAATAATGAGATAAACAATTTTGGGCATGCATATGTAGATCTTGTTTTGTTACATTCAAATGCTATTCCAACCTCTCGAGTATCCGTCTGTGGAAGACAAGTTTATGCTTGAGTGTAAATATGATTTTTTTTCTTTTTGAAAATATGTCCTCTAACTAATATTCCTAAGTAGTTGATATAATACTAGAAAGCTTTTGACTGATTTTTTAAATAAGTTTGTTAATGGAGACTTGAAATTTTCTCACTGTTTTAAAGGAATATCATTTCTCTTGTACTAGTTCTCTCCTTGCTGGACAAGTTATTCATCAGTTTATGATATTTATTACATTATTTGGATGCGTTTCTATCTTGTATGTGGAATTACATTGGAATTCAGTAGGAAAGGACAAGGGCATGAATTCATGAAGCAAAGGAATATCACAAATGATGCAATAAAACTTACAAATTTAGAACATTGAGTATTTATTCTTGCTGCAGCTTCTTTTTTCCTTTTTCTTTTTTTTAATTTTTATCATCATTGGCGAGGAATTAGTTTCTTCTTCGGAAATTGAATGAATTACTAAAGAATAATTGGGGTAGTAATTTGCTTGAATTTTGAGTACATGGATGCTTGCTTATTCATGTACTCAAAATTCATGTAAGCAAGCATCCATGTACTCAAAATTCAAGCAAATTACTACCTCAATTATTCTTTAGTAATTCATTCAAGTGAATTTTGAAAATTGAATGAATTACTAAAGAATAATTGAGGTAGTAATTTGCTTGAATTTTGAGTACATGGATGCTTGCTTATTCATTTTCCTTGCACTGGTGTTCTTACTTTTTTCCTCCTGTCTATCTTGAGTGACCATTCTCTAATATTGGTGATGTAGACTTCGTTAGAGTAGAGTAATTTCTTCTTTGCTTCTTCTAAAATGCCCTATTATATACATAATATGTTTTCCTCCTTTATTGTAAACTTCCACTGGAATTGATGTCAGTTCTGTCTCTATAGGATCCTGTCTTTGGTCAGAAGGCTTCTTTTGGAGGGTTTGGATCCACTTCTACTGCAGCAAGTCCCTTTGGAAGCACAAATCAGCAATTACAACCAGAATTTGGGAGTAGCATATTTGGTTCCTCCTCACCATTTGGTGCGACCAGTCAGTCTACGTTTGGTGCAAGTAGCACCCCTGCTTTTGGTGCTACAAGCACTCCTGCATTTGGTGCTACAAGTGCCCCTGCACTTGGTGCTACGAGCGCCCCTGCTTTTGGTGCTACAAGCACGCCTGCTTTTGGTGCTACGAGCACCCCTGCCTTGGGTATAACAGCAAGCCCTGCATTTGGTAGCACAGGGATTGCGTTTGGTGTGTCAAATGCTCCTGTATTTGGATCTGGTGGAGCATTTGGAGCATCAAGCAGCCCTTTATTTGCTTCCTCAAGCACTCCTGCGTTTGGGGCTTCAAGTACCCCCTCCTTCAGCTTTGGGTCCTCTCCAGCTTTTGGCCAATCGGCATCTGCATTTGGTAGCACCCCATTTGGTACCATAACTACTCCTTTTGAAGCCCAGAGCTCTCCATTTGGTGAGTTAATTCATGTGTTTAACTGGTTATACGATTTGGAATATTGTTATCTTCCTGATAATCATTCTTATTTTGAGTAGGAACTCTTTTTTTTTGTTTGATGAGGAACTTCTATTGGGTCATGCGCCATTATTTGTTATATTTTTTTATATTACTTGATTTTTTTATCCTTATGAGCTGTTTATAGGAGCCCAGTCCACAACACCAGCATTTGGCAGCACTGGCTTTGGGCAGACACCTTTTGGTACTCAATGTGGGGGAAGTAGAGTAGCTCCTTACACACCAACAATTGATGCTGATTGTGGTACCGAGACTACTAGGAAGTTAGAGTCCACATCAGCCATGCCTGTCTACAAAGATAAAAGCCATGAGGAGCTGAGATGGGAGGACTATCAATTGGGAGATAAAGGTATTTTAGAAAATGTCTCAAAATTTAAAATATTTATGGTGTTTGTTAATAATTGACTAATACAAAAAAATTATTCTTTGAATTTCAGGTGGGCCGCTTCCTGCCACTCAGCCTGCTGGTGGGATAGGATTTAGTTCGACTCCTACAAATTCAAATATTCTTGGTCCTTCTGCAACATATGGCAATTCATCTTTGAGTCCTTTCTCTGCCTCAATGACTTCCAACCCGTTCGCACCAAAATCTCCTAGCATTGGCGGTTTGAATTTTGAAAGCTCAACTACTCCTACATTCAGTTCTTCACCTTTCAATGCATCAACTTCATTTGGCCTTTTTGGATCAACATCATTACCAACATCATCTACATTTGGTGTTGGCTCATCCCCATCACTTTTTGGTTCATCTACGCCCCTTTTCAGTTCTGGACCATCTCAGTCAACAAATACAGCATTTGGTAGTAACACTTAGTCATCTCCATTATTCCAATCCTCTGCACCTTCAAGTGGGCAGACGGGCTCTGCTTTTGGACAGACAACTACTTCCTTTGGGCAGGGTATGAGTTCGCCCTTTGGTCAAGGAATGCTTGGTGCTTCTACCCCAAGATTTGGTGTAAACACTTTCTCGAACACCCCCTCGCTTATTAATTCGAGCAACACTTTAGGCTTTGGCCAATCAAATGTAAGTTACTCTGAAATTATTGAAGTTTCGATTAGGTGAGGGTTTGATCTCCATGTTTCATTTGTTTAATAGAGGCTTATCTCCTCGTTAAAATTTGACAAAAAAAAATACTGTTTTTGGTGTCTCTGTCTTCAAGTTTGGTTTAGTGATGCCTATTTTCTGTTTCCAATGCTTCTTTGTCCTTTTCTGCATCAGTTGGATTACCCATCTTCTCCTTCCATTCTGTTTTCAATCAGCACTACTTTCAATCTTAAGTGGGTTTTGTTTTGGAGTTGAATCCCAATTCGATGCTTGGGATGTTACTGGATAGGAAGTTAAATATAAGATGTAAGAATGGAGGGGACTCAAATTTGACTTTGTAATGTTCTGATTTGGCAAATTTAAAAATGGGAGTTGTGAATGTTGTGAGACTTGTTATTTATTCTTAGTGTAGCATATGCGCGTGTATATTCTGAGGAATCTCGTCAATGCTATCTTATTTTCTTAGAAGCTTATGGTGTACTGCTTCTAGATTTTTTAGATAGCTTCTTCATTACAATTCATTTATTGGTCGCTGATTAGCCTAGCTGTCTTATGTTGCGTAATAAATTGCTAAATGCTAGAATGAATCTCATCTTCATGCACATTCCTAGTGCTTCTGTTGTCTTATTCTGGGGCTCTTTGATCCAGTTTTGATGCTTTGTTAAGCCTGATGCTCAAACTATACATGATTCTGAAATCTCTCTTTGATGTAGCCCTCTTTTTCAATGCCTTTTCAACCATCTCAGCCTGCTCAGACAAATACCACTTTTGGCCTTGGCAATTTTGGTACAACACAACCAGGTAACTTCAGTTAGTGTTTTCCTATGTTTTTTTTATGTTAAAGTGTTTCAAAATTTATTAAAAACCAAATTGTGTACCCAATTACACAAGAAAACCACCTTATCGAAAGGGAAAGAAAAAAACCACAGAAGTAAGCCCTAACCCTTCCTGGTCCTATCCCACTGAAGCAAACTAGCCCGTAGTGTTTTCCTATGTTATATCTTTGCAATTGATAGCCATTGAGTTTTTCTGTTGATAGTGTGCTGACTTTATTGTCTCCTACCTTGTAGCTGGTGAAAGTCTCTTTGGTGAAATGCCAGGGATTTTGGTTGGACAATTGTATGTCATTCCTCCTATAGTTTCTGCTTTATGCATGCGGAGTTGCTGATCACACCCACATATATAATGTATTTATACATAAACACCCAAAAACACATGCATTCAATTCAGACTAGAAACTGTTTGAATAGTTTTATTATGCAAGTTCTATGTTAAATATTCTTGTAAATGAAAAAGAAATGACGAAAGGTTGTGAATGCGTGTAGGTTGTTATTTGACATGCACCTGAACAGACTAGACGAAATGTGCATGGCATGTAGTCTAGGTAAGTATTACGTTCATACTCTTTTAGAGTTTTCTAACGATATGAAAATGAAAAAGAAATGTTTTAATTATGAAAATGAAACAAATGGTTTGATGAGAAAGTGTTATTTTATGAAATGAAAGAAAATGAAATGTTTCTTAGAATGAAAATGCTTTACGAATCTATGCTAAGGTATGAAGGTTTAAGTATATATATGTAATGACGTTCTTTGGTAGTCCCTTTTTATACACCCCAAGAATAGTTGTATTCATGTGAATGGATGTTATATGTTGTATGTATTGTATTTATGTCCCATGAAATAAATGATGAGGTTTTATGCTTTATATTATGAAATGATGTTTTACGAAATGAAATGAACTGATGAAAAGGAAAGGAATGAAGGAAAGGAAATGACTGAAAAGAAATAAATGTTTTAATGTATGAAACTACGTAACGGCTATGACTGATGAATGAATGATGGTACCAAAGGACTGGGCATATTGCATTGCCGGGTAAGTAGTACTGGTAGTGTACCCAGTGCTGCCCCCTGACTGAGGGATTCCCAACCCATGGCCAAGGGTGAAATCGTTTCCAAAAGACTGCTAACCCCAATACATGGAGTGTAACAGTGTGTACCGACCAAAAGAAAACGATAAGATTAATTGTATGCATGAAAGGTTTTAATTTTACAAAGGAAAGTACAAGGTGGGAAGTGTTTTGAGGAATAAAAACTATTTTTTAAAAAGAAAAACCCCACATTGTAATGTTTAAAAGAAAAGAAAATGTTTTATGTAAAGCATGTATATGAGTGAGAATGCATGAATAAAATTTATGTTAGTATATTTTTACGGTATGAAGTAATGTTTACTGAATATTCGACTCATTTTGTTTTTATGTATACCCCACTCATGAATGAAATGAGGACGAAACATCAGGACAGGCATGGTCCAAGGAAAAGGTGACGGAAGCGTAGACCTTTTGTGTAATATATGAAATCTTATGTTTGTAAAATAACTTATATTTTAGTTTAATGATTTTCGCTGCAAAACTCTCTCCTAGATTTGTAAATACAAGTTTTAAATTTTAACTATAGAATCTATTATATCCTAGGAAAAAATTTTAAAAGGTTCATTAATTTCCATCTCGTTTTTCTAAAATCATTTTCTAAAGTTCCAGCACAAGGATGGGTGTTATAATAGTCGACCTTCGGAGCACATCCTTCAACAAGCTCTCTAACATTAAAAGAATGTTCTAGGCTATTAATATCATTATGAAAGCTTGGTAACACAAAATATGCTTGTCATATACAAAGATCATATGACGCTACAGCTTCCAAAATTATTGTTGATTCATGGATGTGACCACAATACATTTCTTTCTGTGAATTTGGACAATTTTTCTATTTCAAATGATACAGTCATGTAACATTCCGTTCTTGTAGATTAGGAGTGTCACGTATTTTTCATAAAATAAATATGGCAAGAGATATCATATTTAATAACATGAAATTAGCATTTATTTCATAAAAGATTTGTCTAATAAAAGTCTTCCAAAAACTTAAATGAATAACTTGAATAAATTTATGTCATAAAAGTAATTTTATTCTAGAAAATCTGAAATTAAATCAACTACTCCTTTTAATTCTGGTCTGTCTACTCGTGTTGATCATCCTCACCTGGGTGGTTAAAAGATATGAAATAAAATAAAATGAGTTGAAGACTCAGTAAGAAATCCATTACAACGTAAACATAATAAATATAAGGTTTTTAAAAGTTTTCATTCTGAGAGCTTAAAATTCATGACTGTTCATACTGATGTTTATACTATGCATAATTGATTTATATAAATTAACTGACTAATCTGACTTAATTGATTGATCTGACTGGCTAACACACTTAATCATGTGTGCGAGGTTATGTATCGGCCCACGTCCTGCAACTGAAGGGAAGTCGTTGATAGTATTTTGGCATATTATGGTGGACCACGCTTGAGTCCATGACTTGCACATCCACCCTAATCTGAATTTCATTGGTATCATATGTCTAAATGATTAACTAATATGATCTTATCTTTCACTTGAACTTAAGATAGCTTACGTGTATTATACATATGAGATGCATGACATAATACATACATAATTATAATTTCTGAATTTGAATATGATGCGGAATGGCATGATCGTATGTTATGCTGGATGACATGTTTGTATATGACATGAGTGGTACATAAAAATGGCTGTCAAAGAACTAACACTAATAGTAATCTATATTAGCTAAACTATGATGATCCTAATTTGTGATCAAATTACTTACTTCTTAGCACTGTTTTCTGAATCTCACTTTGTAACTCTTCACCTATACGAAGTATTATAAGTCACTAAATCTGCCTAGGAAATGTGTCCTAATATTCCGCTTGACTAAAATTATATTTAATTACACTTAGATTAATACATAATAATATTATTCAAAACTCACAACATATTCCTTAATTTTTTTCTATTTAAAGTATAACATAATAATTTTATTAAAATCCGACTAAGTAGACAAAGGAGAATATTAACTAAAATAATAGGCTCCATATTATACTTTAAAATACATTTCAAATTCTTTAAATATTTTCTTATAAAAAATGAGCCTATGACTAATATATTTATTTAATAAAATTAAATTCAACTTAAAATATTAAGCCCAATAAAAGAGTCATCATGACCATCGTAAACACTAGTTTAAAGAAAAAGGCATCATGCTTTCATACCAAGGGCATAAATGTAAAATCATTTAAAAAGGTCTTCAATATACTTTACATAAGGAGCTACATAGAAAGGGATTTAAAGGGCAATTTTGTAATAATGTTAACATATGTTCGTAGTAAACTAAAGACCTAAAAGTGACTTTGACTTTTAAAGAAAACAAAGGCTATCGGGAGAGTGGGAGAGAGGCATGCGATAACTCACTGAGAAAGGGAGAAGTTCTGCGATGGACTCATCGAGAGAGGAGGCTGATGCACGGCGGCTCTGGGTGGCTAGGAAAAAATCGGCGACGCGACTGGGTTCTCTGGATAGTGGTGGTGCGACGCCAAAAGAAGGAAAGGGGGAGTTCTGTTAAGCTGAAACAACAGAGAGAGAGAGAGAGAGAGAGAGAGAGAGAAGGGTGGCGATCGCGGCGGGAGAGCATTAAGAAAAAGTGAAAAGAAAATTGTTTTGGTGGTGCTTCACTGTGATGCAATGGAGAAGGAGAGAGTGAGATTGCTGGAGCTTACCGAGAGGGAGAAAGTGATGCCAAGCGATGGCCTTTCTAGGTGTTCAGTCAGTGATCGACGACGACAAGGCGGGATGGAGGAGACACGAGTTCATGCATGTGGGCTTTGTTTCGATGGTCTTTCGGTGTGTCCGCATCCATTGCAGCTTTCCATTGCATGGAGATGCTTTGTTTTTGTGGTATAAAACAGAGGCTACATTGATATCCCTTGGGCTAATTTAGTGGTTCCTAGTGGTTGGCTGCTGTGAAGGAGTAAGGTAACTCATGTTGGAGTTGTGATAGTGTGCAACGATGACAGCGAGAGTCCTCCACGGCTTGAGTGCATGCCGCCCTAATTCGATGGAAGGTTGAGCGACAACAGAAGAGCTTCAAGAAGATGAACGTACATTGGGTCTATATATATAAACAATGGTGGCTGAAGCGAGGTAGTTCATGGGGAGGCCGTGCATCACGAGCTGAACGTGGGTAAAAATAGGAGTCATGTAGGGTTTTTCCTTTGCATGAGTTCATCTATTGCAAGAAGAAACGTGTTTAGATTCAAACCGATATATGCGGCTTAAAACGATTGCAACATATGAAATGAATAAGAAAAGAAATAATATGACGGAAAGAGACGTATAAGAATTTATATATAAAAAGAACGTTCGAGAAAAAGGCGTGAAAGATGATGGAAGGTCTCAAAATATTTAAGCTAAATAAGAAATATTATTATTAAAATAAATATTAATAATTAAAATTAAAATAATAGCTATAATAAAATCCGTATTTAAAAAAATAAACAACTTATTAATGTTATAAAACCCGATAAAAATGATAATACTAATAATAACAAGAAGAGGATTATACAATAATATGAGAAATCGAAATATCAAAATATTTGCATTTAATCTCTAAAAAAATCTAGGTCGGGTTGTTACAAATCAATAATCCTTAACATTCCTGGAAACCCACGACTTTATCCAACTACTAACAATATAGCAATATCACTCTCATTTGGTGACCTTAGTACTCGTCGGAGAAGATGCAAATAACGGCCTCAACACATTTCCTCAAAAACTCTATTGCTGTATTTTTTGCAATCCTCAAGTATTCGTCAACAAAATTACTAGAAACTTCATATGCTAGTATTCTCATTGCAACAATTATTTTTTGAAGGGAGAAATGCCCAAGCCTTCTAGCAACATTTCTTCTTTGGATGAAATATGATCCTTATGCTTCGACTGCAACTTGAATACACAAAAAAAGAGGGTGTTGCATTTGAAACCTCATATGAAATGCATTTGGAGGATATACAGGTGATTCAACAAAATAATATGAGAAAAGATGTTGGTGGCCTTCAAAAGAATTTCTTGCAATGAATGTAAGGTGCGGAATAGAATTACGATGCAATGTTAGAGTCTCTTTTACTACCCAAGCATTCCTCTTCCATGGCAAGAATTAGAGGTAGGAAATCGACCAAAACAATGTGGAGGAAGGACGAATCAGAGTAAACAATGCAAGCGAGGGTGTACAAATTGACACCTGGTGAGGTCGATGATGAGGCCCCGGAGACTCAGGATGCAAAGGTCATCACATGTATGAACTTGACCTGATCTATTTGAGTTGATGCTTATGTGGTTTAGTTTCTAGAATTACATTGGAAGTGTTTGATCTTATTAGGGAGAGTTTGCTTGCATGAATTTTATGCTTGTAACTTAATCACGGAGCCTTTACAACAATCTGCGACCGTAGCGTTACCAAATGGAGAAAAGGTATTGTGTTCGAAGGTTGGCTTAAGCTGTCCATTGGACTTTGGAGAGAGGATAGTTGATGCCGATTTAATAGTATTCAAACTGCTTGGGTTTGACATCATTATGGGAATGGATTGGCTATTTCGGCATTTTGCGAGTATCAATTGTCGGAGCCAGGTGATCAATTTTCATCTACCAAGAGTAGACTATATGGAATTCGAAGGTAGTAAACCGAAGTCAAGACCCACGATTATATCTACAATCCAAGCAAAGAAAGATTTGGCAAAGTGGGGCAGATGTTTATCTAGTTCAAGTGGTGGCTAAATCAGTGGAGAGGAAGTCAATAGTGGGAATTCCAGTCATTGAGGAGTTTTCATATGTTTTTGTAGATGACCTCCTCGGGTTGCCTCTAGTTCGAGATGTCGAGTTCATGATTGACTTAGAACTTGGAGCAACTCCGGTGCACAAGGTAAAATTATAAGATGGCACCACCTGAGTTGAAAGAGTTAAAGACATAATTGTAAGAACTAGTAGACAAGGGATTTATTAAGCCCAATTCCTCACCTTAGGGAGTGCTCGTACTGTTTGTCAAAAAGAAGGATGGCACCCTTAGAATGTGCATTGATTATCAGGAGCTTAACAAGGTGACCATAAAGAACAAATATCCACTTCCCTAGATCGATGATTTATTTGATCAATTTCAAGGTGTAGCTATATTTTCGAAAATTGACTTGAGATTGGGTTACTATTAGCTGAGAATAAGGGAGAAGGATGTACCGAAGACTGCTTTCAGATCAAGGTACGGACATTATGAGTTCAAAGTAATGCTTTTTGAGATAGCTAATGTCCCTGCAACTTTTATGGACATGATGAATCGAGTGTTTCAGCTTTATTTGGATTCCTGTGTGGTAGTCTTTATTGATGACATTCTTGTATATTCCCAGGATTTGGAGGACCATGCTAATTACCTATAGTTGGTACTAGGTAAGCTGCAAGAGTATCAGTTATATGCAAAACCCATCAAGTGTAAGTTCTAGCTTGATAAAGTTAAGTTTCTTGGGCATGTCATCTCTTAGGAGGGTGTGGCTATAGATCTTCGTAAGGTTGATGCAGTTTTGGCCTGGCCACATCCCATGTCAGTGCATGAGATCCGAAACTTATTGGGACTTGCAGGTTACTATTGAAGATTTGTGGAGAGATTTTCTAGATTGTCTGGACCACTCACTGCTTTGACAAAGAAAGATGTTAAGTTTGTCTGTACTGATAAGTATGAAAAAAGCTTACAAGAATTGAAGAAAAGGTTGACCTCAGCACCTATTTTGGCACTTCTAGAGCTGCGCAAGCCATTTGTTGTTTTCAGCGATGCCTCCAAATTTGGATTGGGGTGTGTTCTGATGCAAGAAGGGTGAATTGTGTCTTATGCACCCCCCCCCCCCCGCGCCAACTGAAGGATCATGAAAAGAACTATCACACTCATGACTGGGAGCTTTTAGTAGTGGTTTTTGCTTTAAAGATTTGGCGGCATTATCTGTATGGCGAGACCTATGAAGTTAAAACAGATCATAAAAGTCTGAAACATCTCTTCACATAGAAAAATCTCAACATGAGGTAGAGAAGGTGGTTGGAGTTAATTAGTAATTATCAGTGCGAGATTAAGTACCAACCGAGAAAGGCAAACCAGATTGTTGATGCACAAAGTTGGAAATCTCACCTTATGGATGTGCCTGAATCATCGGGGGTAGACTCTCTTCTCTTCAGAGTGAGGAGACATTTAGTGGAAAGTTCACAACAAGAGGAGTTCTTAGCCTCTATGCTCAAAGTCAGAGTTGTCGACCTTGAAGAACTGAAGACTCTATATAGGAAAGACCCAAAACTTCTGGATATCCGACGGAAGGTTAGGAAGTCAAGAGGACCTGCACATTAATATTTAAGCAAGGAGGGGACTTTGTTGTTCAGAAACTGTAGGGTGATTCCTACTAATTCAAAGATTAAGATTAAGGAGAATATTTGGCAGAGGCACACATGGCCCCTTACTCAGTTCATCCCGGTAATACGAAAATGTATCGAAATCTAAAGAGAAATTTTTGGTGGAAAGGGATAAAAATGGACATAATCATGTTCATTGAGAGATGTGCCACCTATTGGCAAGTTACAACAGAACATCAAAGACTCGCCAGTAACCTTCAACCCCTCTCAATTCCAAAATAGAAATAGGATGATTTTGCTATAAATCTTGTAGTGGGTTTGCCGAGAACTCCCAATAAGAAGAATTCTATTTGGGTGATCGTCAACCGTTTGACTAAGAGCTCCTATTTAGCTAACACAATTGTATGTGAAAGAGATAGTCAGGTTGCATGGGATACCTAAGACCATTGTATCGGATTGGGACCCGAGGTTCACATCCCATTTTTGGAAGAGTTTACAATCTATAATGGGCACTAAGTTGAAGTTTAGCAACACTTATCACCCTCAATCAGATGGCCAATCAGAGCATACTATTCATACTCATGAAGATATGCTAAGAGTTTGTGCCTTGGAATTCAAAGGTAGTTAAGAAAATCACTTGTCGCTCATAGAGTTTGCGTACAACAATAGTTTCTAAGCTTTCATTCAGATTGCACCTTATGAGGCTCTTTAATGGAGGAAGTGCATATCACCGTTATATTGGGATGAGGTTGGTGAGAGCTAGGGGTGTAACCAATCCGGTTTCGTTCGATTTTGGACAAAATTTGAGACCAAACTAGTATGCACTGATTTTGTATTTTTAAGAACTAATTCCCCACTGGTTACCCCTAAACCGATACTTCCAGTTTTACCGTTCCAGTCCAGTTTTTCGGTTTTAATATACTCTATTGTATATTATATAGTATATAATATATATAATAGTATATAATAGTATATAATACTATAGTGATAATATATTGTAGTATATTATAATATATATTATAATTGTATTATAGACTATAGTGATATATTATAGTATATTATAATCTATAGTGATATAGTATTAGTATAACTATTAATACAATAGATCATAGTGATATAAGATTTTAAAATTTAATATTATATTAATTAGTAATTTATCATATAATACAAAACCATTTTATATATAATTATATATTATATATAAAAAAATTATAATATATATATATGAACAGGTCTGGTTCGGTCTGATCCGATTTTAGAAAAAGAAAAATCTGAATCAGATTGATTTTGACTAGTTTTAAGAAAAATAAAACCAGTATCGAATTGAACCGAACCAAACTCGGTACTGGACCAAACCCACCAGTTCGGTTCAATCCGGTCCGGTTCATCCGTTTTTTTTTTTTTACACCCCTAGTGAGAGTAAGCTTATTGGGCCAGAAATAATTCAAAAGATGAAGGACCAGGTTAGAGTCATAAGAGACAGGATGGCAGTGGTTTATTGTCATCAAAAGAGTTATGCAGATACGAGGAGAAGAGACTTGTCTTTTGAAAAAAGTGACTAGCTGTACTTCAAAGTCTCACCCATGAAGGGCATCAAGTAGTTTCAAGTACATCTTGTGGCAAATACTTTTTTTTTTTTTTGCCAGAAGAAGTTTTTTTACCAAATGTTCTAGTGGAAAGCACATTTACATTTATCATTGCTCGTGGGAATAAGACCAACTACCGTAAGTTTAGTAGGCTATTGCTGTGAGATTTGCCGTGGGAATAGTCTGGTATTTTCTAGGACTTTGACTTTATGTGGGATAAAATATTTTTTGTGGCAACTTATATCCCATGAGCTTTCCACGAATAAAATTGGTGAAAATAGAGTTTTTCTCATAAAAATATGCTTTTTGTCACAAAAAACATTCATGAAAAAACATAGTATTTCTTGTAGTGTATAAGTAGAAGAGGCCAACAAGGATTTGTATTTTTTTTGCCATATAGAAAAGGATAAAAAATAGTATAAATGTGGCTCTTTCCTCTCATCCGGTAGAGGAAAGTCAAGAAAGGGATATGAATTTGGCTAATGAACGTAGAAAGAGAAAGGAGAAAGGAAGGTCACCTCGGTTTGGATAGTGAAAATATTTGATAATGTTTATAAACAGTTGTAAAAAAGTAATAATAGAATATTAAATAATAGTAAAAAATATATGCAAAGAAATGAATAGTAAAAAAAGTAAGTAAAAAATAATAATAAAATAAAAAATAATAGTGAGAATGTTTGAAAATATTTGAGATACTCTCAATACCCAAACTAGATGTACTCAACTTTTACCTCTTTGTGAATCACTAAAGAGGTTGCTTTCTCATTTTATTATTTTTAATTGGCCAAAAGTCTCTTATTAAATTTCTGAGAGTTGAGTGTTCTCCTAATTCCTGCCCGTGTATTTTTATACCGTTTATTCTTTCTTTATTTTTCCTAATTAATTACACATCATAAAAAAAATTGGGGATGCGTGATTTAGATTGACAATTACGTTTCTCTATTCGCAATAATGGAGGTGTCCCGATTATGCTTTCCTTTTCATGTAAACTAGCTAACTTAACAATTCATCTTCCATGAAGTGTTCGATAAATTAGCTTAAAGTTTTGTCCTCAAATCTTTGATGCTTCGCTTTCTGTTCTCAAAAAGCATTAGTGACATTTAAACTGATATGATTTTATCTTATCTGTTAGATTTATTTTATAATAAAACTAATTTTACAATTTAACGAACCATATCAAGTCACGTCATTTTATGAAATTATTTTTGTATAATTTTTTTGTGACTATAATATTTTTCTTAACATTTTGGAGATGTACATGTTGGTTTTGTAGCATGTTAAAAGTATGTATTTTATGATATTTTTATCAGAATAATGCTATTCAACATCATTTTATTCATTATTCTCTCGTTATCCTATAATGTAATATTAAATTATTGAAAACTTTTATTTTATATTTTAACTTGTCTACTAATCAGATGATAGTATGCCATGAGATGTTGAGAGAAAAGTGATTAAAAAAATAATGAACAATAATTTTTTTTGTACGCTAACTTTTTTATTAATTGCATGAAAGATTTGATGGAAAGTTGTGGGAGGTTATTGTGAAATCACCACTTGTTTTAAAAGTTTAAACTGATGAGATATATGAATTTAGTTATTTGTATTATATATTTCTTAACATTCTCCCTCACGTGTAAGTCAAACTACCATTTAATGAGTGAGCCAAACACTTAAAATATTTTATTATATAGGGTAGAGTGTAGAATCAAGTTTCAAACTCATGATTTTTGTTCTGATATCATGTGAAATCACTACTTATCTCAAAAATTTAAATTGATGAAAATGTATGAATATATATTCTTAACAGTTATGACAAGGTTATGCATGCCAAAGTGACTATTAATATCGGAGACAAGGGTTGGAATGGGAGCGCTGTCAAGGGGGCTCACCTTGACAGGAGTCAATGGTACACAAACGGCAAAGTAGCTGGATGCTGCGCGCAGAAGGGGAGTTGAATGAGTTTTTGGTGTTGTGCGATTGTGGATTGGAGTTGCATGGGAGAGGAAAATGGCATGGAGTAGGGTGGGGAAGGATCGGTTGCTTTGCAAGGTTGAGTGTATGACAGTCCTGATGCTGGATTTGGGAAGGGATCGAGGGTAGATGGGATGTAATCCAAAAGAAATCGTTAAGATTTCATTTAGATAGTAAAAATATCTCAGATGATCTATAAATAATAATGAAATAATTAGTGAATAATAGTAAAGTAGATAAGAATATATCTTGAATGTTCATTTGCATGACAAGAAATATCCATCATTATTTTACTAGATATAACTTAAAATCTATGCTGTTTTACCCATTTAAATGTCCTTATTTTTCTAGCAATTTATTTATACTAATTAGTATTTTTCATCTTCTACTAAATATTAAATAACTTGAATATATTTTTGAAAAAATAACAAACTTTTTGAATATGATAGAATTCCTTAAAAATTTTATTCGAACTTTAAAACACATAATAAAGGAGATATATATGCACATAAAATCCGGTCAACGATATTTATATTAATGATGTCATTTCTTTTTTTATTAGTATTAGTAAAGATGTGTCTGCGACTCTTTTATAATTATTTAAGAATTTTGAAAATAATTATATAAAATTAAAAAATTTAAATAAAATATTTTTTAATATTTTTGATGAGGTAGCACATTCTAAAATAATTGTAAAGAAAAATGACAGTATGACTATTAAATATGCTCACTTATCTATTTTTATTTTTTATTTATTTTTTAATTATTAAAGAATTGACTATTAGTGAAATTATATTTTTTATTTTATTTTTTTAATTGTTAATGGTATTTAACAAATACTTAAAGAAAAAAAAATTCATTTATATTAGTGTGTACATTTGATAGTCATTCTAGTATTATCCAATTGCAAAAGTTTAAGGTGTTGTATAGACAGTGAGATTAGATGATATAGTTTTAAATAAAAATTAAAAGTTAAAAAAGTTATTATTAGAAAATTATTATTTAATATTATTATTGTTTTGATATTTAAAAAATTAAATTATTTATTATAATTTATGTAAAAGTTTAAAAAAATTATAATAATAAAATTGGATGAGATGAAAGTTTTTACTGTACAAACGGGGCCTAAAGTTTTAGAGTTTTGCTACACAACCTCCTACTATTCATCCACACTCCATATTTTTTAATATTTTAAAAAAAAATTTTGAATTTATTTTTTTTAAATATTTCAAATTTTTTATTTAATATTCATATAAAAATTATTTAATAAAAAAAATTAAAAAAATATTTAAAAAAAAGATGGAGTGTGGAGTGTTGAAAAGTCGGGAAGATTTAGGGTGTGTTTGGTTGTTGAAATGAGTTGAATTGAGTTGAGTTTAGATAATAAAATATTGTTAAAATATTATTTTTGAATACTTTTATTGTTTTGGGATTTAAAAAAGTTGAATTTTTTATTATATTTTGTATTGAAATTTGAAAAAATTATAATGATGAGTGAGATGAGTTGAGTTTAGTTGGGTAACCAAACCAACCCTTATTAAAAGTTTTAAGACCAGATTATCTACAGGAATGTAGTCCGAACTAAAACCTAAATCTGATTTTATATAGACTTCGGGTTCCACGGCATTTTGTCCCCGAAGGCCAAAAGAACTTACTTTCTACGCTACGCGGCTGAACCCTCGACTCACTGCAACATAAAATAAAAACCCCTCCTCTTGCGTCCTTCGCTGCTCTCTCTTGCTCACACAGATCGACGTTTCGACGGTACGAGCCTTTGAAGCCCTAATTCTACGTTCCCTCTTTTCTTTCTCTATCTCTCTCAATCTTGTCGGTAGCGTTAAGCTTTATATTGGTATCCGTACTAGGGTTCGTGGATTGCTGCTTAATGTACGAGGTTTAATTCAAAGTTTTCTTTTTCCGATTCATCAGAATGAAACAGATTTGATCCAATCTGAAAGTAGAAGTGGTTTCTAATGCTGGATGTCCGTCGTCGATAAGTTCTTAAGGTTGATTTGTTAAATTTTTCAATTTTCCAATTACGTATCGACCTTTGTTGTATAATAATAGTTTGCAAAGATGGAATAAGGGGCCTTTGAATCCCTGGTTATTGACGGACACATTGCATTCTTTGTTTGATCTGTTTTATTTTTCTATTTCAGTTTCGGAACGGAAACATCATAATCAAATTGGGCAAGAGAGCTAAGACGAAAGATGTTTGGTTCGACTAACCGTAAGTATTATTTCTAACTTTTATAACATGTTCTTAGATGACACTCTTGCTTACCATTGCCGTTCTTTTCTTTTTTGGTTGTGGATTGTGCGAAGTGATTTTTGCTAGGGAACTTGGATTTGATTGGAGGCTCTTGTATATTGAGTATCATAAATGGTTTAAATTTTCAAATTCGATCATAGAGCAAACAAAAAGTTTGGATTTCTGCCATCAATGTTCAATTTTATTTTTATTTACCAGTAATTTTGTTGTGCTCTGTACCTATCAAGCAAAACTTTGTTGTGCTATTTCTGTGGATCAAACGTTCATGTTTATTTTCTTAGTGTGCGCTGTACTTGCATTTATTCACATTTTAGTATTTTTTACTCCTTTTTATCTGCAAATCTTGGGCTATATTTAGGTTTTTGTTTGAGCTCCTTTTTGAAGGGAAAAAAAATTTAATGTGTTTGTTAATGTAACAGCTTTTGGGCAGTCATCTAGTAGCCCATTTGGGTCCCCATCCGTCTTTGGGCAGAACAACAATGCAAATAACAATCCTTTTGCTCCAAAACCCTTTGGTAGCCCAACCCCTTTTGGTTCACAAACTGGGGGTTCCTTATTTGGGGGTACTTCAACAGGAGTGTTTGGTGCAGCCCAATCTTCTTCACCTTTCTCTTCGACAACCACTTTCGGTGCTTCATCATCACCGGCTTTTGGGAGCGCAGTGCCTGCTTTTGGAGCATCTTCTACTCCTGCTTTTGGTGGTTCGTCATCATCATTTGGTGGTATGTCAAACAGCTGTTTTGTACTGGTCCATGTGTGAGCATTGTAATATTCTCCTAGTATGGTATATGAATAATGAGATAAACAATTTTGGGCATGCATATGTAGATCTTGTTTTGTTACATTCAAATGCTATTCCAAACTTTCGAGTATCCGTCTGTGGAAGACAAGTTTATGCTTGAGCGGAAATATGATTTTTTTCTTTTTGAAAATATGTCCTCTAACTAATATTCCTAGGTAGTTGATATAATACTGGAAAGCTTTTGACTGATTTTTTAAATAAGTTTGTTAATGGAGACTTGAAATTTTCTCACTGTTTTAAAGGAATATCATGTCTCCTGTTCATGTTCTCTCCTTTCTGGACAAGTTATTCATCAGTTTATGGTATTTATTACATTATTTGGATGCATTTCTATCTTGCATGTGGAATTACATTGGAATTCAGTAGGAAAGGACAGGGACATGAATTCATGAGGCAAGGGAATATCACAAATGATGCAATAAAACTTACAAATTTAGAACATCGAGTATTTATTCTCTGTGCAGCCTTTTTTTTTTTTTTTATCATCATTGACAAGGAATTAGTTTCTTCTTTGGATATTGAATGAATATTTAAACAATAATTGAGGTAGTAATTTGCTTGAATTTTGAGTACATGGATTCTTGCTTATTCCTTTTCCTTGCACTGGTGTTCTTACCTTGGTGTTTTTTCCTCCTGTCTATTTGGAGTGACCATTCTCTAATATTGGTGATGTAGACTTCATTAGATAGAGTAGTTTCTTCTTTGCTTCTTCTAAAATGCCCTATTATATACAGAATATGTTTTCCTTCTTTATTGTACACTGCTACTGGAATTGATGTCACTTTTGTCTCTATAGGATCCTCTGTCTTTGGTCAGAAGTCTTCTTTTGGTGGGTTTGGATCCACTTCTACTCCTGCAAGTCCCTTTGGAAGCACAAATCAACAATCACAACCAGCATTTGGGAGTAGCATATTTGGTTCTTCCTCACCATTTGGTGCGACCAGTCAGTCTACGTTCGGTGCAAGTAGCACCCCTGCTTTTGGTGCTACAAGCACTCCTTCATTTGGTGCTACAAGCACTCCTGCATTTGGTGCTACGAGCACCCCTGCTTTTGGTGCTTCAAGCACGCCTACTTTTGGTGCTACGAGCACCCCAGCCTTTGGTACAACAGCAAGCCCTGCATTTGGTAGCACAGGGACTGCATTTGGTGTGTCAAATGCTCCTGTATTTGGATCTGGTGGAGCATTTGGAGCATCAAGCAGCCCTTTATTTGGTTCCTCAAGCACTCCTATGTTTGGTACCTCAAGCACTCCAGCATTCGGCACCTCAAGCACTCCAGCATTCGGCACCTCAAGCACTCCTGCGTTCGGCACCTCAAGCACTCCTGCTTTTGGGGCTTCAAGTACCCCCTCCTTCAGCTTTGGGTCCTCTCCAGCTTTTGGCCAATCAGCTTCTACATTTGGTAGCACCCCATTTGGTACCACAACTACTCCTTTTGGAGCCCAGAGCTCTCCATTTGGTTAGTTAATTCATGTATTTAACTGGTTATACAATTTGGAATATTGTTATCTTCCTGATAAGCATTCGTATTTTGAGTAGGAACTGCTTTTTTTTGTTTGATGACAAACTTCTATTGGGTCATGCACCATTATTTGTTATATTTTTTTATAATTACTGGATTTTTTATCCTTATGAGCTGTGTATAGGAGCCCAGTCCACAACACCAGCATTTGGCAGCACTGGCTTTGGGCAGGCACCTTTTGGGACTCAACGTGGGGGAAGTAGAGTAGCTCCTTACACGCCAACAACTGAAGCTGATAGTGGTACCCAGGCTGCTGGGAAGTTAGAGTCCATATCAGCCATGCCTGTCTACAAAGATAAAAGCCATGAGGAGCTGAGATGGGAGGACTATCAATTGGGAGATAAAGGTATTGTAGAAAATGTCTCAAACTTTAAAATATTTATGGTGTTTGTTAATAATTGACTAATACAAAAAAAATTATTCTTTGAATTTCAGGTGGACCGCTTCCTGCCACTCAGCCTGCTGGTGGGATAGGATTTAGTTCGACTCCTACAAATTCAAATATTCTTGGTCCTTCTGCAACATTTGGCCAATCATCTGCGAGTCCTTTCTCTGCCTCAATGACTTCCAACCCGTTCGCACCAAAATCTCCTAGCATTGGCGGTTTGAATTTTGGAAGCTCAACCACTCCTACATTCAGTTCTTCACCTTTTAGTGCATCAACTTCATCTGGCCTTTTTGGATCAACATCATTACCAACATCATCTACGTTTGGTGTTGGCTCATCCCCATCACTTTTTGGTTCATCTACGCCCCTCTTCAGTTCTGGACCATCTCAGGCAACAAATACAGCATTTGGTAGTAACACTCAGTCATCTCCATTATTCCAATCCTCTGCACCTTCAATTGGGCAGACGGGCTCTGCTTTTGGACAGACAACTACTTCCTTTGGGCAGGGTATGAGTTCGCCCTTTGGTCAAGGAATGCTTGGTGCTTCTACCCCTGGATTTGGTGTAAACACTTTCTCAAGCACCCCATCGCTTATTAATTCGAGCAACACATTAGGCTTTGGTCAATCAAATGTAAGTTACTCTGAAATTATTGGAGTTTTGATTAGGTGATGGTTTGATCTCCCTGTTTCATTTGTTTAATAGAGGCATATCTCGTTAAAATTTGAAAAAAAACATTTACTGTTTTTGGTGTGTCTGTCTTCAAGTTTGGTTTAGTGATGCCTATTTTCTGTTTCCAATGCTTCTTTGTCCCTTTCTGCATCAGTTGGATTACCCATTTTCTCCTTCCATTCTGTTTTCAATCAGCACTACTTTCAATCTTAAGTGGGTTTTGTTTTGGAGTTGAATCCCGATTTGATGCTTGGGATGTTACTGGATAGGAAGTGAAATATAAGATGTAAGAATGGAGGGGACTCAAATTTGACTTTTTTATGTGCTGATTCGGCTAATTTAAAAATGGGAGTTGTGAATGTTGTGAGTTATTTATTCATGTGTATATTTTGAGGAATCTCGTCAATGCTATCTTATTTTCTTAGAAGCTTATAGCGTACTGCTTCTAGATTTTCTAGATAGCTTTTTCATTACAATTCATTTATTGGTCGCTGATAGGCCTAGCTGTCTTATATTGGGTTCTAAATTGCTTAATGCTAGAATGAATCCCGTCTTCATCCACATTCCTTGTGCTTCTGTTGTCTTATTCTGGGGCTCTTTGATCCAGTTTTGATGCTTTGTTAAGCCTGATGTCAAACTATACATGATTCTGAAATCTCTCTTTGCTGTAGCCCTCTTTTTCAATGCCTTTTCAACCATCTCAGCCTGCTCAGACAAATACCACTTTTGGCCTTGGCAATTTTGGTACAACACAACCAGGTAATTTCAGTTAGTGTTTTCCTATGTTTGTTTTATGGCAAGTGTTCAAAATTTATTAAAAACCAAATGGTGTACCCAATTACACAAGAAAACCACCTTATCGAAAGGGAAAGAAAAAAACCCTTCCTGGTCCCATCCGACTGAAGCAAACTAGCCCTCAGTGTTTTCCTACGTTATATCTTTGTAATTGATAGCCATTGAGTTTTTTTGTTGATAGTGTGCTGACTTTATTGTCTCCTGTCTTGTAGCTGGTGGAAGTCTCTTTGGTGGAACGCCAGGCATTTTGGGTCAGAGTAACTTTGGACAATTGTATGTCATTCCTCCTGTAGTTACTGCTTTATGCATGCGGAGTTGCTGATCACACCCACATATATAATGTATTTATACATAAACATCCAAAAACACATGCATTCAATTCAGACTAGAAATAATTGTTTGATTGGTATGACCCAAGGTTCATCTTTGTAACACCTCCTTCCCATGGGTTAGGTGTGTTATGGGCTTTCATTACTATGTCAGGTAAAGAGACCCAACATAATAAAAATTCCTAATTTATCGAAATTAAGTTCCCAAAAAAAACTTAACATACAAATATAGACTCATGGCAAGAAAATTTGAAACTGATCTTTTTGTGAATAAAGACACTTATGAACTAAGTCTGAAAATCCCTTGACACATGATCCATGCAAGGCCATTAGCTCATCAACACTATCTTCTTTACCTGGGCATTTTAAAAACATTAAAAAAAAAAACCAAAATGAGTCGAATACTTAATAAGTAGTACATCATACAGTAAACATAATAAACATAAGATTTTTCTTGAAAAGCGAGCATACTTTTTACCTATACTTATTTTTTTAATCAATAAGTAAGAAATTTATTAAAAATAGGTAGAGCCAAGTACACAGGACATATACCAGCACAACAACTATGCTTGATTGTCTAAAGATACAAGGAATGAACGTGCATGCCATTAAAATCGACCAATGAATAATGTATTAGTAAAAAAGGTTCTAAGCTCGTCCATTGTCTGTCCACAATCCTCAAAACTCCGACTATTCCTCTCCATCCACATTCACCACCATAAACAGATCGGGACCATCTTCCACATAGCTGCCATTTGAGAGTTACCTTGGATGCCTTTCCAACTGTCCAGTAAATCAACCACCCTTCGTGTTATCACCCAATGGAACCCCACTCTAGCAAGATATTATTCCATAAACTCATGGCTACACAATGCAATAATGGGTGGTCCACAGACTCCCCACTTTTCTTGTACATATAGCACCAATCCAACACAATGATGTGGTGTTTCCTTAGATCAATACTTATACTAACATAAACACATAACATGTACCATGCATAACTCATTAAACTTGTCTTTCCCTTTCTTTAATGGCCAGCATACCCTAACCCCTGTGTGCAGGGTTGTGCAGTGGTTTCATTGCCTATGGCCACAAGGGGAACTACTTAACTTGTCATAACATACTATGGTAGACCATGCTTAGGTCCATGGCTTGCACATCCACCAATAATTGCATTGGTACCATGCATCTCTTATGGCCATTCTTAAAGCTGCTTCTTTTATAACTTGTAAAAAAAAATCTTTCTTGCCATGATACATTTAGAACACAGAATGACAGCTTATCGTAATCATAGCTGAAAACACATCATGATGCATTTAAAACATATGTTAACATGACATTGAAACTCACTTTCATCGTATCATAACTGGGTATGTTAAAAAGGAGCTTTCGATAAAGGGCCATACATACATAATACGTAAAAAATACATTGTTTACCATACATGTACGGGTATGATCATGCTAATTACCTCTTTGCTTCTATTGATAACAAACGTGTCAATAATCACCTACTTGAAGTTGCTGGAAAAGGGTTGGACTTGATAGGGTGAGGCTGGTTCTTTTTTCATTCTTCTGAAATTGCAGCAGTTAACTAGGGTTAGGGATGGGTTTTCTTGACGAACATCACATGGGATTGCTATAAAAATTTCCGGACTCACAGCAGCCTCTGTTTTTTTCTAGTGTTCAGGCCATAGTCCTTTTAATGAGACCTGAAAAACCTAATAATAAAATTTAACCCATAGGGGTTGGCTCAAGTGGTAAAGGCCTTGGGCTTGGGGGTATGCTTCCCCTGGTCCAAGGTTCAAATCCCTTTGGGTGCAAACAATCTCTAGGGGCCACACCCCCTGGTGAAAAGCTAGCGTTTTAACCAGTTCCGTGTAGGAAAACTTCCAAGTGTGCGTTGCACGGGACCGGGGTTTACTCTGTAGGGGTGGGAAAAAAAAAAAAAAACCTAATAATAGGGCTGTACGAATTTAACTCTTTTGAAAAGGGGTTCTAAGAATACTAATGGCTTGAAGTTCTAGGGTAAATATGTTACTATTCTTTGTATCCATATAGGAGTCACAAATGGGGCTGATTTCTACTTCCGATTTGGAACGGCTCAAATCCTATCTTAAAAGAGTCCTCACAGGCTGTAACAGACTCCTATCGGTACAAGAATTCTTCTATAACAACCCAAGTGTGGATAGCCTTCATCTAGAGGGCTTCTTGGCACCTAAGATAGTTCTGACTTATCCAAAAAGTGCTGGTTTCCAATTATCACAAATTTCACAGCCAAAAATCGCATGAGCTTTGGCTAGAAAATACTTGGGCTTATCCATATATGGGCATAATGGGCCAAACCTACTCCATTTTGAATCTTGGTCCATAATGGCATATCGAACCCTATCTCCTCAATACTAGATCCTCAAATAATATGAATGGGCTAATGGTCCAATAATAATCTTCCTTCTAGCTGTAACAAAATTGGGCCCATGGTCCAAACTTATAAAGCCTAAAAAATTTGGGTCTGGATGTTACAATCTTACATTGAGTTTAATTAGCGGAGACTTTAGGATGAAGAAAACTATATCTAATCTGAGAAACTTTCCTTATTTTTGGTCAATTGTCATGTTGCCTGAATAGTAATACGATTGGCTGGGGTTATGACGTACACCTCATTGCTTATATTGTTGTATCTAGTTTGACAATTACTGGCTATGTGTTAATTTTCTTTCTATCCAGAAATTTATGCAAGATACCATTTGCGTAAACTACAATACATAATAATAATGATTTTAATTTGCTTGCTCATCTTTAACAGATCTGCTACTCAGAGCTCTGTGGTTACTCAACCAGTACCGGCTGTAAATCCATTTGGAACACTCCCTGCAATGCCTCAAATGTCAATTGGTCGTGTTGGAACGGGACCTTCGATTCAATATGGAATTTCTGCCTTGCCTGTAATATGATTGTCTGGAACTTCCGTTGTTTGTCATATATATTTGAGCTGATATAGTATATGGTTTTATTTGTTGATATTTGAGTATAGGTGTGCTGTTTTATCATTTTCTTCTGCAAAGGAAAATGAGATGAGTTTGAACTTGGTATTGGTTTTTCTTCCCTTTTAGGTTGTTGATAAACCTGCTCCTGTTAGAATCTCATCATTACTGACCTCTCGACACCTGTCACAAAGACGGATTAGGTTGCCTGCAAGGAAATATAATGCTAAGAATGATGGTCCAAAGGTGGGAATGGTGCTTCAGTCAAATGTTAAGCTGGGTTTTTGCGTGACGAATACTTTTCTACGTTGAATTTGCACTTAAGGTTAATTGCTTCTTGTTGTACACAGGTTCCCTTCTTTAGTGATGATGAAGAAACACCCAGCACACCAAAGGCAGATGCTCTTTTCATTCCTAGGGAAAACCCCAGAGCATTGGTCATTCGTCCCATGGAGCAGTCGCCTCTGAGAGCTAGTGCTGAGAAAGCATCTCCATTGAAGGATGTATCTACTTCAGTTCATGAGAATGGTAAAACCCTGTTACATTTTGTTCCATCTGGCTTAAGGTGTGCTTGAGATGTATTTCAGGGTACAAACAAAGACTGTTTGCCAATAAAAATATGTTTATTTCCATCAAGTGTCAACTCAAACATGTTTTGACCCCCAAAATACTCTTTACCCCACAACCCCAAAAAAGTCCTAATTGTTAGTGGACCCCACCACTTTAAATACAAAAACCCAAAATATAAAACAGTGCATGCAAAAACTGGAAAAATATAGAACATTAAACTTCAATTGGACCCCACCACTTTCAAAAACACCAAAAGCGCTCCTGTTTTTTCTTTCCAAACATCTTTTCAATAGAGCCCATCACTCAAATACAAACACAAAACAAGCCTAAAAGCTTTTTCTTAGTGTGCAATCACGATATGTGGTCCATGCAAAAAGAATATTTATTTAATAGAAGTTGTTCTCAGATTCATTTTGGAATTAATTTTTTTAAAACATTTTGTCCTTATGGAGTGCTACTTCCCATTTTGGATCCTGTTAGGAACTTGTGCAAATTCTTGAATGATAGGGGTGCTTGAATAATATCACTATATCTTTGAGGAGTGTGACGCCCCAATGGAAGGCCTAAACCATATAACTTATACTCCAAAAGGACTAGCCAATGATACAATTGGAGCCTCATTGGAATCTTATAAAGAGCAAGAACTTCTCCTTCCCAAGCAATGTGGGATTATATACACCACCTATCCTTATCCTTATCATATGAGGTATTAGAATCTTCCCGCTTGAATTCCCAACGTTCTCGTCAGGCCTGTCTACTGTAGGTGGCAGGGCTTAAGTTCCACATTTTTTATTGGGATAGTCTCTGACACCATTTGTAACGCCCCAATGAAAGGCTCAAATTACATGGCCTATACTCTAAAAAGACTAGCTAATGATACAATTGGAACTTCATTATAATCTTATAAAGAGCAAGATCTTCTCATTCCCAAGCAATGTAGGATCATATACATTACCTACCCTTATCCTTATCATATGAGGTATTACAATCTCCTCTCTTTAATTCCCGACGTCCTTGTTGGCCTGTCTATCATAGGTGACATGACTCAAGTTCCACATTTCTGGTTGGGGTCGTCTCTGACACTATTTGTAACACTCCAATGGAAGGCTCAAATCACATGGCCTATACTCCAAAAGAAATAATCAATGATACAATTGGAGCTCCATTAGAATCTTATAAAGAGCAAGAACTTATCTTTCTCAAGCAATGTGGAATCTCATATACCACATACCCTTATCCTTATATATGGGGGTATCACAAGGAGTAAGTTGTAAATGGTACTTATGATCTTTTCTTTATTCTTGGTAGCCATGGATACCAAGTCTGACAAATGAATTTTGCTTTAGATCTGTAACATAGTGTTGTTCTCTCTCTCTCTCTCTCTCTCTCTCTAGTTGATGGGTGTATAAATGAGTTGATGACTAATGCAGGGCCTCATTCAGAGGCATTCAGGGGTTAAGATTTTATCTTTCCAGGACTGTCCCTTTTCCCTTTTTTTATATTTTTATTTTTTCCCCTTCTGTCAGATTTGGGGATTTTTGTTGTTCACTGAGAAAATACAAGATGAATAGTTTTTGCTGACCTTTTCAATTACAATGTTGATTCAGGGAAAATTTATCGAGAAGCCCATATTCCTCCCCAAGGTGGCTCCAATTCTGTGGATAAAGATAGTAAGAATATTTTCTTTTTGTGTTCGCATTTTATCTAGTAATTCCTTATTTATGTGAATTGACGTTACCAAATTCATGAGTACTGCTGGGGTTCTTTCCACTTCCTGTTACTTTTTGCTGAGCATTTGCTGGAAGATCAGCAGTAGGGTAGTTTTGGATGGTCAGCCAGTTAATACCAGAGCTTTCTATTTGCTTTCTTTAGCTTTAAAAGGACTTCATAAACTTAATTTGCAGTAAGGGCGCCTATTTTAATCAAATTCTTGTTACTGATAAAAGAAAAAATTGCAGTAATGGAGTGTCAAGCACACTTGCTTGTGAGCCCTGTAGTAGTCTTTTGTTCATTTGTATGCTCATTGTAGTAATACCAGATGCATATCATATTTTGGTTCTTGGAATTTTTTATTTGATAAGTAATCAAATTATGGATCTTAGAATTATAAGAGTTTGTGTAGAGTAGATGAAAATTTTGTTTTGTAATGACTTATGAGTTATGTAACCAATATGATTTTGGAGGAATAACTATCTTTGTTTCTGACTAGTTGTCTTAAATTTCTGGAACTGTTGCAGAAAATCCCATTGAAAATGGCCAAGCCAGGGAAAGTGTTCATGTTCTCAAAGTAAACCAGAAAGCAAATGGAGTTCATGAAGATCATTCTGTTCAAAAAGGAGATTCTTACATGACACTCAGTGGACATAGAGCTGGTGAGGCTGCCATTGTATATGAACATGGGGCTGACATTGAGGCACTAATGCCAAAGCTCCGGCGTTCTGATTACTACACGGAGCCTCGAGTCCAAGAATTAGCAGCCAAGGAAAGGGCTGAACCAGGGTTTTGCCGCCATGTCAAGGACTTTGTGGTTGGGCGTCATGGCTACGGCAGCATCAAGTTCTTGGGTGAGACAGATGTGCGGCGGCTTGATCTTGAGGCTCTTGTTCAGTTTAATAACCGTGAGGTGATTGTTTACATGGATGACAGCAAGAAACCTCCTGTCGGACAAGGTCTAAATAAGCCTGCTGAGGTAACACTTCTTAACATAAAATGCTTTGACAAGAAGACTGGAAAGCAGTATACAGAAGGGCCAAAAATTGAAAAATACAAGGAGATGCTGAAGCGGAAGGCTGAAGATCAAGGCGCCGAGTTTGTGTCCTACGACCCCATCAAAGGAGAGTGGAAGTTCAGAGTCGATCACTTCTGAGTAATAGCTGGGAGGTGAACGATGATTTGGTCACGAGTGCTGCCCCAGTTTGCTGACAGGGGAGTGCCAACATTCATGTGCTTCGTATTTTATATTGGTAGAAGACGTGTGTGATGCGTTTTGAGTTTTGTTCTGAATGATGATTGATATATTTTTCTTCTTTTTGTACAGACTTTGTCAAATTGTGGTATATAAATTTGAGCCATTGCACTGTGTCATCGCCCTTTTTTGTGTTCTCATCTTGCCAGACTCGAATGGACTTCGTTTTGACGTTCAATCAATCCTGAGTTGTTTTTGGTTTTGTTCCGCCTGCATTATTTATACCTGATTATATTTTTTTCTGGAAAAATAGAGGATTTCCTTTTTGTTACATGTGATATGTCTTGTAATATCCCATGTATTCCTAGGGTATTCTGGGATGTGGACTTTAATATATGTCAACTGGTTGTTTTTAAAATAACCTTCAAGAACTTTTTACTGTATTCACTTTTAAGATGTGTTAAATATGGTTACTATCGAGATAATAAATGTTGGATTGCTAGAAAGAAATTATAGGTTATTGTGCTAAATTCTCAAACTCGTTAAGTGTTCGGATCATTATTCAATGTCCTAATCAAATGCCTAGTGGCATGATCAAAGCGGATGATCGTAAGCTATGTCTTTCATCACAATGTCGAATGAAACTATTCACAGAATCATGTGTCGCGTGGAACGTAGATGATCGCTATTCTTAACCGAGACGATTAAGCTCCATCTTAGAACCTTGTAGGGTTATGCAGATATATAATCGAGTGAATCTCGATGCTTGCTCTCCCAACTCACTTCTAGCTATTGACGGAATCATTTACATTAAAGATTGAAAACATAAAAGATATGTTTAGAACAATGCTACTTTTCAATCTTCATCCTTATTTTATGTCTTATGAGAACTAATATAGACCGTTTAAGTAGTTTCTATGTTAATTATTTAAAATAATTCACGAGTATGATTAGAGATAAGAAAACATGTATTTTACTAAATAGAATATATAATTATATATAACTCGTCTGCTGACAGCCAACGGTACCGGGGCCCTGGTAGGGTTCAACTTTGAAACCCAGTGAATGTTGGACCCAAGATCCAAAAGGGATCCGGGCTATTTAAAATGGTGACCTAGGAGTAGGGTTTTTGCTGGGGACATCGCAGCACAGTAGCAGCAGCAGCGCCGGATATGAAGAGCATACTGTCATCGGAGACGATGGAGATCCCCGAAGGGGTGAAGATAAAGGTGAAGGCCAAGTTGATAGAGGTGGAGGGCCCGCGTGGGAAGCTGACTCGCAACTTCAAGCACCTCAACTTAGACTTCCAGCTGATAACGGACGACGAAGGCAAGAGAAAACTCAAGGTCGAGGCCTGGTTCGGATCAAGGAAGACCTCCGCTGCTATTCGCACCGCTCTCAGCCACGTCGACAATCTCATCACCGGCGTCACCAAGGGCTACTGCTACAAGATGCGCTTCGTCTATGCCCACTTTCCCATCAACGCCTCCATAACCAACTCCAACCGCTCCATCGAGATCCGTAATTTCCTTGGCGAGAAGAAGGTCTATTCCTTCTCTTTCTTTATTAAACGGCTTTTTACCTATTAAAAAAACAGTTTTGGATTCTTGCGATTGCATAATATCGAATCCAAGTCTTTTTAATTGCTCTGATTTTTACATTGTTTTAGTATATTTGGATACTATCTCATGATAGAACCTTGTCACCTGTTTGTTAATGTTGGTGAATGTTTTTTAAGTTGTCAACTCTTACTTGTAAAAAATAGATGTCAACCTTCAAGCTATTTAATGATTTTCGTATGCTATAAATATAATCTTATCTTGTTTTCATGGGAAAGTACTAGATATCCGATACAATGAAAAGGGCAAAGATTTTTCCTTGTACAAGTGAAAAATGCAAGTATTCAGTAATGCAAGATTTTCTGTCCATAAAACTAGTGAGAATTTCCAAACTTTCCCACTTGAGTTGTGCGGGCGGTTGCTGTTTTCTTGGTATTGGCGTTTGATTGACATCATTGTGCTTATTGTTGTGTTATTCCGGTCATTTCAGGTTAGGAAAGTGGATATGCTTGGAGGTGTCTCAATTCTTCGATCAGAAAAGGTCAAGGATGAGCTCATTTTGGACGGAAATGATATCGAACTTGTTTCACGCTCAGCTGCCCTTATAAACCAGGTATACTCCCACACTCTGGGAGTGTTTGTGTGAAGATTATTAGGTTGCCTGGGAGAATGGATGCCGTGGTGATATGATGATATAATATTAAGATTGTCTGCATAACTTCCGAAGGTGCGGTGTATGGGCTGAGATTTACTGTGAGAGGTCCGAAGATCACTGTCTTGGGGAGGTTCCCAACATTTAAAGAAGAAGAAGAAGAAGAAGAAGAAAAGATTGTCTGCATAAGCACTACTTTTTAATGGTACATCATTCTGATTTTGTGATAGGATATGTGTTAAAATGCCAAGCACATGGGTTCCAAAGGCACACGGCCTACACATGGTTTACAGACCATGAGTGGAAACACCCATGTGGGCATTATGACATAAAGGAAGTGCCCATGTGGGCATGCACTTAGCTCCCGTCCGATCCAAGCATGAGGCTGATTTCACAGTGCCTCTCACAGAGCCGATAAAGACACGGTGAAAAAAAATAAATCGAGGACTCATAAAAATGGCATTCAGATTTCTCACATACGCAAGGAGAAAAAAAATATAAACTGGGAACAATTTTTAAAATGCTCTGATACCAATGTTAGATAACTGTTCAGCGGAAGAATACCTCAGAGCCAGCTTAATGAGTTGTTCCACGAGTTTATCCAGCTTAGTAAATAATCGTCTCTCTTTGGTAGTGAAGTGTACTACGTAGTTTACACTAGAGTAGCACTTAATGCATCCACAGCCTAAATACTATATCAAGAGTAAACAAAGAGAGCTTTCACTATGTATTTTTCATTGTACTGCAAGAGGAGAGGTTGAGGCTATTTATAGCCATGGCTGGTCCTTAAGGCCAGCCAATGTTCATCATCATGCCCACATGGGCACTTCCTTTATGTCATAATGCCCACATGGGTGTTTCCACTCATGGTCTGTAAACCATGTGTAGGTCGTGTGCCTTTGGAACCCATGTGCTTGACATTTTAACATCTCCCCCTTGTTAAAATGCCAAGCACATGGGTTCCAAAGGCACACGGCCTACACATGGTTTACAGACCATGAGTGGAAACACCCATGTGGGCATTATGACATAAAGGAAGTGCCCATGTGGGCATGATGATGAACATTGGCTGGCCTTAAGGACCAGCCATGGCTATAAATAGCCTCAACCTCTCCTCTTGCAGTACAATGAAAAATACATAGTGAAAGCTCTCTTTGTTTACTCTTGATATAGTATTTAGGCTGTGGATGCATTAAGTGCTACTCTAGTGTATACTACGTAGTACACTTCACTACCAAAGAGAGACGATTATTTACTAAGCTAGATAAACTCGTGGAACAACTCATTAAGCTGGCTCTGAGGTATTCTTCCGCTGCACAGTTATCTAACAATATGAGTACCACGTCTTTCGAGACTGCCTAATAATTACTCGAGAGAGAGTACTTGCATATAAATTAGTTATATCACCATCACTTGCAGTCACATTCGCATGCTCACACACCTTGTTTATGAGACACCCCTGTTCTGAGTATGTTATTTATTTTTCTGTTAACAGAAATGCCATGTCAAGAACAAAGATATCAGGAAATTCCTTGATGGTATCTATGTCAGCGAGAAAGACACAGTAGCTGGTGAAGATTGATCCTTATTTATACTAGCAAGCAATCGTTACAGTGGTACTATTTATGTTATGGGGAAAGTCTCTACAGTTTTAAGTTTCCCTTCAACAATGTTTTGCCCCCCTTAGTATGACTTTTTTTTTTTCTTTTCTTTTCTTTGTTTGGAACTCGTGGATAAGGAGGTATTGGATGTCTATCTTAATTATAGATGTTTTTTAATTTTTGTTGCTGTGTTGGATTTTGGTTATTTATTAAGTGCATATAAAATTTGGAATTAGTAGTTGTGATATGTTAGGGGTGGCAATATGTGACACGATTCATGAACCTAACAAGAATACGAACACGACAAGAAATTAGCGAATTTGGATTTGATGTTAACGGATTCAGATCAAAATATGTGCTTATGTAGACTACTTTCATCCTTCATCTGTAACAGCTGCATGGCTAGTCTCTAAGCCCTAAGCGCGCTGAGTGCTGAGCCCTAAATTAAATGGCATCACTTCTATATTAACGGATCAAAGTCTTCTCAAGTTATCCGAACTTGAGGTCCTTTGGTCCTTTAGTGGAAGAAAGATGAATATGTATTGTTGCCCTATTTCGAGCAATATTAAATAAGCACTATTGATGTGTTTATTTCTCTCCCAATTAAGATTACTACAACTTGAGGAGATATTTTTATGCTACAAATAAACAATGCTTCTGGCTCTGTGGATGTATCCTTGAGATTAGTCGAGGAGTTTGTTTCCAAATAGCCGATGTCAATAAAAGAAAGTTGCGTACGACCAATGTTTTAGTGCAACTTGTTTGTAGATAATTGACTAATTTCCTTGGAGGACATGAAATGGCCACTATTTATAAATCAAAAATTAATATATATATATATATATATATATATATATATATATATATATATATATTAAAACAAAAAAGGTCGTTTCAGGATGCACAAATAGCAGAAATGGCCATCGACTGTATTCCACTAGACATGGTATGTGAAGATTGAAAAGACAAAACACGAGCCATTTGCGCTGTAATGTTGTAGAACTCGCTGTTTTGATTAAGATATGGTAAAGTAAGCCCAGTCCAACACATCACACGTCATTATAAGCGCATCCATAGAGTTCATTATTTACATCTATAGTTCTTTCCTCCCAACTCAGTGCTCTTTTGTATCAAATTATATCTACTACCTTATGAAAAATGTCGTTATTCGTCTTAAAGTTTATCATATTTAATCATACTTATTATATGACATATTATAAGTAATTTTTATTTGAGCAGTTGATATTTGAAATTTTTGGGAATACCAACACACATATCTTGAAACAATGATAGCCAATTAGTGATGTCAAATCTCACAAGTTTTGCTTAAATGGAGAGAGAGAGCAAGAGCCCTTTATATTCAATGTCAAGTTAACTATTTATCAAGTGTTGTAACTTAATAATCTCTTTTAACTTCCTCTAAATTCAATAATCATTTTGCACAATTAAAAAGTATTGAGCGGAGAAAACCAAAAGACAGTATTAGAGAAATTAAAAAACTCTAGGAGCATTTGAGAAGGTGGATGGCTATCCAACATCATGGGGAAGAAAATGGTGTGGATAAACAGGAGCAGAACTCTCTAAATGCTCATGCTTTCAAAATTGAAAAATAATAAAAATGAGTTGAGAGAACCAAAAGACTTGCCTTGAAAAAACTTGAAAACTTCGAGAAGGTAGATGGTTATCAGACATCATAGAGAAGATTGAGGAGCCGTGGATAAAGACGAGCTTGCAAAAATGTAAGTTGTAGTAGATAAGTCAAATCATTGGAAGGGATTCTTTAACAATCCTCCTCATCCTTCAAAATCCATATCTCTAAGAAAATTATTCAAAAATATTTGAAGAATGATTTGTTATAGGCTTTTTTTTTTTTTGAACCCATTCAAAATCCAAGCTGATTGGAAATCTCTTCAATAATATTTTTTTTTATAGGGCTTTATTTTTTTTTGTTAATAAATAGGCAAAGCTTTTCAGTAATCAAATACATATGACACTTGATGCTTAGGAAAGCTGCACCATGGACCGCGAATAAAATGTAAATAAGCATCACTTCTGGTAGCAAAATCTTGCGAAATGGACTATTTCTTGTTGGTGCAAAAGGGGCTGCAAAACACAGAAAATAGTGAGAGAAAAGTTTGCTTCAATGTGCGTTACAAATGTCGCTTTCCTTAAAACAATATTCACTTCCATCAATAACGGTATGCATACGGGTTATAAGCGAATTTGCCTCCAAGATACAATGAAGCTCAGAACAAATTTATTTGTTTAACTGCGTTATGCACATGAAAGTAGATCCCGAATACTCTAAGATTTTGCTATTCAACCAATAAAATATAAATATGTTCTCTGCATAATGAACAGATCTTAATAATAAGTTTTGAAAAAATGAAAACTTTTGAGAGAGAAAATTTCAAATTGCCTTCTTTCCTTTATGTCATTCTATGGACTACAATTCGTAGGCCAATGGATCTATTTATAGATAACCAAAAGATGTGAATGAAAAGTAGTAACTTTTTATTTTTCTGAAATCTGATTTGGACAGGTATATGTATTACACCTGCTGTTAACCAATACATAGGTTGGACTTAGTCTAACGGTCATGCTGCTTTCTTACCATCCATCTCTCACGGGTTTGAGACTCAACTGGTGTGTCTTTTACATTTTAATTGCAAACAACACTTGCATTGTGCCTTGAGCCATCTGGGTTGTGCACCCTCGTGCTGGCTAGGCTGCACATGCTAAGGCCCGTGGAAGGGCCCCACCCTTTTACAAATAATTAAAACTCCTCTTCAACACATGTGTGGTTCGAACCTCTACCTTCAAGGTAGATAAATACTACTGAGCCATTTACCAACTACGACCATTACAATGGACCCAAATTATTATAATCATAAACTATTGCTTATAAACTTTCCTTATTTCTCTCTTTCTAAAATAATTTATAACTTCCAAAATAAATTTCCAAAATATTATTAATAATAAATATAATATATATTATTTTAAAAATATTTCTAACAATCTCCCACCATTTTCAAATATATCCTGGTTAGAATAGGAAAACTTATACATAAATAAAGGAATCTTTTGGACTTGAACCTTCACATAGTGAAAATGCATCAAAGTTAACCAAAATAGCATAATAGACTTGCTTTGAACTAACGATTCTATACGATTAGCCGGATATATCTTACATATAAATTTTCTTCTCTTTGGGTAGTTTATAAAAGCTGACACGTGGATTGGCCTTGTGTCTATATCCTAGTTTCATGACCGCTCTAGAGACAAAGCCTAATTCGCATAGGAGGCGGCACCACCCCCGACACTTATATAGATAGACTTATCGAAAGTGTCTCGTAACTAAACATTTTAACATAACCATGTTATAAGTCTGTTAAGAGCTTATTGCTCAACCTCTCATTTTCATTACAGTACCAAGCACTAAAAACCTTGGGATGGTAAATTAGTTTTTCAAACTAATTTTAATATCATAGTGCTTGCAAACCATGAACATATAATTTATTTGGCTCATTGAACTCAAGTCATGATATGTTCAAGAGTTGAGTTGAGTTTCCATTATTGGTGATTTTATTGTTTTGGCTTTAAACCCATCCCTTTGATGTCTCATATCAAATCTCTTGCAAGTTCTTTAGTTAATGGATATGTCATTTCATACAATATCTCATAAAATCAATTGTAATTACTTAATCTGTGAGTAATTGGCTTAATATACCTTGACTTGCCATTATATATATGGCTTAGGCCCGTGGCAATATAGTCTGACTGTCACAATGCAAAGACATTGGTGGCATTGATTTTTGTCAAATCCTAGATCTCTATCAATAATTTCTTAACCACTTTACCTCTTTGCTTCAAAAAGTCAATGATATAAACTTAGTCGTCATGGTTGAGTAAGTTATACATGCTTGCTTCTTTGATTATAGGAGATTACTCCTCCACCAAGGGTAAATATCCACCACCCATTGGTTGATTTGTGATCATCATGCTCAGTTCCGAGCTGACATTTATATTCTTTCTACAACCGAAAGAAACCTTCTTCTATAACCGAAGGAAATCTACTGTACTTAATGTCATAATCCATGATATTTCTCAAATATCATAAAATGCTTTGTATAGCTATTCAATTAACTTGGTTCTTTGAATGCATTATATAAACATAACAATATATAGAAAAAATCATATATATAAGTCACAATTTTTTATTATTTGTTTGCAAGCATATTCATAAATTAAATCATATCATTTTTAGGCTTCTAGCATTAGTGTGTTCTAAACATCAATTCGTAAATGATATAAATTAAGCAAAACATTAGCTTAATTATTAACATCAAGTTTGAACATGTCTTTACTGAGATATCCCTTTCTCAAAAAATTACCATTTTTGGTCAGTATACATTTATCTGACTCAAAAACTCAATTTAAACCCATACTTATTCAAAAGACTACCAGATACAAGATTCTTTCTAACTTCTGGTACATTATACACATAATTGAGAGTAAGAACTTTTTTGGAGGTAAACTCCATTTTTATTGTCCCTTTGCCTCTAACTACAGCAATGGATGAGTTCCTCATGTAAAGAACATGGCCACCTTCCATTGGCTTGTACCTCTTGAATAGACTCCTATTCTTATAGGCATGTCTTGTTGCTCCTAAGTCAATCTACTAGGAGTTATCTCCTTCAAGAGTGTTAGTCTCAGAGATCATGTCCTCATAATTCTCTCTAAAACTAGAGTCTTATCTTTTCTTTTTAAGAAAACGATAGTCTCTTTCTAATGGCCCTGCTTGCCACAATGAAAGCAACTTACTTCTAGATTCTTCTGATTTTCATTTTGGAAGTGACTTTGTTTTTTTCTAAAATTATTATTTATCTTTTGGTTTTCTTATCAGAATTCATTAGGTTGTCCAGATTTGTGGGTCTTTTCTTCCTCTACCATGTGCATGTTGGAAGTCAAAGAGCCACGCTTTTCATTAATGTCTCTAAGCCTAATCTCTTTTTTTTTTTTTTTTTAATGTGAAGATGTTGGTCTAATTCTTCTATAGATATTTCCTCCCTTCTATGTTTCAAACTTCTTTTATAGTTTTTCCATGATTGAGAAAGTTTATCAATAATGAAGGAAACCATTACGGATTCATCCATTTTCATCTCATGTTACGAGAATTAATAAAGAACATGCAAAATCTCATTGAATTGTTCAACAACAGGCATAGAATCTATCATATTATAACTGAAAAATTTTGTAGCAAAAAATTTCTTACTTGTAGCATTTTCTAAAAGATACTTAGCCTCAAGTACGTTCCATAGATCTTTGGCGGTTGCTTTGTTTTGGTAAATATCAAATAATGTATTGGACATTGCATTACAAATATGTCCTTTGCAGATATAGTCATCTTGTTCCCATTTGATCATTGCCCGACTTTAAATGATTGTCTCGTCTTCATTTATAGGTGGTCTAGGAGTGGTTAGAACATACACCATTTGGAGACTAGTCAAAAGGAAGTGCATTTTCTTTTACCAACGTCGAAAATTGACTTCATCAAAGTGTTCGAGTTTTACAAAATCTGAAGCAAACTCTCTCAAACTATGCGCCCCATTAATAATCAAATATTATCTTAAGATTGTTTGCGTAAAAGGGGTTGAGAAACAGAAAATAGTGAGAGAAAGGTGTGTTTCAAGGTGCGTTACAAATGTTGCTTTCCATAAGATAATATTCATTCCCGCCAATAATGGTATGCACACGGGTTACAAGTGAATTTGCCTAAAAAATACAATGAAGTCTAAAACAAGTTTGTTTGTCTAACTACGTTATGCACACATGAAATTAGACTCGAATATTCTCAGATTTTTCTATTCAACCAATATATTAGAAATATATTTTTTGTATATTTCTGTAAAATGAATAGATCCTAATAATAAGATTTGAAGAAATGAAAAATTTTAAGAGAGAATTTCAAATTGCCTTCTTTTTTAAAAGTTGTAACTTTTCTTTTAAAAGTTGTAACTTTTCATTTTTCTAAAATCTTATTCAAACAAGTCTATGTAGTACACCTGCTACTAACCAATATATAGGTTGGAATTAGTCCAACGGTCATGCTGCTTCCCTACCATCCATCTCGCATGGGTTTGAAACCCAACTAGTATGACTTTTACATTTTAATTGCAAAGAACAGTTACACTGCTCCTTCGACTGACTAGACCGTGCTCCCTCGTGCTGGCTAGTGCCGCACATGCCAAGGCCCTTGGTAGGGGCCCACCTTACCAACTAAGCCATTTACCAACTACGACCATTACCATGGATCCAAATTATTTGGGCAATTGTACATAGCCTCCCCAACTTCCACACACCATATTTTTTTTAAATTTTAATATTTTTGAATATTTTTTAGAATTTTTTTTTTAAGTTTATTCTTTTTAAACTAATTTATTTATTTTATTCATTATTCATATATTAAATATTTAATAATAAAAAAAATAATTTGTGGAGGTTGTGTGAATAATAGGAGGTTGAATAGATTTTTTGAAATTATTATTATCAATAGCATCGATTGGGCTGTGCGCACTCGTGATGGCTGGGCTGCACACGTCAATGCCCTTGGTAGCGGCCCACCCTTTCTACAAATAATTTAGACTCCTCTATTAAACTCCTCTTTATTAAAGGCGTGGTTCGAACCTCCACCTTGAGGGTAGATAATGGAATTTCAATACCACTGAGCAATTAACCAACTACAACCATTACCATGGACCCAAATTATTATAATCATAAGCAATAGCTTAAACTTTCCTTATTTCTCTCTTTCTAAAATAATTCATAACTTTCAAAATAAATTTCTAAAATATTATTAATTAAAAATATAATATATATTATTTTAAAAATATTTCCAACAATTCCAGCCGCTGAAAGTGGGCATTTCCCCCTATTCCCTTTCAGTTTTTCACACTTTTCTTAGGAAAGCTTCATCATGGACCGCGAATAAAATGTAAGTAAGCATCACTTTTGGTAGCAAAATCTTGCGAAATGGACCATTTCCAGCTACTCAAAGTGAGCATTTCCCCCTATTCCCTTTCAGTTTTTCACACTTTTCTTAGGAAAGCTTCATCATGGACCCCGAATAAAATGTAAGTAAGCATCACTTTTGGTAGCAAAATCTTGCGAAATGGACCATTTCCAGCCACTGAAAGTGAGCATTTCCCCCTATTCCCTTCCAGATTTTCTCTAATGGATTGGTGGTGAATGCGGTTCCTCTCATAAATATCTTAATTGTATTCACGTATTTGCCCATAAAATTATATGGGAAGCTGAGTATGCATGTTAATTGGTAAAAGCAGCAGCATCGTATCAATTGGCGCTTCTGATTCATGAAATCTAGTTATCATGCTTTGCTAGCATATTATTGGCAGCCTGATAATGCATCCCACTTGCATGTGCGCAGATGTCATTCTTACCACCTACAACATATTAAAAAAATGTTCTTTGAACAAGTGGCTGAGGTCGATTTTCCATGACTACTTAAACCAGATGAACCTCATAAGGCAATACTAACTGCATAACTATGGAAGCCTATGCTTCTTATGGGGCAATGATACTAATTCAGTTCGCTTATGGTGGAGCAAATATCCTAACGAAAATTGCCCTTGAGAAAGGACTCAATCAACTAGTTTTTGTGGTTTACCGGCATATAATTGCCATGCTTTTGTTAGGCCCCTTTGCTTATGTACTTGAAAGGTTAGCTATCCTTGTGTCATTGTAATTGTCAGCCTAGCTTGAGTAATGTGCTTCTGTTTTTGCTTTGTTTCTTTGACTTTGATCCATAGCAGCAAGCGATTATAGAAAACTTACTTTATTTTGTTCTCACAAGTCAGGAAACATCGCCCTCCTCTTTCCTTCTCAGTGATCACAAAGATTTTTTTGCTTGCATCATTTGGGACTACCATCCACCTTAATGTTTACTATGCTGGTTTAGCATACACTTCTCCTACTGTTGCAAGTGCCTTGAGTAATGTTGTCCCTTGTTTGACCTTTCTCATAGCAGTTATACTCAGGTACTTCAGTACTTCTTCCCTCATCCCTTCCACTTCAGCACTAGTTCCCCAGATGCCGTTTTTACTGATTTTCTTACATCTCTTGCCAAGGATGGAGACAATGAAGATAACAAGTACTAGAGGTCAAGCTAAGGTGTTGGGTACTCTCGTTTGCATAGGTGGGGCACTGACTTTTACCTTCTGGAAAGGAAGATACCTATTAAAAGGCTTTGTGCACAGGCCTCTGATAAACATCTGTAGCACCAATATTTCTGTTTGTGGGTTGAGCCATGGCAAGGATAACTGGATCAAGGGTTCAGCCCTTATTCTGATCAGTCACGTAGCATGGAGTACATGGCTGATTCTCCAGGTGACAAGCTATATATCTCCAAACAATATATATAGGACCGCATATAATGTCTGAAAAGTTCTTTCTTCTTAAATTTTTGTTCATTTTTTACCTGCTCATTCTCAGGCTGTGGTCTCGAAAGTCTACCCAGCACGATTATCGCTGAACGTGTTGATTTGCTTCTTTGCATCATTGCAGTCTTCTTTCCTTGCCCTGTTTTTTGCAAGGAATCCAACCTTATGGAAGCTAGAATGGAACATGCAGCTATTAACCATCATTTATAGTGTGAGTGTCGATTACTTTTACAAATGCATGCCTTTTAGTGCATATGATGTGTTTGGAGCTGAAACACTAGCAAGATCTATCTCTTCATCTCTTCCTGATTACTTTTATAATAGGGAGTGGTGATCTCAGCATTAGTCTACTACCTGCAAACGTGGTGTATCAGTAACAAGGGACCAGTTTTTGCGGCAATGTTTAGTCCACTACTCCTAATTATCGTGGGAATATTCTCGGCCATTTTTTTTGCAGAGCGACTACGGTTGGGAAGGTGGGCTATCCTATCTATATAGAACACAAAAGGTTCTTTATTCCTCAGGCAACTTGCTGGTTTTTCTTATCTTAAACAATTTCCTTATAACATTACAACTTGATCAATGCAGGCTGTCTCACAAATCTCTAGCCGTCATTCTTTTTGGTATAAATATCACAAATTAAACATCATAGATTTTAATCTGTTCTTGTATATTTTGTCTTGCCCAGCTTGGCAGGAGCGTTTCTCATCATCGTGGGCCTCTACATTGTACTTTGGGCCAAACATGCAGACAATGTTGTCACTGGAGTGCCAGAGAATGGAAAAGGCTTGAATGACAACAAAATGCTGGAGATTTCCATCAATGAGACAGTGAGGAATTCCGTCACAAATGAAACGAAATGAAAGAAGTGCACTCGTTGGAAACAAACAGGTAGATGCTTTAGTTTTATTCACATTTGGCAGCTAGTGACCGATGCATATTGTAACCTCATGTTAAAGAACTACAGAAATTTGCAGTGAATTGGAACTTTCTTCACTAGTGATCGTGGATGTGTCTAGCTTTATGGACTAAATGGTGATATTTGGAACTGAAAGATACCCATTGATAGGATTTCGAGTCCCTCAATGACCTGTGTGCACAATATACTGTATAAGCCTATGAATTATGATCAACCTTTCCCATCAGATCTTCCTCCGTTCTTTTCCATTCAAAGATATCTCACATTTGTTAACAAATTGCACAAACATAAGACATGCCTATCCCCTAATGGTTTGTTGTCATTTTGTACTATGAACCATTTGAAAGCATTGTTTCCTAGAACTAAACAAAAGAAAGCAACCTAAGCAAGCTAACATATAAACTCAAGCACAGTACAGAAACAATTGAGGACATCAACTATCGAAATTCCATGCTATTTATTAATTTAGTTTCAGATGAAAACACACTCATTACTAGTGGGAAAAGCAAATATAACCCGGTAACTTCAAATGATTTCAACTACTTGAATTATGAAGAAGATTCAGACCTATATATGGTTTACTAAAAGCGAATGTTATGCCACTCAGCAATGAAATATCACCAATGACCTTATTCTTTGAGTTTCAATCTGGTATCTGGCCCAGCTTCTGAAATCCACTTTTAACTTATTAGTGTATAGATTGAAAGAGAGAGGTCCCTCTTTTTCTACATGGTGTCATTCCAGGGAGTTTTCCACATCAATCACAAACCGGTACTTGACATTTCTCTTTAGCAGCCTTTCAAGAGCTTCATTTACAGACTGAATAGGAATTACTTCAGTCTCAGGATAAATTTTGTGAGCAGCACAGAAGTTTAACATTTCTTGTGTCTCTTTTGTACCTCCAGTTGCACTACCAGAAACAGTAATCCTATCTGCCAAGAGGCCAATGCATAGAGTTTAACCAACTGAGATACAGTACTAACACATTAAATTGTGAATATCAAGAGGCTCTCAAGTATGAAATTGCCAAATTACCTCGTAAAAGGCTTAGTGGACTGAATTTGACCTCACTAGGGAGACCCACCAGGACCAGAGTACCAGCAACCTTTAAGAGTGACATGTATGGATCAAAAGGATGATCACCAGATGCAGTGTCAATTATAAAGTCCAATGACTTAGCCAAGGCCTGAGAAAACAGGAAAAAGAAGAGAAAGAACATAGTAACAATCATCAATCCAACAAAACAAAACGGATAAGGTATCAACTTTAATATTGCATATGCCATGAGGGCAAAACGTGCTCTCAATAAGCCTGATGCATTTTACCGCCATCTGCATTTGGTTGGATGAAACCACAAATCTGTCTGCACCAAGCACACTCAGGGCTACCTCTCTCTTGGATATGCTTGTGCTGAAAACTGTCACGTTTAGCCCCGAAGCCTTCCCAAACTTCACTGCCATGTGACCTAGACCACCAAGGCCAATCACTCCTAGAGATTTACCAGGCTGATTCATCTTATGTCGCATCATGGGAGCATAAACTGTAATTCCAGCACAGAGTAAAGGTGCTGCTGAAGCCAATGGATAGCTGTCAGGAATTGTGAAGCAGTACCTGTATATTCAAGACCTAATTAGTATCTTCATTTGCTGTATTTGCCAAAATTCTCTGACCTATATTAGGTGAATAGGCGATGTTTATGACATCAACAATTCATCAACCATTGGCACAATCTCTGTCACTGACTCACTGAAAACCCCCACATTCCTACAACCTTGCACTAAAACCACAGATTTCCTAGCAATGAGATGGTAAAGAGTATTGCACAAAACCTAATATTCAATTTCCTTTTCATGTTCTGGACGTCAAAGATACAATGAGTTCTTGCTGAATGCCCTCTCATTTTAGCAAGGCAATGATACTTTTCTCCTCCTAATGGTGTAGGGAACACAGATGCAGGTTCTAGAAACCACCATAAGCATCGAAAGTTTTTCAAGTGCGTGAGGTTAACAGGAGACAGAAAACTTGCAACAATATCCCAGATCATACTCTCTAATATTGTTGCATTTCATACCTAAAGGAACAACATCATAAAATACTTGCCTTTCATGGACAACAATGTAATTGGAGTATCCTCCTTTTGTTATTGTACCATCCACATCGATGCCGTTAAAAGTGGAAACAACTCCCTTTACACAATGAACTTCTATCTCATCATTACAATACTCGCATTCTCTGCATGAGTTAATAAAAGTTCCAACCCCAACATGATCGCCAGCTTTGAAACGGTGGACATCAGAACCAACCTCTTTCACAATTCCAACAATCTCATGCCTGGCGTGCAAATAATCAATAATCAATGATACATCAGTCTGCTAAACTGTTAGAACTACTCGTATCAGTAAATCACTACACATACCCAGGCACTAGAGGATACTTTGAGTCTCCCGTTTTGTTTCTGGTCCAAACTAAATCAGCATAACAGACTCCGCAGTGCGTGATTTTTATTGAAACATCATCTCTTCCAACAGCCCTGAATAAAATTCCCAACCCAGTTAATTAATCCTTTGATTGGAATATATGCAACATACTATCAAGCAGAACAGTTCAGCATGCAAATTTCAAAGTTTTCTTAATCATAGTTGCTGAAATCACAAGGCAAATCACACGTAATGGGTCATCAGTGTATAACAAATTATCTACAAAAATCACCAGTTTGAATGTAGAGAAAGTCTGTAAGCATGTTATGTTCCACTCCATCTGTATCAACATAAGTGAACTTGCCATTACCAAATGCGACTAATGACTTGAGCGGTTACTAGATATCTTGAAGCAAAACAGAGTTACAGAAGTGTGACCAATCGTATAAGATACACAAAGGCATGCTAAACATAGACGAAACACACTCTTGAGTTTCTTTTCCCTCTGTACAAGGTGAAATTACCATTTGAATAGAGGCCATTAAAATGCAAGTAGCATTTTCATGCTTTGGATATATAAATTGGCAATAAACAAAGAGAAATGCTATAGGAAACAAGCTCTTTTCTCCTTGTCAAAACTTTATTGGGAAGTACGGTTTTCTATTATTTTCTTTCCTCGAAAAGAAAAATTAACTCAACATACCTACGGCTGAACTTGTACGGCGAGAGAACTCCAGATGCATCCCTTGCCGCCCATCCAAGGCAGTCTAATTCATTTTCACTTGCAGAGCTCATTGTTCCCTATAATCCACCACATATAAGATAGCAAACATCAGTTTTCTTTCACTAATGAGGGCCAAGAAAAAGAAATCCATCAACGCTGTAAGCACCTGCATCCACTTCAAAAATATAGAACATATAATTGCACATTGTACCATACGACATGTAATATGTCAACAAATACTCGGAACCACGTATGGCGAAAACAAAAAACAAGAACAAAAAACATTTGTGTACTAAGATGACAGCTTCACGTATGGTCAGAATTGTGCAAGATGTGTTTGAAAACTAGAAGTTCCATCCCAACATCACTTGTCACCTTATACATAAAATCTTCAAAATGCAGAAAACAATCTCTTTTGTGGATCGAAGATAACATTAGTGCATTATATATGAATTCTGTTACTTACACTCATTTTTGGGTACTCATTGCGCACTCCATTGACATGATTGGCCAAAGTAGTTATTTTATATTAAAAAAAATGACACAATCAATCACATTAATAGAGTGCGCAAAGAATATACAAAAATGACTACACATAGAGTTTTTGATTATATATATGTGTGTAAATATGTATATGTATATGTATATATCTGTGTGCACGTGTGTATATATATATATATATATTATATATCATGAATGAGAGATTCACTTACTTTCATGTCCAGATCATAGAAAAGAATGGGAAAAGAGAGAGATTGCATTACCAAAAGGGTGGCTCACCCGGGACTACAGCGCTGTAGCTAGATTGAAAATTCACAGGAATTTGCCCACACCCAATTGCATGCGTTGAAAATTCACCACTCGTAGAGTTCCAGTGTTTCCTCAATATCATGAATTCTATTTTTATTTTATTTTATTGTGTCTTACTTTTTCTTACCAAATTAAAAGAAAAGGGCGTTAAAAGAAGTGATCACAACCACCATCAATCCATAAAACTGAGTCAGAGAGAGACAAACATGATCATAGGAATACATCCGACAATACCGTTGGAAGTAGCCCATAAAATATGACTTCCGTTTTGATCCCATCTAGCCCTTTGGTATGCTTTCACTGCATGTATGACAAATTGGCTACCCGGAATTTCGCTTCTCCTTTTTCCTTCTTTATTTTACTAGAATATAATATACCTCGTTAATTGTATCCTAAGAATATTTCGTTTTTTATTTAATTTAATTTAATTTTTATCATATAACGCCTTCACGATGTTATTGGGATATTACACTTAGATGTTACACGTAACATTTGACAAGACTAACGATGTAGTTTTTGATAAAAGTTTAGTTCTTTTAGATTAATGCAATAGTCTTATTTTACAAATAACAAGACTAATGAAGTATATTTAGATAGTGAGATGAGACGTGATCATAGTTTTATATGAAAGTTGAATAAAATATTGTTAGAATATAATTTTTTAATATTATTATTATTATTTTGAGACTTGAAAAAGTTAAATTGTTTATTATATTTTATGTAAAAATTTAAAAAAATTGTAATGATGATGGAGAGGATATTCCAACCGGTTAATCCCACATGGGCCTGGGCCATTACTCAAGCTCGAAGCCTACCCCACTACCTGAAACCCAACTCAATATCAAGAGGATCCAGCCCATTACCTATACCGGCTGGATAACTATCCAACAGTGGCATGAGATCGAAACGATTATCATTTAAATTTACTAAGAGATGAACTCTAATTTCCAAGTTTGAATTTAAATAATAGATGTGTCCATTATCACTTAATAACAGAACGATTCAAAGGCTCTATATAAGAGAAGAATCCAGGTATGTGAAAGACATCTGATTCATTAATATTAAAAAGTTATTTCAGCTAATGACTTAGGCATCAGAAGCGTTCCCTCAAACCCCTCGAGCCATCTTATTCTTTGGTTGCAGATGATCATGAGATGGTGGTGGTGAAACACGTCCATAACAGATGAGATGAGATGAAATGAAATATTTTCATTATCCAAATGGAGCCTAATTTGGTATATGCCCTTTGACTACGTAGACATCTAATTACAGCTTGTATTTGAAATTTATATGAATTCCATCCTCGCGTTGTAACAATTTAATGATAACCCAAGATGGCTAATAATCATATTGTGTAAATAATATGGAAGATGTGTCTTTGCTTTATCTTACCGACTTGTAAATATAATTTTTTTCCCGAGATTTAATACTTTCTAAAAATTTATATGTAATCCCTTCAGCCACAGTTACAAGAAGTTATCTATTTGTTGCATCAAATTGCATTAAATTAAAATTGAAGCAATTGACCCTAGTTATTAAAATAAATTTGACATTTGGAGGTAATGCCAGTGTCTATTTAATTTTATTTGTATAATTCTTAAAAAAAAAAAATTAAGGGGATTCTGATCCGAACATAGCACAGTGACATATTTTGAGTTTTGTTTTGATCTAATATACTATATCAAGTCACATCACTTTATAAATTTTTTTTATATAATCTTTTTGTGGCTAAAACATTTCTATTGTATTAAATGTTCTATCTGCCATCAATTAATCAGCATGCATTCCTGATGAAGTATTCATGAAGGTGGACACCACCAAATTTATCTGTCTTTTGATGAATTTTCAAGGTCTACATAATATATAATTCAGACAATATTTAATGTGAATCTAATTTATCTCACATATATATACATTTAATCTTTTATTTTCTTTTTTCGAAATAGATCATCCTATTTGGATAGAATATTAACAAACCATGATCTTTTCATATAAAATTATATCGGAAATGTAGAAAACAACTTTTTGGACTAATGTAAGAAAAAAAATCATGATAGTTGCAAAATGTGAATAAGTCTACTTATTATCAAGCGTTTAATATTCTCTCTCTCTCCTTTCTATAGATCGGTGTGTAACTCTCCCATCTCCAGCCAGAGGGAGGGTGGGACTTTGGCTCCACCACCCTCCCCCCGGTTCGACCAATGTCAAACATGTCCATCGGTTCTTTTTCTAATTTTTCTTTTATTTTCCATCCATAGTATCAGGATGTATCGATCTGCTGCCTACCGGCCTCCTACAACCGCCATGCGCCCTACCACAAGATTCTCCAGCCTTTGATCTGTCGGACAACAGAAGAATATTTGTCAATAAGAACGGCATGTACATCTCACGGGTAGCTCACACTGCACGTGAGTTTCGTGTGCTGCCGCGCCATGGGGAGTCTGCTGCCGCTCGCTGTGTGTGGCACCATAAGGGAGTCTTTTCAATTTGACTTTCGAGCGGCTTTCCCTTTGTGGGAAGTTTGTGAGAGCCAAATCTTTAGCTCC